>WNWU01000001.1:45067630-45142630 GCA_012654045.1 Ptyas mucosa
TTTCAATATTTTGTAAAAACAAGTCGATATAACTTAAAGATATAATCAAGGATATAATTTCTAAGTGAGCTGTTTGTTACTAAGGTATTGAGAGCTACAGTAACTTAATGGACCAGGTAACTGACTTCCTTCTAGAAGCACAGAATTAAAGATGGTGGTTCTCCTAGCACATAATAAAATAATTTTTTTACAAACATCTACAACAATTAGCTGAAGTTAGGTTGACTTAAGTCCTAATGCCTTCATATGTATCTGCTTGATTTGTACTAAGTTGATATTTCAATTTTTAAAATGAAAATTAATGTGAAAAAATGACGAATTTCTTCATATTTAATGTATCTTTTAAAAATAAATTGTCTCTGAATTCTGAAGAATATGAAATCAGACTGTAACAAAGAACGAAAATGCATTCTGACTACAAATTAAAGTCATAGATTCTTTCTGGCAAATAAATACATTGTGATTTAAATACTTCTACCTTTCCAACTAGTGATTTAAATCACGACTTTTATTTAAATTTTATCTGCTTTGATTTCCTGTATTAGTTCACAACTCAAGAATTTATTTAGGCAAATCTCTACTCAGTTAATCTGATGATTTAATCATGGGCTACTTCAGTATTTCTAAGAGCAAATACAAAGGAACTTCCTTTTGTTCTCTTCCTCTTCTTCCTATCATATAACTCTACCTAGAGAAGAGGTTGGTATATGCACACTGAAGGCTAGGAGAAGAAGCTATATTACACATAATTGGATAGAACATTGAGAGTTTAATACAGTCTGTAATCGTGCTTTTCCCTTTGTCTTTTTCTCTTCTCTCTATGTTGCCTGTGCATATATTTCACTAAACCATATTTTTGTTTTTTCTTTAACATGTTGCATTCCTTTATGCCTCATAAACATTAGATTGTGCCTTAGTATAATGAATAATTCCAATATTGAATAATGGTGACATTAGAATTAGGACAAGGAGTTCCTTACTATTGAAGCTCAGTGTGTTAACATTGGACCTGTGTGTGTGTGTGTATGTGTGTATGTGTAAAATGTGTGTGTGTGAGTCTGTATATATCTATATATCTCACTGTGAGCTCCTGGGGGAAAACAGCATCACTTTATTTATCTAATAACTAAATAGTAAATAAATAAATTGTAGTTTACAATTTTAATTATTTATGTAATCCCTTAAATTGAGGTAGAGTCGGAGAGCTGGATAGAGGTGAGCATTTACTGGCTGTATGCCCTTCCTGATGCTATATGGAGTTTGCAGCAGGTATTTTTTCTTTATGTTGTAGGAGAGAAACATCTGCCGCTACCTAGGATTGAATTCTTAACCTTCTGAATGGGAGGCAAGCTTCTACAATACTAGGCCTCCATGCCACTCACATCTCCATGCCACTCATTATTTACCTTTATTATTTTTACAAATAGCTCAAGGTGGTGAACATATCCAACACACCTATCTCATCCTATATGACAGTGATGGCTAACCTTTTTGCCATCGTGTGCCAAAAGCAGGGGAGCATGGTGGGGTCACACGCACGCGTGCCCAAATCATGATTCTAGGCCCGTTTTTCGCTTGATCCAGGCTCCAGAGCCTTTCTAGGAGCCTGGGGAGGGTGAAAACGGCTTTCCCCACCCCCACAGAGGCCGGAAACAGTGTGTTTCCTGACTTCTGGTGGGTCCAGAAGGCCTGAAAATCAGCTGGCTGGCGCACGCCTGGGTGCAGGAGCTGAGCTCGTGTGCCCACCGATATGGCTCCGTGTGCCACGTGTGGCACCCATGCCATAGGTTCGCCATCACGGCTATATGACCTCAACAACAACCCTATGAGATGGGTTGGGCTGAGAGAGAGTGATTTGTTCAACGTCACCTAGCTGGTTTTCATAGTTAAGGTGGGACTTAAACTCACAGTCTCCCACTTTCTAGCCTAATGTCTTAATCCCCAGATCAAACAAAAAGCATAATTTCTCATGGTGTTAAAGAAAGCATGATTACTCATGATGTTAAACTAAGGCATAGTATATATTGATAAAATTCTGTCTAATTTGGGGCTAAAAAGAAAGGATGTTGCAAAACCCAGTAAGTAAAAAATCTTGATTTAATGGGTGCTTTCCTTGTTTTAACTCATTGTCTCTTGTATTTCATTCGGGAGTTATAGAGAATAAGTCCATTCCCTTTTCTGTGTTACAACCATTCAGATATCTGAAGACTGGTATCAGATCTTCCCTCAGATGTCTCTTCTTAGGCTAAGCATACACAGATGCTTTATGTATCTGTTCTTTATAGTACTTGATTTACGGATCTTCTTTTTAGTACATTCTCTGAACTTGTTCCAACTAGTCCTTTCTATCTTATTTATTCAATTTTTATAGCAGCACATCTCATATATATGACTCTGGGTGACTTACAAACAGATGAAACAAGTATAAATTAATCAGACAATACAACAATTAAAAACAATATATTTATTGGTGGTGATGTGGCCTGTCAGTGGCCTGTGCAGATTGTAGCTGATTCCGACAATGAGGAGGCTGGTGTGGTGCTGCTTCATCAGCCTGTGCAGCTGGCGCTCGAGTCGGACAGTGAGGAGGCTGAAGAAGATGTGGTGCCAGAGGCAGGGATTCAGCCAGGGCCTTCAGAACCTCCAGAAGCTTCTTTAAGTGAAGAGGATGAAGAGGAGGAGCCTCTTCTCAATGCACGGGTATGCAGAGCTGCCAAAAGGCAGGAGTGGCTCCTCAGGAGGTGGTCTTCTCGAGAGGAAAGCTTGGGGCTAATTGGCCACTCCCTTAGCCTATTTAAGAAGGAACACCGCTTGCAACAAGCTGTAGAGAACAACTTTAGTTCATTCTCTTTCGTGTCTGCAAAATTGCTTCTGGGCTTTCTGCCAACTCTAGTAAGACTGTGATTACCTTATCTTAGAATTCTGGTAGGCTGTTAAGACAGTATTAACAGCCTTTGGTTGATAAAGACAGTTATTTGAGTAAAATAAGCTTTGTATAGAGTTTGTGTGTGCTGCGTTCTTTGGTGTCTGTAGCTGGGGCAGAACAGGTGACTGGAAGCCTCTTATGGACTTTTTGCATAAAAAAGAATCAAATGAAGTTGTCATTCGTGGTTTTGATTATTAGACATGATAAATTTATAGATGAGATAATCACATCTAACAGTAACACTCGGTAAAACCTGAATAATTGTGAGTGCTAAAACGTTTTCAACTATGGTACCTGGAACTGGACAAAATATTGCATATGGAGCCTAATTACCTCACAGTAGAATGGAAAAGTGACATCCTTAATCTGGACCCCTTGCTTCTGTTAATATATCCTAAAGTAACATTTGCCTTTTTAGCGACTGCACCGTACTGCTGATTATGTTTAATTTGTGCTAAACATAAACAACCATAATTTCTTTAAATATACTACTGCCAAACCAGATCTTCTTTACCTTATACATGTACCGGGGTGAAATCTAAAATTTTTCCCTACCTGTTCTGTGGGCATGGCTTGTGGGGAGAATGTCCATGACTGAGTGGGAGTGGCCAACTACACCCAACCTGCCACTGATGAATGCATGAAATAAATGGTGTGCGCTTGCTCAGCCGGCACGTGGAACAGGGTGGCGATGGTGGCAGCACATTCGAGGAGAGCAGCTCCAGTAACTCTCAGGTGCTTGCCTTCCCTGGCAGCCAACCGTGGGAGAAAGTTAAGGACACGCCGCATGGCGAAAGGAGAGCGGGCAGTGGCTATGGGGCAAGGCTGGTGTTGGGGAATGGTGCATTCCCCGACCCAGTTGAGACAGGCAGCAAGCAGACGGCAGCTCTGGGACCTCAGGAAATGGTGCATCCCTGGGCATCCCCCAACCCAAGGCAAAGGACAAGCGAGCAGCGAGCGGGCAGCGGCTCCACAGAAAGGCCGGAGTCAGGGAATGGTGCATTCCCCGACCCGGTTGAGGCAGATGGTGAATAGGCGGCGAGCAGGTGGCAGCTCTGGGGCTTTGGTGAATGGCGCGTCCCTGGGCCCAGGCCCCCGACCCAAGGTGAAGGCGAGCAGGCATGAGTGGGCTGCGAGTGGGTGGGGGGAGCCTCCAGCTGCCATCACTACCGGTTCTCCGAACCACCCACCGCCATCGCTATCGGATCGGGCGATCCAGTCCGAACTGGGAGCATTACACTACTGACGTGTACTGTTCATTTTTCCTACTTGTGTACAATATTACATTTCTCTCACTACATTCCAGTCCGTTGCTCAAGATTTCTCTGCCTCTTTTCTAAAGTATTATCTAATGCTGCTAGTTTATGAAAACATAGCAAATATTCTAAACAATCTATATACATCACTGATAAGAATGTAGTTCTGTACAAACTAAAGTGCAGTTATTAACATGCTGTCTTTTGATAATAAATATTATCTTATGATAATAAAGGCAACTGTGAGTCCATCTAATTGTGAGTCAGTTTACTATATCCCATATTTTACCATGTTATTAAGGAAAAATAATGAGGTATTCCTAAAGTTTTTCAGGACTTTGTATTCTCTAATTATGTCCCTGTTTTTTGGATATAGAGAGTGTACAATAGGTCTGTCTCAGGTCAATCACAATAGGTTTTATATTACTGTATTTAAGAATGTTCAAAGGTCATGCATCAAATGGGTAAGGAAGTGTTTGGAAGAAAATAGCATCCAGTTAATAAATTTTCTATGGAGCCTGATGCTTGGTATACTCTGCATATATTCTTTTTTATTGTTTGGGGTTTTTTTGTTTTAGACAACTATCCATAGTGGCTTCTTTAGATTGCTCCTTTTGTTGAAATTCTTTGTTATTAACCTTTCTATGCCCCATTTCACAAAATTTCCAATTGTTTGTAGAGAATTTACTCCTTCAGGATTTTATGCTGTTTGCATCTAACATATCTTCCTTTGGAGTTCATCAAATCACCTCTTTCAAAGTCCAATTTGTTGACTTGACTGTTCTCTGTTTCTCTTTTCTGGCTATCACACATTCAAGAATAATGTAATCACTTCGCTCAAGGTACCAGTCACCTTCATTTCATCAACTAATTCCTTCCTGTTAATGAGGATTATATTCGAGATAGCAAGCCTCCTACTTTTATCATCTACCTCCTGACAAATGAAGTTGTCAACAAGAGAGGACACATATTTGTTGGACCTCTGACTCTTAGCTGAGTTAGATTCCCAGCAGATGTCAATTGAAATAATTGAAATCTGCCATTATCAGAGTTGCACACCTTTTTGAAAGACTGGTCAACTAATACAGAATGGCTTTATCGGTATCTTCTGCTACTGAGGCAACCCGAAATAAATTCCCATGATAATATTAATTTTATTTCTTTTCTCATGTTTTTGTCTCCAAATAAATATATATTTAATTAGCATTATGTTGACAGTTTTACAATAATGAATGCATCTAAAACTTTCAAATGATGAACAAGCAACTTCAATATTACTAAAAAGATAAATTTATAGACACCGGGTCTAAATATAAATACAAAAAGACCTGGTGTCTTTTTTTTTTAATCTGATGTACTTGGTCTTTAATTTGCACTGGAATTTTATATTAAAAAATAAAAGTTTTCACATCTTTGATTGAAGTCGTTATATGATTAGGATTTTAAAAAAAAATGTTTATGCTTTTTAGATGCACTTTATATGTGGAAAAATCAAATTAGAGTGACCAAAATTTTCAAATATGAAGATTAGCTTCAGTCTCTAATATTTCCAATTAGGAACCCTAAGTATGCATGCATGAAAATACAATTTCTTGAGATTTTTGAATAGTTATCATAAGTTCTATTCTGAGAAGGCAGGCTGCCTGACAATCGGCTAGCACCTGGGTTCATGGTGCCCCCCCCGCCCTTTAAGACCTACCCAGCATTGCTGCTCATCAACAAACAGCTATAAAAACCCAGCAGAAAAGTATCTAGGTGTGAGAGAGTTGCACACCTTTTTGAAAGACTGTTGTTCTTAGAGTGAGAGGGGAGGTAGTTTCTGTTACTCTGTATAGACCCAATGGAACCAGTCTAAGGCTCAGAGGCTGTGGAAGGCTTCTACTACTAAGAGAGGCAATAGATCTGGGAAGTGTGTGAGCACTATCCATTTTGTGCTTGTGGATGGGTTGCCTAAAGACCAAGGAGGCTTGTATTGGCCTTCTTGGGTTTTGAGAGTCCCCTGAATTTGGAAACTTCTGAAAATACCTGTGACGGGAAAAAGAAAACCTGTATTGGAACTTTAAAAATTATATGTTTGAAATGTCTAGCATATTTTGTCTTTTGAATGGATAATATGAAGATGTCCTATGTGAATTTCACAAGCATGTCTTGATGGTGCAGACTATACATATAGCTGCAAAAGTGAGGATGAACACCAGTGTGCTTGAGGACTACTCACTTATCACCTGACAGGCTTCCTGTTGCACTTAATTTTAATTTTTTTCTGCTCTGCCAGAATAGTTCTTTAACATGGAGTACATAAAAGTCTTCTGAAATTCCCTGTAACAGAGGGGACACAAAGGAGCATGTGCCTTAGGGACTTCAAAGAACTGTTCCTGACATGGGTGTTTGTAATGCCTCCACAGGACTGTAGAGGTTCGTGTGTCCAACGTGGTCAAGGTCAAGACCCCCATTGCAATGAAGAAGAATGCATATATCAATTTTAAAAATAAAGCTATGAACCATGGGACTGGATTCTAGGCTTACACTGATTTTGAAATCATTATTCCAAATATTCTGCTTAAAGATGACTGCTGACATTTTCAAACTTTAATCAGCAAAGCCCTCCAAAGAGAGACCTAAAAACTACAATGTGTTATTAGTTTTTGTCAGGCAGGTTGATTTAAAATAATCTCTGGGAAGCAATGGATTCATACACACAGAGAAAAGATAATTTTATCTAGAAATTAATGAGATAGTATTAAACTCTGGTACCCATGCAAACTACACTTGTCTCTCTACCCTTATTATAAAGCAGCATTCTGATATGTTTGCTATCATAAAAAAATACCATACCTTGGAATAGTCCTAACCCTAATCATTCTCCTACAGACTTCCCTCGGTAGATGAAAGACATAAGACTTTCCCTTCAGACATAGTGCAAAACCTACACCATGTGCCAGAGAGGCGCAAGAATGAAAAAAATTGGTAAATTAAAATACTCTTAATTATCAATTAATCTAGTCTAATGGGCAAATTTAAATATAGCCTGGAAGGTATAAAGAGAATTGATGAATATCTTTATGTAAATCATTTATTTCAGCTTTTTTTTCTCTTTCTGCAAATCACCTTGCTTTAAATTAATACCTTTCTTCAATATGTGCATGTGCATATATAAGGTAAACATTTGACTGCTTCAATTTCTATCCTTTTATATTGCCCAATTCTAATACTTGTGAACAGCTCACATCAAACAATAATATTAAAAAGGATTTCATAACCTAACAAAACTTCTCTGAATTGCATCACCCAACAGGGATTGTTTAATCCTTTTTGCCTCCAGATGCTTTCCTTTCTATGTCTTTCTGGCAGTCTAACAGGGTGGGGGCAATCTGGCTAGTCAGAGCAGGCTGTTCCACAGAAGGAAAACTATCACCAAGAAGTCAGAACCATAGGGCTAAAGAAAGGTTATGAGTCATATGAAAGCGTGTAATGTGTCTTTCTATAAATATTTCCTTTCTACTAATTGCTAGTCAATTAATTTATAAAGCCATATTTAATTTCTTACTATAATAAAATACAAGTCACACACCTGTTTTATTCTGGCTTCTGCATTGCTTCCATGCTTGCTTTATTTTTTATGTTCAGTAATTTGTCTTTAAGCATCCATTAATTGTCTGTATGTGTGTGCATATACATAGGTTTTCCAAGTATACAAATGAGAAATAGGACATCACACACTTGATTAGGTTTTTGTTGTTGTTTTTTGTTTTGCTTTTACTTATCATGGTCTATGACAATGGATTCCTTTGCTCAGGTAGTGAATAAACACTCATCATTGAGTAGTCATGCAGAGACTGAACAACCACTTATGAATGATGTTTTAATTTAGATTCCAGAACTGAGGAAGAGGTTGGTTTTGGTAACCTAAATAGCCCTTCCAATGTAATGATCCTATTTCTCTAAGTGCTTATTTAACACATTGTTTTGAAAACTATATTTACCGTATATACTCGAGTATAAGCCAACCCGAATATAAGCCGACCCCCCCAATTTTATCCCCCAAAACTGGGAAAACTTATTGACTCGAGTATAAGCCGAGGGTGGGAAATGCAGCAGCTAGATACCAAATGCATACCATCGTACCGTATTGCTTCATATTTATAAAACCATCTGGAGACGATGCGAAGGGGGGAAAAACCCACAGAAAGTCCTGCTCCTGGTGCTGCCAGGGAAGAGGCACTGCAAGAACCACTGTTGCTGGGGACGAGGGGGTGCCAGCGCCAGAAGCAGCGGGCTGGGGCTTCAATCCCTTTCCCTGGACAACCTGCTCAGGTGCGGAGACAGGGAAGCCGCAGACAGCAGATCCTTCCCACTATCCCCTTGCACCCAGCAACAGCAGTTCTTGCGGTGCCTCTTCCATGGCAGCACCAGGAGCAGGACTTTCTGTGGGTTTTTTCCCCCTTCGCACCACAACAAATTTAGAATGGGGTGGTGGCGTTGTCTTCCTTATTCCGAGGTAGGGCTGTTTATTCCACTGAGTACAAGGGGGTGGAGGAAGGATCTGCTTTCGGGGCTTCCCTTCTCCCCAGCCCAGCAGGCTTCATTATTCCTCCCCCCACCCCCTTGTACTCAGTGGAACCGGTTCTCTACCCCTTGGCAGAGGAGCGGAAGCACCGGCCGCCTCTCTGCTCAGTTGCCAGTGAGTGAGCAGCCAGCCAGCCACGGGAGAAGCTGTAAAAAGCTGCAAGCCTCCCTGCAACCCCTAAAGCCAAAAAGGGGCATGGGGGAGGGGCACCCCCCCCCCCCACACACACACCCCAGTTTGGCTTTAGGAAGCCTCCCTGCAATCCCGGGAGCCAAAATGGTTGCAGGAAAAAAGGCCTTTTTTGGGGGTGACTCGAATATAAGCCGAGGGGGGCTTTTTTCAGCCTGAAAAATGTGCTGAAAAACTTGGCTTATATTTGAGTATATACGGTAGTATTTAATATTTTCCAATTATAATCTTACTTCATCATTATAACATCTCAACTGTTAGATCTTTACTTGTTTAAGGCATAGCTAAATGTGAAGGCAGGATTTATCACATTCTCTCAATTTCATATGAGGTTTACCTGAGAATGGAAGTTATGGAGTAGGGGAGATGAAATGCAAAATAGATGAGCAGGCCATCATGGTTTCACCTCCAGCGCTTTTCAACAATATCATTGTCCCTTTTTAGCCGATTTTTAAAGGGCATAAGTAAAGAGAAATTTATCTTTTCTCCTGTTAAGCCAATTCTGAATGAGTTTCATTCCAAGAACACAAGAGCAATTCTATCCATAGGAAGGAGATGACTGCTTCTATTTCCTTGTTATGCCAGTTCATCCTTGCCATAAACAATGACCCCTATTAGAAGTTATTTTCTTACAATTATTTATATATTCTGATTCTGTGCAACTGATTTGACAATAATCAGCTTTAAAAGTAAATAAAACAGGAGGACGTAGGAGTCTATCAGCAAGAATGTAATACAAATTCTTACGTTCAATTACACCGAGGTCTTTTAGATGTGTTACTTGAATATGTAAAAACAGTCTGAAATAGAGTTTCTGCACAGCATTACTATAAGATTTGGGTTAGTGCAATTACAAGTTAGTGTAATTCATGAATACATTTCATGAAAATCCTGTAGCTTCTTTGAAGTCAGGGAATCTGTAATATAACAATTTATATATTAATTTTTAATCAATTTAATCAATTTAACTATAATCCAGCATGAAACTTCATGGGGTTTGTTTGAATTTTGCACTTTTTTTCAAACCATCTTGGCTGTAATTTTATACAAAATCATATATGTATACATTCTGCTGCTTTCTCTGATTCTTGGATTTACATGATGGTGTCACCCTGTAGCATTTAATTGATTATATATAGCAGGACTTTCTTATCTTGGATTTTTCTAGAATTGTCCCTTTTATTCAAGAGTAAAATAATACCTCAAGAATGGAGTGTATACTTTTCCCCCCCTATACATCAGTATGCAAGATTTGTAGTCTTGCACAACTTTACTTAGCTCCTTTATCTCAATTCCCTGGCAGATTTAGCATTTATTGGAAATTCATTCTACAGAAGTCTTGTTGCAATCAAGAACTTTGTATTATACTGGTATCATGTGTTTTATTAGAACCATGTGTTAACTGAATTTTGTCCAATTTTCTTTCTATGCTAAATTTTATTTCAAAGAACACCTTTGGATTACCTAAATCTGCCAGATGTCCATTATTCTAAGAGTATCCCTTATTTTAAAAGACTGTCCTTTATCCAGAATATAGCATTTTGTAAATTATGATAAGTGCCTATTTTTTTATAAATGAAGCTTTTCTCACACTCTATAAAACAAATGTCGCAAGTTGTCCTTTCAGTCTCTTTTTAAATGTTAATTTGGCAACACAAGACTCACCAGACATTCATTTTCAAATGAAAAATATTAAACTCAGTTGGATTTGATCAATCAAAAGGGCAGATGTGTCGGCTTTCAACCAAAAGTTTATGGTTAGAGAACATAGCTAAAGTCTTCAGCCTGCATAAACCATCAACTCCAGGACAGTTTAACAGAACACATGGAATTACTCTGGAGAAATAATTTTGTACACTGTTGCCATAATTTTTGTCTTTTGCTTCATATTTGGAAATGATGAAAAGTATTGTGCATAATCTTTATTTCATATCTAATTAAATTAATAGAGCTCCCCACCAATAATGTGATAGAAGGAAACATCCAATAGGGTCTTTCCACCAAAAGAATAACATCCATCAGCAGAATAGATTCTCTTCTCCCTGCAGCCCTCTCTGTTCTCCCAAATGAAATCCATATGTTTGGATGATCTTCCAGAGCACTTTTTGAAGGGGAAATGAAAGGGAAAATTCCATTGCCTAAGCAGAAATCTGCTCATGTAACATTAGATGTCATTGCTAACTATATTAAATAGTTGCCATTTCCTTTAACAAGTTTCATCATGTAGTATCATATAGTAAATTCTGAACTTATTAAGCTTTATTTAATCATTTTAAAAAATGAATACTTGAAATTTTGTATCGTGGTAGCATAAGAAAATAAGAAGATACGAAAAGCCTGTCTAGTCCAACATTTTGGGCAAATATCCTGGAAGGTCACAAGCAGGAGTTGAGATTAATAGCAATAGCAGTAGCAGTTAGACTTATATACCACTTTACAGTGCTTTACAGTCCTCTCTAAGCAGTTTACAGAGTCAGCATATTTTCCCCAACAATCTGGGTCCTCATTTTACCCACCTCGGAAGGATGGAAGGCTGAGTCAACCTTGAACCTGGTGAGATTTGAACTGCCAAATTGCAGGCAGCTGGCAATCAGCAGAAGTAGCCTGCAGTACTGCACTCTAACCATTGTGCCACCGCTGTGCCACAAGCTTTCTTCCTCTATATCTTTCTGACAACTGTTATTTAGGCCAAACTGACTTTGTGTATGAAGATTGTATATAGTCATGAAGACTTGAAGTACTGGTAGCCTTCTTATAGCATCATCCTTCATGATTCTTCCTAGTCTTCCTAGTCAAAATGAGATTGGAGGTGCTGTTGAAATTCACAATTACTTCCAATATATGATTTGATTCTATTGATGTTGGTCTTCAGAAGTATCAGCAAACATTGGGATAATGTTAAAAACTCTGACAAATCTAGGTGAAAATGTTTTTGGTAAGGTTTAGTGTAACCAATGAAATTATTTTAAACTACATTTTTAAGGTGCCCCAAGATTTTGCCATTTTTTAAATTCCTGTGCCCCTGATGCCTGAAGGTCCCTCAAGATTTTGCCAAGTGTAGATGCAACTTCATTTATAATTTTTACTATGCCACCATTCACATTCAAGTACGAAATTTTTTTAAAAAATAGTAAAGCATCAAATTACCGCAAACAATAAGGAGAAAAACTATAAGAAGAAAGCAGTAGGAATCTATCAGTTAAAACAAATGAAATATTATAGTTAATCTTCTTTGAATTCCTTAATAGAAGGATGACAGAATATATATTAATTTTTAACTGTAAGAAATAAAAAATGCTGTGCGTGCTATGCTGCTGTTCTTGAAGCACCTTGATATTCCAGAAAAACCAGTTTGGATTGGGTTTCATTGAGGTTGAGTATCAGAGCAGAATGTGTTTAGACGTGTCCTTTATGTCCCAGGGAAACTAAAACCTGAACCTAATATTCCCAGACTAGATCATCTTGACTGTGACCAAATCTAATTCACATTTGAATGCTATTCTATATACTTAGCTCTTGGATATATTGAATAAATTTTGGATACATCGATTTTCTGTACTTGCTGTTGTGTCTACATTCGAACTGCTAAAATATTGCCATATGTTGATAAAAGCATTCATTTTACTGCAAGAATTGCATGCTGAAGATTTACCTTATTTCCTTTATTCAGCTGATTTACCTTATTTCCTTTATCAGCTGATTTATGTATCAGCTGCAGTGAGCTTCCCTAGAAACTATTTGCCTATATGCAAAGAAAGAGCAAAACCTAGAAGTATTACTATTGGTTAAACTTCTAGGTTGGTTGGTTGGTTGGTTTCAGATATAGCTTGTCATCTCAAATATACAGTATGACCGGGCTGCTTACAATTAAAAAGAAATTATTAAAACACAAAACAATACAGCTATTTAAGAACAATAAAAACATATATAAACCATACAACAAAGTGCATGACTGACATAGCCAAAGTACGTTTGAACAACAGTGAGATTTATATGACTAATTTGTGCCATAGAGTATAGTTTAAATTATAGCATTGATTTCAGGAAAAATTATCTAGTTGGATAACTGAAATTGCACAAGAAAGTTGTTAATTATATTTTCATCATTTTACTATTTCATTTGTGTTCTAATACTGTATATTGGGTTATACATGCTGCTCCTAAGAGCAAATTCATGCAAAATCATTGAGAACTTGATAGCAGCATTTTGACTCAACTGAATTATTTTCTTTTTTCTTTTGGCATGGCTGTGACCTTAAAAAAGCTAGGAAACTAGTTCAAAAAGTACATAAACAGCATGGTTCTTTCAAAGCCAAAGAGATCCAGGTTTCTTAAAAATGAATAATATTTGCATGTTAGGCTGTGATTCAATGTCCAAAACATTCATTCCCAATTCAAAGCAACATTGGTTTGTTGAGCTTTCAACGAATGACCAACTTCATTAATAATTAACCAAACACAATGGATAAACTAAATTTGCCCTTAAATATACAATAGGCTATTTTTCATATTCTTTTCTTGTATTTAAATGTAAACAAGGAATTTTCAGTTACAGTACTTGCAGTTTTAGAGCTGAAGTAACACTGAAATTAATACTGGACGACTCTGAGGCTCAAGCTTCATAAAGGGCCACCACTGACTACTAATTTACCATACTAGAGGAGGCAGGTTACTACCTGCCAAGATGTAACATGACTGCAATATTACTGGTGCCTTGTTGGTCACTTTAACAATGCTGGCAATTGCTTTTTGCTATCTTTTATGCCACATAAACATAAATAAGCTAGCAACAACTTGCCTATTCAAGTTGGTGATAAGGGCAAGTAATGAACCCAACTAGAATGCTTACCTTTAAGTGAATACAACACAGTTCCAGCATTCTTAGTCAGGATCACTGTTTACTTGCCTTGACAGAATGTAGGTGAATAGCTAGCAAAAAAGGTATCCAACAACTTAAAATGAAATAGGATCCCAATAAATGCTGATATTGTAATTCAGTGATTGTAGGGGTGGGGTATTTTATTCTATAGATTGTTGGGGATATATTACAGTATATCATCATCCCATAATTTGGCAAGCAGTTTACCAAGGTAAGAAAAAATATTATAATTTTACTGTGGAATGTTATTTATTACCTAAACTATCCACTGCTATTTTGGCATGAATACCAAGTAGTGAAGTTTTTGTTATTAAAAAATTGGCCAAAATGGTCTGAATTTACATAAACCTAGTCTACCAAGCAGGACATATTTACATCTCTTTTTAAATATATTATTGTATATTTTTGACATTGGATGAATAGACAATATAAGGGGGAAAGTCACAAAAGTATGTAAAACTTCATTGAATGATAGCTACAGTGGGGAGAGTGCTTTATTGGCTTGGACTTTCATTTCCTGTTTCATTGTTTCATTTTGCATTTATTGAATAAAGCATTTTTCAGAACTTTGACAATGTTTCACATTCCACTGCTACTGATTATACATTGCAACTTGGGCTTGCTAGTTTGTCCCAACCTTGTAAGAAGGTTGCCTTATTTTCTGGTATTTGATTTAAAATATGTGTATGTGCTGCGTATACAAACACACACCCACACACACACCCACACCCACACACACACACACACACACACACAATATTTAATTAGCCATGTATTTCCAAACTTACCTTATCTTCTGATATCACTTCCATAAGTTAAATGCACACTGACCTTTTGAATAGCAAACTTCCTTGAAACATAAACATTTAAAAAAGCAATAAAGTTTGAATAAGGGTAGAATAGATTCACACACACTAGCCCTTTTGCCTCTTAAGAACTGTTTTTAAGTCTAGCACTGTTTTGAACTGAAACAAAAAATCAGCTTAATGAATTCTTGATCTTAAAAAAGCATCAAAATCCTATTTTATTTTTAGACTCAATGTGCTGTAAATAATAACAATAATTCAGTATGTTTCAGTATAACATGATTTTACTGAAAATGTTAGTCCAATATTTATAGTAGGCAACCTCTTTATTTTTATTTGAAAAAGATTTCTTGTATTTTATAGTTTCAGAATATATTATTGCCATTTGATTTTTTTTTATTTCTTCATAAATTATGTTGCTTGTTTCAGATTTTCTCATGTTTTAATACATCTTCCAATCATAGAATAGAATAGAATAGAAGAGAAGAGAAGAGAAGAGAAGAGAAGAGAAGAGAACAGAACAGAACAGAACAGAACAGAACAGAACAGAACAGAACAGAACAGAACAGAACAGAACAGAACAATAGAGTTGGAAGGGACCTTGGAGGTCTTCTGGTCTCCTAGACCTTGTTCCTTTCAAATATATTGAACTGCAATTCTAACAGCTTTCGGTCTTTATCACTTAGGAATTAATAGAGTTATAGTGGAGCATATCTGAAAGATACCAGGTTGGGAAAGGTTGTGCTGATTCAATCAAGCAATTGCTGAGGTATCTACAATTATATCTTATATAAATAGCTTGAAAATCTGGGTTAAAAATAGCAAGTTATTGTTACAAGCCTTGTTTGTGCTTTGAATTAACTAGTGTCTTAAGGTGAGTTGTTTTCAGTTTTAGCACATCGTTTCCTTTGAAGATGAAAGATTGAAATTATATTTCCCTTAATTACATTTAAGAAGTTCCACAAAGATAATACAGGTGAAACTCAAAAAATTAGAATATCGTGCAAAAGTTCATTTATTTCAGTAATGCAACTTAAAAGGTGAAACTAATATATGAGATAGACTCATTACATGCAAAGCGAGATAGTTCAAGCCTTGATTTTTCATAATTTTGATGGTTATGGCTTACAGCTCATGAAAACCCCAAATTCACAATCTCAGAAAATTAGAATATTACATGAAATCAATAAAACAAGGATTGTACATAGAACAATATCGGACCTCTGAAAAGTATAAGCATACATATGTACTCAGTACTTGGTTTGGGCCCCTTTTGCATCAATTACTGCCTCAATGTGGTGTGGCATGAATGCTATCAGCCTGTGGCACTGCTGAGGTGTTATGGAAGACCAGGATGCTTCAATAGTGGCCTTCAGCTCTTCTGCATTGTTCGGTCTCATGTCTCTCATCTTTCTCTTGGCAATGCCCCATAGATTCTCTATGGGGTTCAGGTCAGGCGAGTTTGCTGGCCAATCAAGCACAGTAATCCCATGGTCATTGAACCAGGTTTTGGTACTTTTGGCAATGTGGGCAGGTGCCAAGTCCTGCTGGAAAATGAAGTCGGCACCCCCATAAAGCTCCAGCATGAAGTGCTCCAAAATCTCCTGGTAGATGGCTGTGTTGACCCTGGACTTAATGAAGCACAGTGGACCAACACCAGCAGATGACATGGCTCCACAAATCAACACAGACTGTGGAAACTTCACACTGGACTTCAAGCATCTTGCAGTGTGTGCCTCTCCATTCTTCCTCCAGACTCTGGGACCTTGGTTTCCAAATGAGATGCAAAAGTTGCTCTCATCAGAAAAGAGGACTTTGGACCACTGAGCAAGACCAGTTCTTTTTGTCTTTAGCCCAGGTAAGACGCTTCTGACGTTGTTTATGGTTCAGGAGCGGCTTGACAAGAGGAATACGACATTTGAAGGCCATGTCCAGGATCCGTCTGTGTGTGGTGGCTCTTGATGCACTGACTCCAGCCTCAGTCCACTCTTGTGAAAGTCCCCAACACTTTTGAATGGCCTTTTCCTGACAATCCTCTCCAGGCTGCGGTCATCCCTGCTGCTTGTGCACCTTTTTCTTCCACACTTTTCCCTTCCACATAACTTTCTATTAATATGCTTTGATACAGCACTTTGGGAACATCCAACTTCTTTTGCAATTACCTTTTGAGGCTTTCCCTCCTTATGGAGGGTGTCAGTGATGGTTTTCTGCACAACTGTCAGGTCAGCAGTCTTTCCCATGATTGTGATTCCTACTGAACCAGACGGAGAGACCATTTAAAGGCTCAGGAACCCTTTGCAGGTGTTATGACTTAATTAGCTGATTAGAGTGGGACACTTTGAGCCTAGAATATTGAACCTTTTCACAATATTCTAATTTTCTGAGATTGTGAATTTGGGGTTTTCATGAGCTGTAAACCATAATCATCAAAATTATGACAAATCAAGGCTTGAACTATCTTGCTTTGCATGTAATGAGTCTATCTCATATATTAGTTTCACCTTTTAAGTTGCATTACTGAAATAAATGAACTTTTGCACGATATTCTAATTTTTCGAGTTTCACCTGTACACATGAATTATTTAACATTATCGATTAATATTAGTATTCAGAATGAGCTTGGGGTTCTCTGATGGACTTCTTCACAGTTCAACAGAGGCTTTAATTGCCACTTGGCACATCTCAGACTCATGTAGACTCTTTTTACTATCAATTCTTTAAGGAGGAGTTGAGGGAGAAGTTGTCTAAAACACCCCTGGAAGTCAAATAGCAGTGCACCAGGAGGATATTTACATACCTGTGTGTTGTACAGCAGTTGTGCTCTTTCCTGAGCCAAGAGTCTCTATTTTCTGTCACTCGTGACCAAGTTACCTCCTAAATAGATTACTATATAACACTATGTGGAGCTGCTCTTGAAGAGCATTAGGAGATCTTAGTGGAAACAAAATGCACTGGCATGTGAACTCCTTGAACAGAGCACATTACATCACATTAGGCCACATTGGCTATCAGTGCTTCTGGGTATAAATCAAAATACCAGTAATGATCTATAAATTCCAACATGGCTTGGGACCAGGGTAATTAAGAGACTGCCTCTCCCCAGTTATATCTGTCCATCCCATCAAGTCTAGCAGGAGAAGCATGTTACATATACTGTAGGTCCTGTCTATTAAGAAATTATGTATTTATAATTTATGTACAAAATTTATTGGCCACCCATCTTATCACAAGATAACTGGGTGGCTTACAATCATATGTCATGTAATGAGGTCCAGAGAACAATCTTTTCTGCCATTACACCTACCTTTTGTACAATCATTTCCCCAAAAATTAAATTGGCACCTAACCTTCTGACATTTCGGAGGGCTTGAAGACTGGGCTCTGTCATCATGCCTGAGGATCTGGCAGTAGTGGTGACTCTTGCCAATGGCTGTATAAAATGGATGTATGATTTATATTTACTAGGTGACTTTGATTATGTTTTATGAATGTTTAATCTAAGTTTTAGGATAGCCACATGCTATTGTGTTGATTTTTTTTATTGTTTCTATTCTTTGTTGTGAGCCACCCAAAGTCACAGTTGTGAGATGGGTAATAAGTAAGTAAGTAAGTAAATAAATAAATAAATAGCAAGCAAGCAAGCAAGTAGCTACTTGCTAATTTTCAGAGGTTTTGCTTAATTTTCAATCAGCAGAAGAGAAATATTAATCTCAGATATAGATGGGATTAGTTTGGCTATCATCCAAATGATGACATTTTGTCATAAGAGTGCTTTAAGTCACCACTTGATAGTTTTAAAAAATCCTTTTGGATTTTGAATTGCTTTAATTTTTCCCCTTTGTGAAATGGTGGAGATATTTTAAAATTGTCTGCATTTATAAATTATTTATAAATAAAATTTTAAGTGTGAGAAATTGAAAATGACATACTACAAATATTCACAGTAGCTTATTCTTTGTTTTACAAAAGAAACACAGCACCTTATTCTTTATTTTCCAAAAACATTTATGTGTTGATTTTAGAAAAATAATACCTCTTCTAGCAATAACCACGTTCAGTGTATACTTTTGATCATTTATTTCAAATTCCACCAATATCTATTGAGGCAAGAGTATATTGGTTTTCTTTGACTTGACTAGTAAGGAATTAGAAATGCATTCTGTATGGTTTATCTGTATTACAAAAAGAAATATATGTAAAACTCTCTTGAAAGTTGATGGTCATATTAGCATTAATTGGGATGCCACATAACTTTCTGAAATAGCAATCTAATATAAATTGATACTGTAGTATTATATAAATAACATTTTGAAAAGAAATCTTCTCTTTCTCCCATATCTACATAATATATCCTTATAGTGCAAGTAAAATAAAGTAATCCATTCTATCTACACCCATAGAAATGGTAAAAGTACTAAATGTAAAAAGTTATTCCTTAAATTCAGCCATACAATATGTTATCACTTGCTATGTTCTGAAATGTACTCCCTGTTGCATTCAATGAATGCCCTGGCTTCTGATATTAAATAAGAATCAAAGATGATTTGTGGGACAGTCTTTTGACAAAAGCTGTAATCTAAGATGCTGCAACTTTTACTGGTGCTCTGGACTGTTTTCATTATCTCCTGGTATGATAGAAGTATTACTTTTAGTCAGCTAAATTCTGTGGAATTCTGTGAGATTCTTCTTCATTCCATGTACCGTATATACTCGAGTATAAGCTGACCCGAATATAAGCCGAGACCCCCAATTTTACCACAAAAAACTGGGAAAACTTATTGACTCGAGTATAAGCCGGGGGTGGGAAATGCAGCAGCCACTGGTAAATTTCAAAATAAAAAAAGACTGGTCAAAAGTGCAAGGACCTGTCAGAAATCACTTTTTTCAGCCCTCTGGGTAGTCCTTTTGTGCATATGCACTACTCAGAGGGCTGAAAAAGTAATTTTTGACTGGTCCTCGCACTTGTGACCAGTCCTCGAACTTACAACTGTCCTCACATTTTACATTTTTGCCCTATCTTATCACCATTTCTCTCTCCCCCTCTCTTTCTCATTCTTTCTCTCTCCCCCATTTTCTCTCTCTCTCTGCTCCACTCTCTCTCTCATTCTCTTTCTCCCCCCTTCCTCAAAGAGAGAGGTGGTAGGTTTGAGGAGAAAGATTGCTGTACAATAAAAAAGATGAAAGGGAAGAAAACCAACCCCAAACAAATATAAAGGTATTAAGATAAAGAATGAATTGTTAAACTTTAAAGAATAAAAGAGAACAAATATGAATAGATAGCAATAATTAGAAACACACATACAAACATGTATTTTCTTTGAACAGAATATTTGGCCGGTTCACAAATTTAAACAATGTTCAGTCATTTCACTTAAATTTACAATTTCTATATTTCCTTTTTGCCATATTTATTCCTCATCTATTTTTTTAAAAAACCAAAATTACCCTTCATCCTCACCTCTAATCTTAATCAAATTCAATTTTTCACTTCTATTCTATATTATACCCCTTCCCATTGTCATCTATTTTTATATCCATCCTCACATTGGTTAATTATGTAATATTACAGTTGTTCAATACAAATTCAACATTTTAATATAAATCAATTAGTTATATAACTATCTTTTTTGTATATTAATCAATATGAACATGAATATTCCAATTATTTCCATGCAATCCAATTTCTTACAAATCAATTACCAGTAATTATATTTACCAATAATAATAAACCAAATAATTTCCCCCATATATTCTTCCAAACCACAACTTAACCATTTCTGCTTTCAACACAATATACAATTAATAGTATCCCAATTATTACAATTCCCTAGTTAAATAGAGCTTTTTCTTTTGTGTTTTAAAATCTTGAACTCTCCTCTTTTGCCATTTGCCATGAATTTCCCATTGTTTTCACCTACTTTTTTTGATGAGGAAAAAGAAATCTGCCTTTCCAAGAAAAAGAAAAAGAAATATCTCTCTGCCTCATTTTGTCACATTGCAGCAAAGACCCTGCTTTAGTTTCAGTTTTGCTTTTTTAGCATAGCTGGGAGGGGGAGGGAAAATGCTCCAGCAATTTACCTCTTTGCAACTAGCTAGCAACAGAGCCCTGGTAAAACAGCTGAGAGCAAATCAGCTGAGAGTCGGGAGGCTCTTCAAATCAACTTATGGTAATTAATCTATACTGACGCTGAAAGGGGCTGCTTTTTCTGTTTTTGCAGACAGGGGTCTACTCATTTATTTTCTTTTAAAAAGGCATTTTTTTTCGTGACTCGAATATAAGCCGAGGGGAGCTTTTTCAGCCTGAAAAATGTGCTGAAAAACTCGGCTTATATTCGAGTATATACGGTAACCATTATTCCACTCATAATAAAATATCCTATCAGTTTGCCATAAGAGAAATATAGAAATGCACTAAATTACAGCATTGTGTCTTTTTTGTTACATATGAAGGTATACCAACTTAGAAATATTAATGAAATTTGCCTGCCTTTATTTATAAATAAATTAAAAGAGACAGAGTGAATAATGAAATCTGTATATTAAAAACACAGGTTTTCTAATTAAGAGACTTAATATTTAAGAAAGGGAGGGAGAGAGAGGGGGGAGGGAGAAAATTAAATATGTCAAAAATACATTTGGCCTCCCCATGACTGATTTGCTCTTCACCCCTTCCCCTATGTATGCCTAAAAATTGTGATATTCTATTCAGACAACAAAATTCCCTGCTCAGACAGCTAAAAGCTGACGCTTAGCTATCTTTGTGGCTTAGCGGCACTCTTGAGTACTGCTACGCATAAAAAACTGGCTTGGGAGTGACCTCAGGGCACTCGTTTTATAAGCCTTTGATGCTACAATAAGTCACAAAGGTGCTGTGCTTTGACTCTGAGCAGCCATGAAGACTGATGGCTCTTCATTCTCTAAGCACCATCTGATGGCTGAGTTATGAAGGAGTGTCTACAGGGAACTTCTTGGAAGGGTAATATGTAGACATGAGGCAGTTCACTAAAGAAAAAGCACAGGGGCACATTCTGTTTAAGTACCATTAAAAGCCATAAGACAATATATAGACCATATATGATTTAACCTGAACTGTATTTACTAGGTTTTTGGTATGACTGTGGATCATTTTCTGTGAGTCAAAATATTAATTTAATAGATTGTTTGGGAATATTCAACCTTTCATCCATCTTTTTCCCTTTGCCTTTATAGTATCAACCAATAGTCCAGTCTTTAAGCCTCTTCAGATCTGTTTCTAATGTTAATTTAATTCACAAAAGCTATCATACTTTAACATTTCTGAAAGTAAAACATTGCACTGAATGTAAGAATATACAAATGAAGATGTAGTTGAGTTAGGGTAGGAAGTAGAAACATACTGATTGAGTGATAAAAGAGAGTCAGTGGATGACTGATTAAGCCAGTAGGTAACAGGAAGTACTTGACACACAACTGTATTATCTTGGCCACATTGTCATAAATATATCATTTTTGAAGCTTCAATAATTGTCACAGCAGGTGGCAGCAATTACCCAACTTTACCTAATTTCAAAACATAACTATTTGATCAGTACATGAATAGAACCCCCACCAGGAAATCATAGAATTGTAGAGTAGACTGGGTAGTTAAAAAAAAAAGCAGCCTGCAAAAGAGTGGCAACAATTTGATATTCATTTAAATTAATATCATCATAAAATATAAGAATTGAAATGAACCTTGGAGATCATGTAGTCTATCCCTTGCTCACTGCAGGAATCTACTATTACGGCATTCCCGTTAAGTTACTTCTAACTTCTAAATACTTTCTGGAAGGGGGAATTCTCCCCTCCCATCTCCTTCTCAACACAGTCTTTTATTGTTGAGCACATCCTAGTGTTAGGAAATTTTTCCTAGTTTAAAATCAAAAGATGCCTCTTCCTTGTCTTCTCATTCTTTGTGGTTTCTTTTGATTTTAGGCCTCTTTTCATCTTGATTACTCTGTTCTAAACCCACACCACTTCATTAATGCCCTTCCTAAGATATAATGTCCAAAATGTATGCAATATTTTAGGTCCAGTCTCAACAAAATGGAATAAAGAGAAACAGTGATTGTTCTTGATCTTACTACCATAACAGTATTCCTGTTGATGCATCCTAAATTTTGATTTGCTTTTATGCAATCACATTGCACTGTTGGCTGATGCTCAGCTTGTGAATCACCAAGAAATTCTGATACTTTTCACCCAATATGGACTCCCATACTCTATAGTCACATCTTTTGACCTTTGATTATCAAGGATTATCAAAGAATTATCAAAGAATTGTGCTTTAAAGCACAATTGGTAAAACACTAGATCTATCTGTAATAAGGTAGAGTCCATTCACAATCTGGTGGTAAACAAACAGGCAGATTTGATGTGTATTGTGAAAAGCTTGTCAGTAATCACAGTCAATAATCCCAGGTAATCATTGGCCTACATGTAAGCAGACAAATTAGATCTTGTTCTTACTTTAGGCCAGTTGTCATGTGATCTGGGTATGGCTGATATTGCCATAATTCTTTCTCATAGTTACACTGTTTTCTGTTTCAGATGTGATTGACTCTACCACATAGGGTCCTATTCCTAGTCAGATTGTTCATCCTAGGCACTTTATAGAGTTTCATAATTTCTGGGGAATGTCCTGATCTGACAGCTGAATCTACTCAGGACCTGGCATTGTTATAAGTCCCATGCAATTGAGAAAATCTCCCCTTAGTGGCCTTTCTCTGGTAGCCAATCCCAAATGGCTCCTTAGTTTACTGAGACCTCAGAAAGATTAAGGTACAAAAATAATGCTCAGAGCAATGATTGCAAAACAAAAAATGAATTTGACTGAGCTCTTGTATGTGCCTATGTTTGGGCCTATTCTATGACAGTAAGGGAAGCAAAGCTTCTTAATGGGCAGGCAGGTTATCATGTACCAGTTATCTTTAGAGTTTTAAATTCCCTTTTGTGATGAAGGTCAGCAAGGATTCATATTTGCTATTCTGGCCAATAACACAACATTTTGCTGGTGAAGTCAGATCTTGATTCCATATAGGCAAGGTCTTGAGTGCTGACTGGAGCATCATCTTGCCTTCTTATCCGGTTTGTTGGGGGTGTTTTGGCGTGAAACTTCTAAAGAAGGGAATAGACTGTTTTCTAAGATGTCCATGGCCATCTGTGCTTCCCTTGGCTCAAAACCTAACAATTTTGAAACCTTAGTGTAGGATGGAGAGTTGTCAAAAACCCTCAAGGAAGGTGTTGCATGTCTACCTCCGGACAGGTCTCAGACATATCAGGGAGTAAACTAGAGGGCATTTTAAAATAGATTATCTAAATCTCATCATTCAGGGTTCAAGCACAGGTATCTACAGAATATAAATACTGATAATGCTAGCAGGTAATCTTCTTTGTGACATGGAATTGGGTTAGTTCATCTGTTTGGTCTTTGTTGGACCTCAGTAAATTTAATTTTATTGAGCATGGTATCCAGCTAGATCATCTGTGAAGGTTAGGATTAGAAGCACCATTCTATGGTGGTTTCAATCCTTTCATGGTGGAGAGCTCTTGCTGGTTCAGGAGGAGAAAATATCAGGCTTTGGCTGGTTCACCAGTTACAACTCTTTCTGGTTTGGGGACCTGATGACAATAAGTCTTGTCCTTTTTACCACCTGTTTAGGCTATTACAACATACTATACTACGATGCATTTAAAAACCACATAAATGCTGCAGCTGGTTCAAAGTGCAGTGACCTGGTATCTGCTGATAGAAACACATTGCATATGTGCTGAGGGCCCTGCACTGATTGCCAGTTGGGATCCAGGGATATCAGCCCTTTAGGGTTGACCAAACTAAGGAACAACATACTATCAGAACCTTGCAAGTCTGAATGTGCTTTCCTCTTCTCTCACTTTATCTTCATGTAAATTAGGGAGTGGTTTATCTGAGATGTATTCTCAAGTTATTTTCTTGGCAATGGACTTAAGCCATAAGTCGATGTTTTGCATTACTATACAGGTAATTTCTGGGTTACGATCATAGCCTTAGAGAACGTTCCAAGTTACGCAATTAGCGCTCCCTAGTGTTTATGAACAACTCTAAAAACTACGAAAGTTGCAGCACCACAGTAGTTGTTCACCCTTTCAAACAACTGCAGAGGCTCTTCAACATTCGTCCTGCCTATTCCCTTCTGCTCCACTCTTTGCCAGCCACAATGGTGCTTCAGAGGGGTGGGCCTGCCACTGCTCTGTTTTGACCTGTGCAGGCATCACCCGGCACTTTGCCAGCCAAAATGGAAGTTCGGACCCGCTCCTCTGGAGCTCTGTTTTGGCCGGCAAAGTGCTGGGTGAGGCCTGCACACACCAAAATGGAGCTGCGGAAGGGCATGAAAGGCTGGAGAGGAGACAGCTTGCTAGATCTTTGCACTCTAAGTGACCAGGCGTGGCAGGTTGGGGGGGAAGCAATTGTGTGGAGGGCTTTAAGTGGGTTGGGGAGGTCTCGGGTAGTCTTGAGCAGGTGGCCTGTTTCATCACTAGCCCCCCCATTGCCTTCCCCACCCTGAAATACCTGATGTGCACTTAACGAACTGCGCTTTTGATTAGTGAATGTGTGGGTGAAAGGAAGTTATCGCATTCAAGGTATGAAATTCACTCCCACAAAGCCTCAGGTTGCGAATGGAGTGGGAAGGCTCCCTTACATTCGTAACTCAAGAACTACTTGTACTGTAAAATGCCAGGAGTCCTGTGGGATTGTGGCAGGTAACAATTTTGATAGATAAGTAATAGCCATTTTATTTTAAATTTTGTGAGTATTTGTGTTTTAATATGGCTGTACACCGCCCCGAGTCCTTTGGGAGAAGGGCGGTATAAAAGTGCAATAAAATCAAAATCAAAAAATCAAATCATTTGTTTACTATATTCTTCCTGGGCTATTTCCTTGTATAGAAAGATGTGAAGAAAGCACTACTTGAGCACTCATCTCTGTCGTTCTTCTGCCCAGCTCTTCATAGTCTCTTATGATGTCTAATGCTGTACCTGGTTGTGTGATTTCTTCCTATGGAGATGAGGAGAAAAAATATTTTTCAGTGGATTTAATGAATCTTGAAAGACTTTTAATCACATTCTGAATGTGAGCCCCAAGAGAAAGCACACTTCTGTTGGGACAAAAGATTCCTGCTTTTGGTTCCTCTCACCAGGGTCCAAAGACTCAGTTGGGAGTCTCCAGTTACCACCACCAATTCCTTCCTTCCTTTCAGAGCAAGAACATATTAATTAACAATTATATATAAGTTAGGTTGTCAAAGTCTGTTTTATCTTAAAATATTTTAATAATGTTTGCTATAATCTCACAAGTTAGATACAGATAAAAGTGTTATACTTTTGATACAGATAAAAGTGTTATACAGTTATAGAACTGTTATACTTAAGATCTTGCAGGAAGTTCAGCAGAGAATTTGAATTTGGGATTTCCTGGTCACAGTTTGAAACTTTTGTCCTTTGTACTACTAATGTGGAACCCAATCTCAGAATTTCTCTTCAAGCCAGTAGTCTAGGGTTCTGAAGTAAGATATTACTCATCCCACAACATTTTGATAGTTATATCATAGTACGTGATTTATAGTATTTTTGTGTAAAATTCAGTGCCCCTTCCCATCAGTGGAATATGTCTAAGCACAAGTACTCACCAAGAGAAAGGCTGATACTCTCTTGATACAGTTTTTTTATGACAGTTCATATAGATTGTATCATATAGTCCAGTAGGATTATTATAAACATTTGGTTTGAAGTTTACTTCTTTTAATTATATATGTGGGAAATTTTAAAAATGTCCAGCAAACATAAGTTTACATTACTGTTATGAAGAGACTTTTATCTATTGCTTCTGCTATCAAATTTTTATTATGCTGTTGCTTGCCAAAATATTAAATCCTCACAAAGCTAGGGCATAATAACCATGAAGGAAACACAATGTCAAACAAATTTTTGTTCTTTGTATTTACTGCTTCCAACTTGTCCCAGGACAACAATGAGTCATGGAACAAAAGTTTTGCAAAATTATTAAGCATTAGATAAAACACTACTTTCTAAACCCCAGCTGAAATATCTGATTGTCTTGGTTTATATAGCCAGCCCAAGCATACAAACAGAAGAAAACTTGACATCCCCTAAACTCTGCTGAAGATGTTACCTAGCCTGGTAACAAAACGTTCGGAAACCAAATCACAAGCTCGGAGAATGAACCTTCACCCTTATATTTTTTTTCTGTGCAAAAGTAGCATTGCTGGCTTAAACATTCACATATACTTTATTTTCCAGGTCTTTACCTCTTGCCATTTATCTCTTTGTCGGTCAGTGGCATGTTGCCTATTTGCAAAATTCTATGTTTACATTTTTCCTATGCTTATGCCAGATTACAAGATGATGATATGTTACAATCACAGTTAAAATCTCATCATATATGTCTCCCTAATTGGGGTTCTCTATACCAAGACTTGGTTCTCTGTACCAAGCTATTTTTACAGGTTTTCAAATTCCATTCCCAGGGTGGGGACTTCTGAGAAAATTCCAAGTCCACTAATGTCTCAGAAGTTGGTTACCCATGGCTCTTTCTTTTAGTTGAGATATACTGGGGGAGGAGGTATCCCTTTGAAGCAGATAGGCCCAAAAGTAACAAACACCTAAAACATCTAAGACATAAAATATTTTATAGATAACAACCAGCGTTTGAGTCAGTGCAGCTCCCATAATATAGCTGTCACTTTCATAAACCAGTTAGTATCCATTAGCAATAGGGCAGAAACATTCTGTGCCAGCTGTAGTTCTTGGTTTGTCTTTAAAGGCAAGCCATCTAGAACAAATTTAGAATATATGACTAAAAAAATTTACCATTCCCTTGTCACTTTACAAATCAATAAAAAGGCAGATCTAAAATGAATCATAGAGGTTGCAACAGGGATGGGGAAAAAATAGAAAACCAGGAAT
The DNA here is from genome assembly GCA_012654045.1 of Ptyas mucosa. Classification (NCBI taxonomy): domain Eukaryota; kingdom Metazoa; phylum Chordata; class Lepidosauria; order Squamata; family Colubridae; genus Ptyas; species Ptyas mucosa. Next base: position 45,095,235 of record WNWU01000001.1, read on the forward strand.
ATTAAACTTTCCTCAGTTCATGCTGTAGTTTCCTTAAAACTACATAAAGCAAGAAACTGGATCTTGGAAAAGAAGTGATTGCAAGATATGGTTTCAAATTTTGTAAATATATTTATATTTTATAAACACATTTGTCATATAAGAATAGAGCCTTATTCTTAATTACTACATTACTCAAACATATTTTCTTCCTTGTCTTATGTTCTGTGTGCAGTGAAAGCATTTACTCCATTTTTTCTTCAACTGGATTTCTAATATGCATTGTTATAATGAGTGACAAAGAGGTAAAATGCATCAGGGCAATAAGAATTTTATTAGTGTTCTTTGTTATGTTTCTCGAACTAGATTCATCCCGGTAAAACTTATTCTAGGACTAAGAACCTTTCAGCAGCTTCAGTGTGACATAATATTTCAAACTTTGTTTCTAGTGTTATAGTAGTCCTTCCTTTCCTTATTCACTTTGGATAAGGATTGAACAAGATGTCGGATGGGCATAGTAACTAGTAGCTATTACAGCTATAGAAGTAAGTGGGAGACAACTAGAACAATTGCACAAGATAGTGGCAAATGCAAGAGTAAGGAAGGAAATAAAGAGTCTTTGGCAAAAGAATGTTCAAGTGATTTTGGCAGGAAAAAAAATCTTGGCATGTTTCCAGACCTTTGGTACAAATTGACTGTGCTGGCACAAATCACATAATAGCATTCTCCCCCCATAATGAATTTGAACAAAAATGATCAATCACATAGAGCTGTAGAACCTGTACGTGCATAGATGGTAATGAAGCAAGACAATGAAAGAACTTGATAACATTAATATGAATGTTTAAAATAATTGTGATACAATTAATTGTAAAATAAGAGTGATATAAAATAGTTAATACCAGCTATAAATGCTCAAACCTTGGGTTTTTTTTAAAGTTTTTTATTAATAATACAAAATAAAAAAAACATTAGACATAGGAATAACATCATTGGTTCCTAACATTGTCCATCACTTTATAATAATATTAGTACTCATATAAACATATAGTTCTTAAACATGCATTTATCTATAATAACATCTATATTTTTGTTTTAACACTATACATTTGTCTTGGCTACTCTCTTGTTATCTATCCAATCATAAAATTGTTCCCAGATTTTGTAGTAGTTAGTTTCGCTTTTATCCTTGAGTTCCAAAGTGAGTCTGTCCATTTCTGCGCAGTTAAAGATTTTCAGTAATATTTCCTCTTCAGTTGGAATATCTTTCTAGTTCCATTTTTGAGTGAAGGCTATTCATGCCGCTGTGAGTATATGCAGTTATAAATAATTTGTATCTTTCTTATATTTTCTTTCTATAATTCCCAGTAAGAAAAATTCCAGTTTGACTTCTATATTTGTTGACAAAATTTCTTCCAGCCAGTTCTTTAGTAAATTCCAAAATGTTTGTGCTTTTGGGTATTCCCACCACATGTGGTAATAATTCCCAATGGTCTCTCCACACTTCCAGCATATCTGAATGCTCAAACAGTGTTGAATGCACCCAAATAAATAGTTTTACAATACATTAAAGTGAAAAAGTCTGCGGGATACACCTAAAGGAAAACAGGGAGAGAGCTAGGTATCTCTGTCCAGAGAGAAGACTGAATGACTGTTCTATGAACTTTTAACTTCTCTTACAATGAATAGACACACAGCTTTGCCACAACTGATGTTAATGTCTAGCCCAGCGGTTCCCAAACTGTGCGCCGCGGCTCCCTGGGGAGCCGCGCTATCGTCATAAGGGCGCCGCGAAATATTCCGCCCGCTGGGTCTAACGTCTAATGCGCATGCGCAGTTGCAAGTCGGATTGCTTATGGGAGCCGCGCAGTTGCAAGTCGGATTGCTATGGGAGCCGCGAACCCAAAACGATTGGGAACCTCTGGTCTAGCCAGTTTCATGGAAGTTTAGAGTTCTTTCAAGTAATTTGTTGAGCCAAACTTAGCATACTTATTGAATATAATCTATTATCACAGGAACAGTAGCAGAAGTTTTTATAATGCAAGTTTTTAGGGTTTATAATTGAAACAGTTTAAAAAGTTGTTCTGGTCAATAAAGAAAAGAAGAAATGAGAGAAGGGCAGTAATAAATAACAGAGGTGTATTCATGCAATTTTATTTGAAATTGGAAGTGATACTTTACACACACTAGATTTCTGTCCTAATACAACATTTTACCTTTTTCAAAAAGATGAATTATATTAATATTGCAAAATATGAATTATACAATAGTGTGCTAATTAATGCATTTTTCACAATTTGGTGGATAGCAATATGTAGCTTCAAAAGAAAAAACAAACAAATTGAGTTATTAATCTACCTTTCTAGGTTTATTTGCAAAATCAGCAAAGAGTATTTGTTTTGCTGCCAAATAATCTTTTGTAACAAGTATCCCCTGGTTTTTAGTTTCTGTTAACTCACATAAGGGAAAAAGTAGATAGACACCCGGTGAATACATGAACTATCCATGCAATTTGGAGGGTAACGATATGGAAATGTTTGCCATAGCCTTTTTCTGAGATTTTAAAAAAACCTCCTGTCATATTTCATACCACCACTACAATAAATTTCATCTTTCTAGAATTTCAACTTTACATTCATTCATTAACTACCAGCAAAAACAATGAAAGATAAAGTGGGAGGGGAGTGACAAACTTTATGCAATTATGCAAATACTACAACTATGAATCTCACCATGCACATATCATCATTTTTGTGCTATTCTGCTTGTTATGAATGCCAGTGATTTCTCAGATTCAACAGACAAGTCAGCACTCAAACTATATGTAAGTGTGTGTCTAAATCTCAGATCCTTTCAATTTGTCTTTTTGAGTCAACGGAGTTTAGGCTGTTATTTTCCCCATCTTGAAATCATAGCACTGAGCACTCAGATTTATATACTGCCCCATAGTGCTTTACAGCACTCTCTGGTTCCTTATTTTACCAACCTCAGAAGGATGGAAGGCCGAGTCAACCTTTAATCTTGTCAGCGTCAAACTCCCAAGTTGTGAGCAGAGTTGCCTGCAATACTGCATCCTAACCACTGTGCCACCACAGTTTCATACTTTCCTAAACGTTCTGTTATTGGCTTGAGAATCAATTATTTGTCATTTTACTTTCCAATCTATTTTTTATTTTTTATTCAGCCATTATACTTTCCAATCTATTTTACAAAGGAATTTTGTACGTTTACCTGCAAGAACTACCTAGACCCAACCTACTTAGTTTCCAAACCCAAAGAAAGTGGGCCATCTACTGCTGTCTACTAAGACTCCTTAAAACCTGTCATAAATAAAAGTCAAGAATCAATTGTTTAATTTGTAATATAATTTAGGGTTTAACATGCTTAAATGTTACAATTAAACGGTGTCAATTATACTATTAAAACAGTGGCAGCAAAAAAAAAAAGGAATGGTGGCCAATTCATTGCATATTAAAGTTATACTTTGTGGATTCAAAGGATTAAATAAATATTCAATTGAGACACTAGCCATCTAGTTCTGATTTGCAGAGCTTGCTGCTGTTGTATTGTGTGTAAACCTGCATATATGGGACAGGAAATAATGGCTATCCAGCGTGTAGTTAATGAGCCAATAAATATTCTAGGTTCCAATTTTTATCTTGTCAGTAATGAATCTTGTACAAATCTAATTCAGGCATATCTGTTGAGGAAATAATTTGTTCTTATCTATCCCTTCTTCCAATAAGGTCAGGGTAGTCAATGGGTGAGATAAAATTAAAAATACATTGTCAACATGGTTAGGAATGTTCTTCTCCAGTATCCTCACTTAGCTACTTAATAGCTGAGCGCCTGTTGTGTCACATGTGTAAATCTAATTTTCTAAACAATATTTTATTAACTTCTAGAGATGTTTTTAAAAAACACCAAAAGGTTTAATTGCATACATATAAGTTATGGAAGTTATGATGCTAGGAATCATAGTTCTGCAATCACTGAGGAGCTGTAGTTTTCCACATTAGCACATATTAATATTGAAATTTGTGATTATTCAGTAATCATTTACACAAATCTTTTTATAAGAATTCAAGGAGAGTCATGGAAAAATAAGAATAAAGTTATTTTTTAAAAAAAACATTTTTATAATCGAAACATGATGTTAAAGTAGAAAACGAGTAAAAAAATAATATAGAGATCAAAATATATACAATAAATAAATATAGATGTTTAGAGTATGTAGATATAGATGCTATAGATCAGTGGTTCTCAACCTGTGGGTCGGAACCCCTTTGGGGGTCGAACAACCCTTTCACAGGAGTCGCCTAAGACCATTGGAAAACACATATTTTCAATGGTTTTAGGAATAATTTTATGGTTGGGGGTCACTACAACATTAGGAACTGTATTAAAGGGTCGCAGTATTAGGAAGGTTGAGACCCACTGCTATAGATAACCTGTAGATAAAAAATTAGAGTAGCAAGTTCAAAATCACATAGCAAATCCCTTCTTAAAACTGGAAGGTCTTTATTACTTTTTTCAGCCTCATCAATAAAGAACTGCCATTGACCTACCTTTATAAAGAATTCGAAAGCATCCAAAATTATCTCTACTCAAGCTATTATGAGGTATTTCTGATATTCTGCTTCAAAATTATTAAAAGTTATCATCTTCAGTTCTAAAAAAATATTTTTTGATGAAAGTGGTAGTGCAAAGTCACATGGTATTGGCACATATCCCTATTGATAATCAATCTGAATATTGAATTCTGAATATTTTTCAACTCTGAATTTTCTTCAAAGCTTAAATAAAGAATTTATGCTAATTGAGACTTGTGATCAATATTATATTCTCCAGGCCAAATCAATATTTTTATGGAATGATTATGGTTTGTGTTTATCTGGTCACAACTGAAACATTCACATATTTTTTGGGCCGAGATCAGGTTTAGTACATTCCATCCCAAATTTACAAGCTCTATTTAGAATAAGCACTTAATGTCTGACACAGTTTGAATTCTACTCTATTTCCCAGTTTACTAAAAACGTCTTGTCTATACATTGTCTGGCTTTATTTCAATTCTTTTGATAGATTTGATAATTTATATCCTGCCTTTCATTCAAAGTAGGATATGGTGATAGATATAGTAGATAGGTAGATGATAGATAGATAGATAGATAGATAGATAGATAGATAGATAGATAGATAGAAGATAGAGAGAGAGAGAGAGAGAGAGAGAGAGAGAGATAGATAGATAGATAGATAGATAGATAGATGATAGATAGATAGAAGATAGATAGATGATAGATAGATAGATAGATAGATAGATAGATAGATAGATAGATAGATAGATAGATAGATAGATAGATGATCATAGATTTTCGCCTACTTTTCCACAGAACCACTGCCTATTAGTCTGGTTGATAACATTAGCAACATCATTTACTCACACATCGGAGTACAGGGAATGTCTTAATCACTGCTCTTAATTTCATAACAAATGTTTTTGAACAATCAATTGGCAGTTGCAAATATACTTTGAGGGTGTCATGCTTTAATACTTTGTCATTATTGGTTTGATATCAAAAATGAACATTGCAACTGATTATCTATGAATAGAAAAGGAAAAGGTGAACTCTATATTTGACAGTGTTCACATACACATGTACATGCACACACATGCACACAATCATATATTCAAACAATTCATATATAGAGAGAGGGGATATCTCAATCATTTAACTTTATTATGAAGGAGTTATCATATTTATCAACTTGATTCCTAGATGGAGAGTTAATTTTAATTAAAATACAAAATATTGTAACCTAAACATCAATTCCATAATAAAAATTCTAAATTATTTCTATATAGTTAAGAATTATTCAGCAGAATAACTGGAATTAGAAGTTAAAGAAATGAAAGAATTTGGGATAAAACTTAACTATTGAAATTCTGGAAAAAATGTTTTTTTTTTATTGGAATGACATACTGAAGAGTTAGAACTCAAATGAATTCTATAAATGTTACTATCCAAAGCAAATTTGATAAAGGTACAAATGCTGTCAGAATATCTAATTTTGTAGATGTGGATAATATTGTGGTTGAATGTCTTTGAAGCTTACTTAACATATAGTATCTGTAAAGATTGCCTGAAAAATGCAATAAGGAGCATAGATCTCAAAATTAATGTATGAAAGAAGACAAGATATTTGTATTTGAAAAAGAAATTGAATGAACATATTCAAAATTTCTATAAATAGCTAAAAACAAAAAAACCCTAGTACAATATTTTATGTATATTTGGTTGAGTGTTAATTGGATGTGCAAATGATAGTTGAAAGGTAGTAAACATAATTTGCTCTATTTTGTTGTGAGGAATGAATACTTTTTTAGAAAAGCTAAAATGGCTGTGTAGACGAGTAGTCTAATTGCAATAACAAATGAATTACCAAAACAAGGCCATAAGTTGAACAAGTGTGTCTCTGAAAACTGTATTAAGAACACTTCCTTCTGCAGTTCTAACTGGCAAGACAGATTTAGGAGATAACTGATCCCACACCTAGTGGATTTCTAATTCATGTAGGACTTTAAAATCAATAACATAAATTGAATCTACAAAACTATTGACAATCAGTGTAGATCTTTTAGAATAAGTATTATGAGATCATAATACTACGCACCTATTGCCACCCTAAGGACAATATTTTTCAACAATTGGCATTTTTATATAAATTATTGCCAGGTTGTTGAGGTAAGGCTATAGCAGGGACACTAAACATGATAGTGAACTCAATCCTGTCCAGGGATCGTATTCCCAAATTGTGAATCTTCTCTTTCAGAGGGAATGCACTCCCACTCTATAATAAGTTGACCCTTATTCCCAGTTCTGATTTTATACTCTTCAGCAATATCTCCATCATAGCAGGATTTTATGTGTTGACATTTAGCCATAAAACATAATAATATTCAATATATTAATTCTCCATAAGGGCAATTTTCATGAAGAAAGGATTTTGCATGGACAATTGTCTCTAGAGGAAAAGAATCAATTTTCTGAAGAAAAATGCTATATCTAAAATTTCGGTCTGTGTTTGCAAGGCCTCTTGTTGGAATGTGGTTGTATATACACTACTGTTCAACAGATATTGCCTAGTTTCTAGATGCAAAGTAAACAAATGATTCAATTTCTTTGACTTTCTTTTAGCTCCATCAAGCGATCAGTGTTTCAAACCTGACATATTTTTTTAAAGAGAAGATACCTATTCTATAAATTAAAAATGTAGGTATCAATACAATTGGATTTAGAATAATGTCATTAATTCAGATAAGTACCAATAACTTCTACTTTGTACTCTGCATTTTGGGTTTACTTCTCCAACATGAACAGCTATTGCTTGAAAGTCTTGAAAATCCCTTTATTGAAAAATAGAGTTTTTTAAAAAAAAACCAGAATTATGATAATTAATACTTAGATTCATGGAATTTATGGGAAGGTGTTCTAAACTCTACATAAAAATACTGTATCCAGCCATCTCAGTATCTGCCTATTAATTTGTTTATCTTTCTATCTGCCTACCTATCAGTTGAAATTTAAAACAGGGCAATAACTTTGAGCCTACTGACACTAATGCAGCATTAGATTAAAAGAATGTTACTTTATATAGGCATAAAAGTAATTTAGAGGCACTTAGAGAAAGCTATATACTTAACATGATTCTTGGCTAGTAAAGACAGGTTGATCCCACTCATTTTGGGTTTGCTAATTTGCAGTTAATTAGGAAGATTGATTCTGTTCTGTGATGCATAGTTTTAGCTCCAAATGCATTTTTCTGGTTTCTGTGACATGAGGCTAGTTATCACCATCATGATACAAATATCACAGAAAACACAGATCCTCGTAAAACTGCAGCAGCTTCTGGCTTTGGAGAATAAATCTGGTAAACATTAATATTTATCTCTCATTCCCTATGGTGAGAAGGTATCATTTGTATTTAAAACAACTCTTCATTTACATTCCACATGAATACATTTTAACAAGAATTTTGTTTAAGGGAAAAAAAAGGAAATTCTGCCAAACTTGTTAAAAAGTTGTTGCTCTACAGTGATAAGAAGCAGCAGCTCTGATCCCAAACTCCATGTAGTGGACACACCACTTTGGTCCAAAAGCCAAAAAAACCCTGAATACTCAAGACAATCTCTATTCATCTCGCCTCTCCTGCTCATTTTATTACATGTAAGAAGTTCCTGCTATACATACAGTTGTACGAATAAAGCCAACTCTTTTCAGGCATTCAGAGATACATCTGGACTCCTAGAGGTCTTTTATGTTGTGTGTGTAATACAAAGCAATGTTATTTATTTGAAATGTCCTCTTTAAAATAGCACAACAGAATTACAGTATGCTGGAGATAGAATCTATAAAGTCTCCATTTGTTGCAACTTTGTTAGAGAAAATTACTTGCAGCAAATGCGAGAAGTCAGCATCAAATGATATTGTGAGTTAATGTAATGGATACAGTATCAGGTTAATCTTCCTATTAACTGTGGTATACATACATCACACACACACAATGTACTACTTTTCTCTCCATTCACAGTCCAAATGGGTTGTAAATAAAAAAACACTTTCTAGATGCACAATGTTTTATTATAGAAGGCCCCCAAAGTGGGAGTATAGAGGTAAGTATGTATGATAAAGAAATAGTTCATTAATTACACGTGCTTTCATTTTGAACATATTTCACTAAATTTAGAATAAACTCTGCATTTTATAACTAATTTTATGTAGAATGTTGTTTTTATTTGTCCTTATGTAGGATTCCTCTTTGTTTGATAATACTTGCAACTAGTTTTTGTTGAAACCACAGCTGCCTTTATTGTTATAACTTCAAGCTGGGATGATCCATGATTTTGATTACTGCCCAGAAGATTTCTCCTGACTTACAAATATGCTTCAAAATCCCCACTAGCCAATTAATTTCCATTAAGATTTCATATTTATTTTTTAAAAAAACCTTCTGACCTCAATATGCTTTTATATCATATTATGGGTGCTACTTAATTTGGAAATCTCTGTGGGACTTCTATCAGCCTGCTGAATTCAAATCTCATGCTTCAAGGAATCCCTAGGTCAAACTTACTTCAGAATGAATGTGACCTGGGGAAGCCCTGAAGCGTAAGAGATATGAAGGGAGGATCAGTTTAAGCTTGGGAGGAGGAAAAAAAATTCATGTTCAGACGAGGTGTTACTGTTCCCAGACTAGTTTTTCCACCTTAGAGCTATCAATTACCCAAACGATACTTTTCCAGATATTTAGCCTTTCACCGTATCTATCTGTGTCTTAAGGAAAATTACTACTTCAATCTGAAATGCTTTTAAGTTGCAACTGTAAATATTAATCATGAACAGCAATAAAAAAATATTAAAAGGGAGAGTGGATAGCAAAGTTGTGAGGCGAGTAGTAGGTGAAACATAATATTGTTAGCCAGTGCTTAAAATGGAAGTATATACATCTATAATAATTGATTGATATTTGCTGTGTTTTTATTTATACCATTCTATGAATGCTAAAACATCTGGCTGTAATAATTGAAAATACCTATTGTTAAAGAGCAAATTCATCACTGCTGGATTACAACTAATCATCATCAGGTCTGAGCATAATTAATTAAAAAAAGATACTGTAGACATATAGTTTTATTGGATGAGATTTGTGACTTTCAGATATGTTAATGTTGTTTTGACATATATTGAGAAATCAAGGCAGTATAAGAAACCTGCACTATTTTATGCATGCAAACTATTTATATTTGTGTAGTACAAGCACATGTAAATCTTTAAAATGACAGTTAAAACTACTGGGTAATACATAGTCAGTTCTTGGAAAGAAAGAAGCTTTATGTCTATAATATGATTGATCCCCTTCTACTGGTTATATAATATTCTATGTAAAAATACTGGTACATCTGTCTTAATGTTGCATTGCTGAGATTTTGAATCTAGAAACAACCTTGCAGTAGGAGCAGAGTGACATTTTGAGAATAAAAAGAGGGGAAATAAATGAAATGAAACATACTTTCATTTGAAAGTAAAGAACATAAGCAAATATATCTTTTTATTTGAAGATAAAAAGGAGCAGAAACTAGATAGAGGGGGAAAAACCTGTGGCAAAAAAAAACAGATGATGCAGTTTTTACGAATAAGCAGCTTAATGTATCTTGGCACCCACAGTAAGCCTTGTAGGAGCTCAAAATGCCTTAGGCAATCTGTGAGCAGAATAGCAATTTTATTACTTTGTCATTAAACCAATTTCACAGCAGTATTGTTTGTTAATGAGCAGCGGCAAACGAGCGAAGATGTCACACACTGGAATAGCAGTGAGATTTGTGACCCAAGCTCAGAGCACTAGGATGGAAAGACCATGGCTATAAAAAAGGAAATACTTTGGGATGAAATGCAAAGTCTATACAGCAGAACTGGTGTTTATGAGCTACCATTTTGCTAAGAGCTGTGAGAGAAATAAAGGCCTGGAAATATGCAGTTAAAACAGGGCCTATAAAATTAAAACCAAATTAAAGCATAGCAGAGGATTACTGCAGAGGTTGTACTCTACAACATACATCTTAAATGATGAAGTAAAATTTAAATCAGTTTTGTTTCTGTTTCACTGGTATTTTTGAAATTAAATAATACAATAGCAAATTCCCAAACAAAAGCAGCTGATTCTCATAATTCTGTGAGTTCTTATTCATTAAATGTGGGTCTCTTTCAAACATTCTGCTTCTCAGAATGTTTATAATTAGAAATGCACCTTTGGTCTACAGGCAGAATTTATATTTAAACATATGCTTGCATGTGAATACTGGGCACATGGCAGCAGCCAGGCCCTGCTTCTAAACAGTGAATGAAAATCACACAGCACAGATAGATTGCGTGAAACCGAGTGCTGCATCATTTGATGGGTTGTGGGTTTGTTTATTGTTTTGAGCCAGCATGTTGGTCTTACAAAGAGACTGGGAGACAGCCTTGAGGGATACAAGAAACAGTGCCAAGGACGCATATTACTAAATCCCTGCAAGGCATCCCGAGGTGAGTTTGCTGCCTGAGCTATCTTTCCATGTTTATAAATAGGGAAAACTAGTGCAAGCAGTGAAATAAATGGATCATCATATCTGACTTGGTAAGGAAGAAGGTGTAAGAGGCTGGAAAGGGGATTAGCCCACCATTTTGCTTACTTGCTATATTGAGAAGGAAATGTTTTTGCCGTTTGAGCTTGCTTCCAAACAACCTCATTTCTTTCCTTTAATAAAACACTACCCAATAGGTTATAATTACATTTATCTTAATTATAATCCTGTGAAAATATAGCTATGTATCAAATACTGTATTTCATTTTCTATGGGCATTTTTGTTCCCCTACATTCCCAACTTCTACATTTCTAAGTATATCCCAACTAGTAATATATTGTACAGCAGATTTGCTATAGGATATGATTTGAGTACAAATCATTTGCAAGGAATGCATAAAGCATGTTGGGAAGAGATTGGGAGATAGAAGAGTTAGAAGAGACAAAGAATGTCAACAAACCAAACAATGCAAGACCCTCTACGTTGATATTTCCTATCAGCAATTAACATTCTGGGACACATGCTTTTATACTTCAATAAGTCACACATGTTTTCAGCTATTTAAACTTAACTCAGCACAGAGGATATGGCAGGAAGTGCTTACTGCTGAGTAGTAGGCAGTGCTCACAGCGCTGGGAGCTTGTTTTAAGACTGTTTTCTGCGTGACAGGCCAAGACCCCTAGACAAATCACTGGCTGGGTCTATGATAGTTGGCAGTCATTCAGAGCTGGTCCTTTGCCAGCAGTATTACTAGATAGTCAGACAGATCAATTCACTTTTACACTCCTGCCATTATTTATAGCACACTATATATCTGCTCTTGCTTATGAACTAATGATTAGCAAATACAGTGCTCATAAAATGTAAGGATTTTATTTGGGAAAGGACTTTCTGCTGCTGATATTGCAGATAGTTTTACAGGTTAAAAAGCCACAAGAAGGATTTAAAGGGCATGACTTGTGAAGCATTTCTTCCTTTGAAAAGGATGTATGTGTCCCTATTTTCCTGTAATCAAGTAAGGTACAAAGAAAGTTGAATGTTATGTTTGAAAAGTATGAATTTCTGCATCTGCTTTTTCACATTTTAAGCATTTCAACAAAAAACAGAAAAGTTTATGTTTATCTTTTATTTAGTTTCTACAATACTAATCACCATATTGACTAAAACTTCAAGGCTTCTGGATCTGGGATTTAAAAATACCATCTTTGTATTACAGAATAAAAGAATAATCTATTTAACATGAACTGGGCAGCAATATATAAATCTATTAAAGAAAAACATTAAAAGCAACTGATCTGTTATAGAACATTAAAAACCAATAGGAAAAACAGGTGTTACTTATTACTAACCATATTTAATTGGGGTGGCATTGTGCATAATATTTTGTACCTTCATGCATAAAATTACACTAAAATTTGAGGAAGTTTATAACTTTTATCAGACTTCAATAATTGAACAAATAACAGTCAAGACCATTTAGCTGTTTAATCTTCTCATACTCAATATATCCCAGTATATTGTCTGTCTTCCCTGTGCACTTACCAAATGTGGGCTTCAAATGGCCAAAGATAATCAGTTTCTAATCTTACAAACATCTGTCAAAGGAGAATTCTTCTCTGATCTTGCACTGGTCTTCAGATGGAATAAGATGCAGTGAGAAATTTTCTTGTTTCCAAGTGCCTGTGGAGGTAAGCACAGCTGCAGGGAGTAACCATCACCCTTTGAGTCTAAACATGAGAATTTACAGATGTTTTTCTCATGTATAAAGTACTAATCTCATGCTGCTTCAGAATCCCTCCATTATGAAATGTAAATTAGATCATGATCTGTCCCTTGTCTACAATGAGGGAGGGGCAAGTTGATGATAACTACAGACTTTGCTTAACTACCATGAATTACGACTTGACATGCATTCTTGTTATGCCTTTTAAATGCAGCTTGCTAAACCAGAAGAAGCAGGCAATGTTGACCCATTGAAACAAGGATATCTTTCAAGAGTCTCTGAATCTCAGAAAATAAAATCAATAGATGTTTATGAATTTAAGTAGTTGTACATGTGCTTATATCCTTTTCAGATTTCAGGACAGTGTACAATAAATAATCATAACAAAAATATAGTAAGAAAATCCATTAAAATTAGCTTTTAAAAAGTTTAAATTAGCTTTTAAAAAGTTTAAATGTCCAAATACAATACAATATATAGCTAAAAGGTAAAGGTTTCCCTGTCCAGTTGTGTCCGACTCTAGCGCACTCATCTCTGTTTCTTGGCTGAAGGAGCCAGCGTGGTTTGAAGACATTTTCCAGCATGGCTATACGTCAAAGGTTCACGGAATGCTGTTATCTTCCCACCGAAAGATATTCCCACCTATTAATATATATGTACCATATTTTTGGAGTATAAAACACACCGGAATATAAGACGCACCTTAGTTTTTGGGGCGGAAAATAAGAAAAAAGCTGATTGGCAGGTGGATCAACCTCCTGGAATACCCCCAATCAGCTGTTCCCAGAGGTGAAATTTAGCAACAGGTTCGTTGGTTGTGAGCTCTGTCTCTTGCTTCTTTTTTTTTTGCTTTTTTTCCTGCCTCTGAAAGCCTCCAAAACAGAGCTTCAGAAAAAAAGCCTCTGAAGCTCTGTTTCTGAGGCTTTTTTTCTGAAGCTCTGTTTGGAGACTTTTTTTCTGAAGCTTCATTTCTGATGCTTTTTTCAGCTCTGAAACCTCTGAAATACATTCGGAGTACAAGACGCACCCAGATTTTCACCCTCTTTTGGGGGGGGGGAAAGGTGCGTCTTATACTCTGAAAAATACTGTATATATACAATATATATATTTCTATCATATAGTACAGTGATGGCTAACCTTTTTGCCATCGCGTGCCAAAAGCGGGGGGAGCGCGGTGGGGTCACACGCACGTGTGCCCACATCCATAATTCTATGTGCCCTGCCCCCCCCCCGCTTTTGGCACACGATGGCATGGTGGGCCCGTTTTTTTTGCTCCAGAGCCTTTCTAGGAGCCTGGGGAGGGCAAAAACGGTCTTCCCCACCCCACCAGAGGCCCTCCAGAGGCCGGTAACACTGTGTTTTCTGACTTCTGGTGGGCCCAGAAGGCCTGAAAATCAGCTGGCTGGTATATGCATGTGTGCCAGAGCTGAGCTCGCGTGCCCACCGATATGGCTCCGCGTGCCACCTGTGGCACCCGTGCCATAGGTTCGCCATCACGGATATAGTATGATGTCACATACAAATGTATTTTTGCACTTTTAAAAAGGTTATTTGGGATCAGACAGCTTTATTAGGGATGCTATTCTATTGCTAGGTCTAATGGGGTACCTGAACATATCTCAAACTTATTCACTTTATACTCTTATGTGTGTGCAGTAAGCAGAACCCAGAAAAGGAACAACACAAAGAACATAGAGTAGTCCAGTCATATGATATTCAGAATATGAGCTACTAATGCTAGATCCTATTGAGATAGGGCTGTAACTATTACCTTACCTAGAGTCAGATGAAAAATCCCAAAACCATAGCTTTCACCTGCCATTCTGACAGGAACATACAGGAGTATTACTGTATGTATGTTCACCACCTTCAGTTACTTAAAAAGTAATAAAGGTTAGAATAAAAGAAATCTAATAAACAATGAGTCCAAGAGATCCTAAAATCATGGAACCCTTCCTCTGGCCAAGAAAGGCAGGGGGGAACAGTGATGTACAACATGCAGAATAAGAATTGTAATAGTCACTATTTAAGAAAGACAGAGTTGACTAGCAGAGTGCATCCATGTAAACTAGCAGTCAAGAGACACAATGAAAGTTCCTTAATCTCACAACACATGAAGATGCAACCATAATTTCAACTAGGTATCTGTGAGCATCCTAAATCAAGCTAAGTCCATAATTATTAGGGAATTCATGGAACCTTGACATTGAAACAAATCAGCTATCAGTACACTTATACAAATAAAGCATATTTATACAACATTCAAAAGAGACAATAAAAAAGACCAGATACAGTATATCCTCTCCAGCAACAAATGAAATAAATTGGAATCAACATCAGACAATCAAGTAGAAAACAGCATCCTACCAAGAAGAAAATCTAACCCCACCAACACTGGAAGTGCAAGCTACTGTATGTTATCTATTTGGATAATAAAATGTCTTCAAGCAAACAACCAAACTCAGAAAGCATGAAATACTCCACAATATATCATTAATGTTGATTTGTGCCATCAGTAATACTTCTTTTTTGTTGAATTTTAAGAACATTTTTGCAGTTTTAGAAATCAATAAAAAATTAAATAATGCTTGGTTTTAAGCTTTAAAACTTTTATATTTATATTTCAGTATTTCAAAACATAAAATTCTTCTTTAATAATCCAAACATTTAAACACTTTTAATATATTTTCAGCATGTTAGTTGGGAAAGAGACATAGCAATATTTTACTTTTTGCTGCTCTTTGCAAAAAGTGCTGGTTTTCCACTGAAGCAGAAAAAGATTGTGTTAGCTGCTGTAAATGCAAATTCTGGACCAAGCAAAACTGGAATTTCAGCAGGCTGTGCAAACAGTGAAAAGGCCAGCATTGTTCAGCTTATTTTGTTGATAAAGATGTTAGCACAAAAGGGGCTGGAAGTATCTGTATAAATTTCTGGAAAACCTTCTATTTTAGAAGCTGTTATCCTAAAATACTGTGCAGCTTAAAGTTCAGCCAAGCTAAACACTGTGGTAACAAACATTCTGTTTACATATTAACCAGGAGTAAACTACCATTAAAAAGATGAGCAAGAAAGAAATCTGTCATTCTTTTCAATCTTGGACTTTATCTTACTTTAACCTGATGCTGCATATATTTTCCGTTTTTAAAATATAATATTGTTTTAACATTTTTATAATATAAAATACTTATGCTGCTGATTAGTGGTTACACCTAGCAGCAATCCCATCCTGTAAAGCTTGCCTGTTAAGTTAAAAAAAGCATTCAAAGAAGAAAGCAATGGCAAATCATTTCTCTATTGTTGCCAAGAAAACTAAAGGGACATGGCCAGTCATTACTAAGACTCAAGCATGACTCCACTTTAAAACTTTTTTTACAATGTAAAATATTTCAATACCAAATAAATGCATGAACTAACGGGTCTTAAATTCTGGCCAGCAATCGTCCCTATACTTCGAGTTGCAAAGTTACATCTTTAACACCCAACTCAACAATAGCCATGCAATTCTCATTACATTTTGGTAGAGTTCTTCTTGTAAAAAGATTATGATTAGATTATGATTAAAAAGGGGAAAAAACTTGTGTAGATTGACAGAACAGTTTAACCCACTGTTAATATTTATGAATTTGAGATTAATGTAATTTATGAACATGCCAAAATGAAGAAGAAACAGAGTTAAGGAAAAGTGTGAGGAAAGTAAGGAAGTAAAAAAGGAGAGGGATTATGACATGGAAAACAATTAGAACTATATTATTCACAATATAGTAATGAAAATTTATTAGAGGCAAAATAACCTAAACTGTTAAATGTGGTATGAAGTCACAAAAATAATTATATTTGTAGGAAGCTAGTACAAAATAGTTAAAATGAACAGGAATTTCATATGGCTGATAGTATATAGAATTTTAGCTTTCAGTAGTTTAAACCAATTTTAAGGTCTTCCTAAATTCTTCATCCTCATAAGGCCTCTGCCACTGAGAATTTGTAGATAACTTGGAATGCACCACATGCAAATTGCTGCACCAGCTCTTTTAATGGGTTTGCAAAAGCTGCTTGGAGAGCAAGCTGTTGGGTAACTAAGTCCCTAGAGACTGTATAAATCTGGTCTTCAGTAGCTAGCCCCAAGGCGGATAGGAAGTCTCTGCCAAAATCTAAGCCAGTCTCCTGATTCTTTCTCCTGACTCTCTGTCAGTGTATTGAACACTATACAGTACTTCCATCCTTATAGTTACCTTTTCTGAAGTCAGTACAGCAAATAGTAATGTTTAGTGGCATTCATATACAAAAAGAATAATACTTCGCATTTGCCAAATGTTATTAAAACTTCACCTAATTAAACATTGTAACCAAAGTGTGGATGTTTTTAACTGTAAAAACATGTGTTGGGAACATATGCTGTTACACACTTTTCATATACAGTACCGATAAAAATGCATAGAATATATCATAAAACTACGTAAAATGCATTATGCTTCAGTTTATTTTTTTTACAAATAAAGAATTGTGTTGCTTCAGTTCCCGATTTTCCTAAAAAGTCATGCAGAGTATAATACTTAGACTGAATTATTGAAAACTGGCATTTAATGTTGTCATCCAAGTTTGGATAGTATCTATCATGCCAGCTTAATTTCTTTCTGTGAATGTAATATGTGCAAATGAAGTAATTCATTTGGAATTTGTTTCATCATAATTAATCACAGTTGCCCTTGGACTACAGATAGTCTTCAACTTATGACCATTCATTCAGTGACCATTTGAAGTTACCATACATTGACATCCCCAAGATATGGATGTTGCAGTGCCCCCATGGTCTTGTGATCAAAATCTGGGTACTTGGCAGCCTGCCTACACTTTTGACTGCAGGCACTTTTCAACTCCCTCCACTCAATTATGAGTCTCCCATCTATGGCTTTTTTGGCCCTGCACTCTTCAACTCCTGATGTCCAAGCAGACCTTTGCATCCCTCTACTGATCAAGCATGTTCAGTCTGCCACCTTTGCGAGGCAGCTGCTGGCGGCATGAAACTTTCTTCCCAAAGTCTCACACTGTGGTTTCCTCACAAAGCCTGAGGAAGATGGCCTCATGTGATTAGCAGCTACTTAGTAAAGAGCTAGGGCAGGCAGACCTTGTTATCAGTGGGAGCAGCAGGAGGAAGAAGACAATAAAGTTCAATTGGGGTGGCAGAGTGCAGAGAGGCAGGGGGCTCAAAATGCAGCATGATGAGGATGACTGCAGCTGAGACTGTTACGGATATACGCCATGCTGCTGAGTTGGGCTGGGATGGTCTTACGAATTCCTTTATGATTTATTTATAAATTAAATGTATAGGTTACTCAACTCATAGCAGTTCTTCAGACGTTTAGAGCATAGATTGCAGAACATGAGTTGTGTTCCCATTGAAGTTCATAGTTATCCTTTTCTGAACTTGTTCTAATGCTCAGTACTTGATATGTACAGAGATGGATGTTCTTGACTGTAAACATAATTCCGGTGTAGATTTAACATATGGAAGATTCTTAATTAGATTCAGCTAGCCGTGCCTGTCCATACTTGTAGGTGGATTATTAGCTTTTGGCCAGATAAGAAGCAACAGGTGAAGCTAGGGAAAATTACATTTAATACCCAGGCGATTACCCTCAGGGCTGTGTGCTCTCTCCATTGCTTTTCTGTCCATATACCAATGACTGCACCTCAGGGAACACTCTTAAAGTACTGAAGTTTACAAATGATACAACAGTCATTGGTCTCATTTGAGACAGTGGTGAGTCTGCATATAGGCAGGAGATTGAATAACTAGCCCTGTGGTTCAGCTGGAACAATCTGGAACTGAACATGCTTAAAACTGTAGAGATGAGATGGATTTTAGAAGGAGATCTTCTATTCTACCACCTCTTACTATATTTAACAGCACAGTAACAGCAGTTGAATCCTTCAAGGTTTGGGCTTCTATAATCACTCAGTATTTGAAATGGACGCTTAACATTGCAACCAACATTTAATCATTTTATTGGAGGACTAGAAGACCTCCAATGTCTCTGCCAGCTCTAGTTTGATCGTATTGTAAAAAATGACAAAAAAAGAATATTCTTTCCACGTCAACTGAGGAAGTTCAAATTGCCCCTGGAACTATTGATACAGTTTTACAGAGGAATTAATAAGTCTGTCATTTGTATTTCTATAACTCTCTGATTTGGTACAGCAACCAAACAGGACAGGTACAGAGTCCAACAGATCATAAGGACTGCAAAAAGAACAATTGCATATCAGCCTGCCTTCCATAGAAAATCTGTATATTGCACGGGTCAGAAGGAGGGCTGAGAAAATATCTACAGATGCCTCACATTTTGGACATCCTGTCCCTCAGGATGCCTTTATACAGCATTCCATGCCAAAACAACTAGAAACAGGGACAGTTTCTTGCTTCATGCCATCACTGCTGAACAACATAATTGTCCCAGTACTGTCTAATAATGTCTATGTACATTAATCCATGTTGTATGGCTGTAGAATTATTATTATACTTATTTTATTTCCTCCTCTTATTGGTATTATGATGATGATGATGATTCTGTTGCTTTGCATGTACACTGAAAGCTTCTGCACTAGAGACAAATTCCTCGTGAGTGACTAATCACACTTGGCCACAAAGCTCTTCTCTTCTCTTCTCTTCTCTTCTCTTCTCTTCTCTTCTCTTCTCTTCTCTTCTCTTCTCTTCTCTTCTCTTCTCTCCTCTCCTCTCCTCTCCTCTCCTCTCCTCTCCTCTCCTCTCTCTTCCCCTCCCCTTCCCTGGTTCTGTTGCATGTAAGAGTTCTTACATTCTTGGGGACAATGGAAGTATATTGAACAAAATTATAGTTTAAAGCAATTTCTAAATATGAAGTATGTGATAATACTGATACCTTCACTCTCAAAAAGTGAAGATTTTCTCATTTCTATAATTGTAATTTTAGTTTGTCTCTTACATCATTGTTATCTAATAGATTTACTCAGTACTATTATTTCCCTACTTTAAAAAAAAAAACCTATAGATAGTCCTCAGTTAAAAATCAATCATTCAGCAACTGTTTGAACTTACCATGGTGCTGAATGAATGGTGGTTATATTTGATCATGAAAATTCCAGCTATCCAGCACCCAGTTGTCACATGACAGCAATCTGGGTGCTTGGCAACCAGCTTGCAACTAAATATTTGCAGCATCCCATATCAATATCAATATATATTATTACAAGTAACACAAGGTGGCAAACATATCCAACACATATTCCTCCTCTTATTTTCCAAACAACCTGTGAGGTGAGTTGGGCTGGGAGATAGAGCCACTGGCCCAAAGTCACCCAGCTGGCTGTCTTGCTAAAGTGGGATTAGAATAAAATAGAATAGAATAATAGAGTTGGAAGGGACCTTGGAGGTCTTCTAGTCCAAACGCCTGCCTAGGCAGGAAACCCTACACCACTTCAGACAAATGGTTAAAACTTCTTAAAAACTTCCAGTGTTGGAGCATTCACAACTTCTGGAGGCAAGTTGTTCCACTGATTAATTGTTCTAACTGTCAGGAAATTTCTCCTTAGTTCTAGGTTGCTTCTTTCCTTGATAATTTTCCACCCATTGCTTCTTGTCCTACTCTCAGGTGCTTTGGAAAATAGCTTCACTCTCTCTTGTTTGTGGCAGCCCCTGAGATATTGGAACACTGCTATCATGTCTCCCCTAGTCCTTCTTTTCATTAAACTAGACATATCCAGTTCCCGCAACTGTTCTTCATATGTTTTAGCCTCCAGTCCCCTAATCATCTTTGTTGCTCTTCTCTGCATTCTTTCCAGGGTATCAACATCTTTTTTACATCGTGGTGACCAAAACTGAATGCAGTATTCCAAGTGTGGCCTTACCAAGGCATTATAAAGTGGTATTAACACTTCACGTGATCTTGATTCTATCCGTCTGTTTATGCAGCCTAGAACTGTGTTGGCTTTTTTGGCAGCTGCTGCACACTGCTGGCTCATATTTAAATAGTTGTCCACTAGGACTCCAAGATCCCTCTCATAGTTACTACTATTGAGCAAGGTACCACATATACTGTACCTGTGCATTTTGTTTTTCTTCCCTAAATGTAGAACCTTACTTTTTTCACCATTGAATTTCATTTTGTTAGATTGCGCCAGGGGTGGGTTCTACTTACCTGTACTACCGGTTCACAACAGGAAGCTTCTACGCATGCGCAGATCGCTGATGATGACATCCAGGGTGGTGGGTGGAGCCTCCCGCTGGTTTTACTACTGGTTCTTACGAACCGGTCTGAACTGGAGGCAACCCACCACTGGATAGCACCAGTGGTGGGATTGAAGTAATTTAACAACCAGTTCTCTGCCCTAATGATTTCTTCCAACAACCAGTTTGCCAAACTGCTCAGAAAGTTAACCAGTTCTCCCAAAGTGATGCAAACTGGCTGAATCCCACCACTGGATAGCACCCAATGTTCAAGTCTGTCAAGATCCTTCTGTATCTTCTGGAGTGTTGGCTATTCCTGCCAGTTTGGTGTCACCTGCAAATTTGATGAGTTCCCCATCTATCCACTTGTCCAAGTCATTAATGAAGGTCTTGAAGAGTACTGGGCTTAAAACAGAGCCTTGGGGTACTTCTCTGCTTACTTCCTTCCATGTAGATGTAGTTCCATTGAACTCACAGTCATCCAGTTTCTAGTCTGATGCTTTAACCACTAAACCAAACTATCTTCCATGTCATGTGATCACAATTTGCAATCTTTCTTGCCAGCTTCCCATAAGTAAAGACAATTGGGAAGGCAGCAGGGAATGTGGCAGGTTGCTCAGGTAGAGTAAGTGTCCCCTGCTCAGACACTCTCCCTGAGTTTTGATGTGCTTGCGTCACACCTTGCTGACCACTCAGACATCATCCCTAAGCCCCTCTGCACTCATCCTGTCTTTCCCCAATCACTTATACACCCTTCCTGAAACTTGCTGCCCTCACACCACACCTTCTACTCATACACCCTCACACAACCTCTCCCACTTGGCAGAAGCCAGTTACCTGCCTGCCAGCCTGTTTGCAAATTATTTGGGACTTCTAACTTTAACTTCCCCTAAATTCTGCTGAAGATGTTACTTAGCTTGGTAACGAAACATTCAGAAACCAATCCACAAGCTCAGAGAACAAACCTTCACCTTCACTTCTAACTTCTCTCCAGCTTCCCCACTAACTGTTTGTTGGAAGAGAGCAGAAAGTTATGAATAGGTGTTTGCTTAACAACTCACAGTTTCTACTTAGTGACAACAACAGGGACCTCAGGGATTTCCATTACTAAGTGATGCAGCAATGTGACATCACGCTTTATGCCACATCTCTTAGTGATTGAGATTCCTATCCCAATTGCCGTTGTAAATTGGGAATTACCTGTATAAAAATTTGTAGCACAGTTCTCTATATACTTATTCAGGAGCAGGCTGATCCCCAAGAAAATACATCATAGGATTTCAGTTTTTCATTAATAGAAAATAGGTTTATTAGAAATGCAGGACAAATCTGCTGTCTTAACAAACCCTTTTAAACAATTTTAACTGGTTTGTCTTTTTAAATTTGGGGGCAAACTGAGATATTTCTTTTAACTGTTTTTTAATGTTTGTATTGTATGTTTTTATTCGGCTGTACACCGCCCCGAGTCCCTAGGGAGAAGGGCGGTATATAAAATTGAAAATAAATAAAATAAAAAACAAATAAATAAACTCACCTATTTTACCATGGTATATAAACAGACTAAATATTTGCTTCCCAGTCATAATGTTCTCCAGAGGATCTCACTATATTTTGTAGTTTTAATGTTCTTTTCTTCCATTTTACAAGAAGATCTGTTATTATAGCTTATATATCTTCCTATAATTATTTCTTAATTAAAATGTAATGGGGTCAGAATGAAGAACAAAGCCTCTATAGTACTGCTGTTTCATACTTAAGCATTTACTATTTTTAAATTATGTAATTTTGTATGCTCCTGTCTGAGTGTGTGATAGTCCTTTTCTATAGCAATATTTTAAGAAAGGGTGAGACAGTGAAATACCTAACATGGCCACTAACAATTCTAATATTTATCTTTGATCCTTCTTGACATTATTGGCAATCATAAAATAAGCACTTACATATAATCTTTAAGGGACAATCTTAAAAAATCCAGGACTTATTTTTATTTTTGTTTCCTTCAATATAAGAATCTACGACTCACATTTATAAGATGTATTTACAACATTGCCCTGTTTGTTTTCTGATAACAGATCTGGGAATTTATATATTCATTTTTATTTTAACAGTTTATATCTAATAGCCTAGTGGAAAGTACATCCTCTAAAACTGAGATTCTGTTCCTTCATTAGTTTAAAATATTGTCATGAAATAAGAGAATATTCAAATGCACATTTAAAGTATGTACAAACACTTTAAATAAATCAGAAAATTTAGTCCTCTTCCCTTTAAAAGAAGGAAATTCTTTTCTATGAAATATCCATGCCACATTTTTCTTCTGTCACTTGCAAATGTTGTCAACTGAACTATTAATTAGCTAAGATGACAGCCCCAAGAAAACACAAAATATAACATATGTTATGAATCAGTGGCAGGTTGCTCCCGGTTCGCACCGGTTCACAAGAACCGGTTGTAAAAAATTTTAGTAGTTCAGAGAACCAGTAATAACATTGGCTGGTCACGCCCCCGAACCGGTCCTCGGCCCGGTCACCGCTCGCTTACCCCGCCCACCTCATCAGAGGCTTTTTTTTTTTTTTGCTGAAAAAATGCTTTTAAAAGTTTTGTAAAAAAGCCTCTGATGATCCTGTGGCTCAGCTGGGATCTCAGAGGCTTTTAAAAGCATTTTTTCTGCAACCCCTTCAGCTGAAGAGGTTGTAGGAAAAAAAATGCCTTTAAAAGCCTCTGGCGATCCCAGCTGACTTGCCTGATCGTCAGAAGCTTCTAAAAGCATTTTTTTCTGCAACCTCTTAAGGTTGTAGAAAAAATGCTTTTAAAAGTAAAAAAAAAAAAGTTGGCCACACCCACCCAATCACATTATATCCACAAGCCACGCTCACAAAATAAACCACGCCCACAGAACCAATAGTAAAAAAATTTAGAACCCACCCCTGTTATGAATGAACTAAAGAGTAAGTTTGGTGTAGTGCTTAAATCATCAGGCTAGAAACTGGGAGACAGTGACATCTAGTCCTGCCTTAGTTTCAAAGTCAATTGGGCAACCTTGGGACAGTTATGTTCTCAGTCCTAGAAAGGAGGCAATGGCAAACACTTCTGAGCAACCTTGCCAAGAAAATGGACTTGTTCAAGCAGCCTCTGAGAATTGGGCACAATTGAACAGAAGAGACAAAAAAAGGGAGAACTTATATGGATTTCTTAAATTTGTAATAAAAAGTTTACTGCTTTCCCTCAAGATTACCTCTGAAAGGAAAGCAGAAGTTAAGAAAGTTACAACCTTAACCCATAATCAAATATAGCCCTATATTTTATTAGTATTCTTTTATGAAAGCAGTTTTATGACAAAATACTTATATTCTACAAATAAAATCACATGATAAATAGGTTAACTGTATTTTAATTAAACAGTGTATATGATAGCTTGATCCTAATTTCCTGGTAGTGTTATTGGCCAAGAAAAAAATTTGAAAAGAATGAAGCAGTGATCTTTCTTGGACATTTTTGCAATGAAAAATCTTTTCCTAAGAAAGAAAAGTGTGCAGGTAGAATGCACAACTTAAAGCTGAAGAAGAGAGGGGGGAAGCAATCCCAAACACTGAGTAAACCCAGCTCTATACCCTAAGGGGTGTAATATGACATAACAGCACCAGTATTGACTTTTCATTTGCAGCCTCTTGACAGCTAAAGCTTTTGAGAGGAAGGGATTTCAAAGACAATAAGCAAACTTGGACAAGAAAAATAAAGTTTGCATTCCTTTTTATTTAGATCTGACACATAAAATGCAAGACAGATAATAACCATTGCTGTTTAAATCTATAAGCAGGGTGACACAACCCCAGATAGCTTGTATGCTCTCTGATTTTAAGTCTCATTTCCGTAGGAAACAAATTCTGATGTGTTTGTTTGCTTTATTTTCTAAATACCAGTGCAGTGTAATATTTCATATTTACTCTTATCCATTCCTCTTTACTGTGTAGTTTGCTAAGCTTCAAAGTATTTTAATTTTCATTATACTGAATTATTTTAGGTATAAATTATATACAAGAAAATTCTTTACAGGGCATTTTCTTCTATATAATTTCCTATTTTTGTTCAATGGCATTGTTTCCAAGTATCATCATTACGTGTGATAATCATGCAACAAAGGAAAGCATATATCTAAACTAAGAAATAGTTATAAGAAAAATTGGCATCTTGTTACTTAAATAAGTTTAATATTAATAGAAAACAGTCCCCTAAAATGCCCTGCAATCTGCACAAATTCTCCTATAGGTCCAGTGGTGGGTTGCTACTGGTTCACCCCAGATTGGGCGAACCAGTAGTGGCGGGAGGCCCCGCCCACCTAACTGGACGTGTCTGTGCATGCGCAGAAGTATTGCAAGTGTGCACACGTCCACGAGTGAACCAGTAGTGATGAGATTTGAAACCCACAACTGGTACAGTCCCTTTTGAATATGTATTGTGTAGTTTTACACTGTATATATTATGTTGACCAGATTGAACATGCTTGGGTTGAATATTGCTTTCTTCTTAATAGAGGCAGTTGTGATAAAATTACCTAATGAAATGCCCTTTTTTTCTATAGGCTTTCTAATTAGTTAATATGTTAATAAACTGTAACTGAACAAAAAAGTAATGAGTGGGTCAGACTCAAAAAGAATCATATACCGCTCACTCCTGCTTTGAGAAAAAGAAAAGCTCGTGACAGAGCTTCTCCTCCTTTCACCCCATCATTTCAAGAATTGCTTTGCCAATTCTTCACAGCAAATAGTAATTTTAGGTGGACCAACACAGAGCTCAGGTTGTGAGCACTCTATGGTAATAATAGAGTAGCTGCCCTCCCTGGAGTCAATAAATCCAACAATAGAGCCATTTTTTCCCTCCTGTGAGTGAATCACTGCTGTTAGTCAGAATGACAGTATTGCTTATAGAAACCAAACCCTTCACCCATGCTGACCTCTTCTAGAGAATTTGGGGGCCAAGTAATGTTTAAAACTGTTATAAGTAAACACCGGTTTTGTCTGAATGAAGAACAGAAAATTGTTGGAATACAGAGGTGTGTATATATTAAATATTTTTGTGCTGTGAAAGTTATAACACATTGTAGATTATTTTTAAAAATCCTATCATGTTTTTCCATCTATATGGACTTGTGTTTGTGCATTAATTCTCTTTCTCCACCCTATTCCCTCTACATGTTTAAGGTAAATTATTTAAAACAGCCTCCCCCAACTTAATGCCTCCAAGCAGAGTCAAACTTCAAGTTTCAAAGTGCTCAGCCGGTATTATTGATGGCTCTACTGCTTGGGAATTAGTGGAGTTGAAGTTTGACACACCAGGGAGCATCAGATTAGGAAAAGCTAATCAAAAACCTTTCCAAACAATTTACCCATACACATTTCTTATCAGATTTTAACATTCAACCACTATATTTTCTTCTACAGATCCAAATGCATTGCAGACAGTTCATCACTGTTACACATGGAAATGTCTCTATCAGTTTTAACAATGTTACTCATTCATTGATGAGCTGACAGGAAATGTGTTCAAACTTTCACTTTTCCAATACTATATGAAAACTCCTCTATCAGAGGGCTGATCAAACAAATGGCATTAAACAAGCAAAACATTAGGCTTCATAGATTTGTGCTACAAATTACCATTTTGCATGTATAGTGGCATTCCAAAAAAGATTAATCTGTCCTTGAAAAGATATTTCCAGGTATAGATGATGAATTGGGGAACTGAGCAGAGTGGCACTGCTATACTGCTACTGGAAGAAAAATAACTGCACTGATAATAAAGTTAAGTAAATAAATACTAACAGCAACAACAAGAAAATGACAAAATAGATTTGAGAAAGGAAAGAGAGAAGAAGACCACACATGCATAAAAATGGAAGCTTCTAATTGCACATACTCTTTGTACATATAGAGGGCACTATGCTATAGTTCTTGGTCTTTTAAAAATGTTGCACAGTAAAGAAACGTTTAGTCTTTAAAAGTTATAGGTAAAGCTTTACAAATAAAATAATTCAGAGCCTTCAGTGGATATGTGGATCAATTTATATAATTTATAGGAAATGAGGTATCCAAGAAGCACCAGTCTAGGATACTAGCAGATTTATTTATTTCATTTATTTTATGCTACTTCCTTTGCTGAAGCATATATTCACGTTTAATATACAACAATACAGTTGTAGTGGATGTGCACTTATGGAATATAATTGAAAATTCAGGATTTGAATTGCCATCTTGAGAAATATCAAGGACTTGCAACTAAGTTAGTGTTTATGTTATGAAAAATGTCACTTTGTAAAAAGTGATCTTATAACAATTGTAATAACAATATATTGCAGGTAGTGACCCTTTGAGAGCTGTATGCCACAAAGTTTCGTTTTAATGTATGCTGATTATTGTACATTCAAAGTCACAATAAAGTTATTCTAAGTCTATTCTAAGTCTAATAGTCATACAGGCATGTTTAATTTAGTGGAAAAGATCATTTTTGAGTCACTGTGGTAAGGTTATTATTTTATTATTTTATTTTATTATTATTTTAAAACAATCGGTGAGCCTCTCCATATCCTTTTGCTTTTACACTTCTGATGATTAAGAATATTGTTTCTTAGTTTATATGTCTGTATAAATTTTATATAGATTTTAATATGACAATCATTTATGATTACGTTAAGTAATACAAGACCATTTCGTTAAAGATAACCCAAAATTTAAATATTCAACAAACATACATGGTCTTGTCAACTTTATTTTAGAAGGTACCTACCATTTCAGAGGTTTGGGAATCAATTATATGAAATTGCTATGTGGAACTTCTGCTGCTAATATTATGTAGTTCGTTCTAGCAAGGATTTCCAGTAAATGGTTGCGCTCATGAAAATTTTATCCTGGAGGAACCCTTTGAAAATATGTTCAGGTTTCAGGGAACCCTTGCATAAAAATTATTATATCTACACCAGGGGTGGGTTCTACTTACCTTTACTACCGGTTTGCATTGCGCCCGTGCGCTCTTCTGCGCATGCGCAGAAGCTTCTGCGCATGCGCAGATCACTTATGATGACATCCGGGTCAGTGGGTGGAGCCTCCTGCCAGTTTTACTACTGGTTCTTGCAAACCGGTCCGAACTGGGGGGCAACCCATCACTGATCTACACTCCCACTGCTGAGTGTACAATTTTTTTTTCACTACTAAAAGCAAAACAGTTAAATTTTTAAAGAGGAGGGGAAATGGTAGTAGTTTTTTTCCCAAAGATCTCATGCTCCCTTTCCCATCCTTAGTGGGCTGCAAAAAGGGCAGTTTCAGTACATTTGGGGGATTTATGGATCTTAAAAATGAGAGTGTAGCAATTTACCTTTACAGGTCTTTCTTTAATTCCAAACCACCTGAAAACAGACTAAAACATGTAAACTGCATCCCTTCTAGTGACATCAACATCATGTCCAGTGGTCTTTGTAAGACTAGGATAGTGAATTGCAACACTGATCCCCCAGAGGTCTCCCATCTATAATACAGAATTCTGTAGATTGCAAAATTGTAGATTTTGGAGGGGGGGGGGTTCTTTCCCTGTTTATATTTTCATTTTTATATACTGGTTTTATATTGTGTTGAATTTTGTGATTAAAGTTTGACTACAGGTAGTCCTCAATGTATGGCCACAACTGAGCTCAAAATTCATGTTGCTAAGCGGGACAGTTGTTAAGGGAGTTTTGCCACATTTTACAACCTTTCTTGCCACAGTTGTTAAATGAATCAATGCTATTGTTAAATTAGTAACATGGTTGTTAAGTGAATCTGACTTCCCAATTGACTTTGCTTGTCAGAAGGTTGCAACAGGTGATCTCATGATCCCAGGACACTGAAACCATCATTAATATGAGTCAGTTGCCAAACATCTGAATTTTGACCACATAGCCATGGGATTGCAGCAATGGTCATAAGTATGAAAAATGGTTATAAATCAATCCCATTGTAACTTTGAACAGCTACTAAATGAACTGTTGTAAGTCAAGGGCTACCTGTATTTGTATTTGTGGTGGGGGGGGGGGTGTTGGCAGTTAGATGCTAGGTTTTATTTATAAAATTTGAAATTAAGTTTGTAATGCATTGAGCAAACAGTACAGAGCCTGTAGTACAGTGGTTTAAAGCACCCTGTTATTAACATCTATTAACATCTGCTGCTTGCAATTACTGCAAGTTCGAATCCCACCAGGCTCAAGGTTGACTCAGCCTTCCATCCTTTCTAAGGTGGGTAAAATGAGGACCCAGATTGTGGGGGCAATAAGCTGACTTTGTATAAATATACAAAAAGTATGAAGGCTATTGCTTAACGCACTGTAAGCCGCCCTGAGTCTCCGGAGAAGGGTGGCATATAAATCAAATAAATAAATAAATAAATAAATAAATAATGATTTCAGAAGAATAGTGTCTGATGGCAAGTAAGGAAAATTCATTTCTTTAAAAAGATTGTTGGTATATATTGGCATAATAAGAGCCAGTTTGGTGTAGGGGTTAAGGCATCAGGTTAGAAAGCAGGAGGCTGTGAGTTCAAATTCTGCCTTAGCCATGAAAACCAGCTGGGTGACATTGGTTCAGTCAGTCACTCAACCGAACTCACCTCATAAAGGTTGCTGTTGTGGTGAAAATAGGAGGAGAAAGGTATGTTGGAAATGTTCACATTCTTGAGTTATTTGTAAAAATAAATAATAAATAACAATAGCTGGGAATTCGAGGATGTGATAGCTCGTAGTATATGGAATTTCAGGTTTGCTTATAAGAACATAAGGGAATAAACAAAGTCAAAGAACAACTCAGACACTAATTGAAGACTTTAAATATGCATATGGTTTTACTCTCCCCAAAGCCCTTCCTATTCACATTATACACTCAGAAATGTTTCTCCAGTAAGCAAAGGAGGGCATTTTCCAAGTGTAAGAGCTCCTTACAAGCACCTCATATCATATGTGACAGTTTGTTAAGACTAGGACACATTAAATACTTGTGAACACTACAAGTTTTACTAAATTATCTTTGCATTTATCCCAGAACTATGATTATATTATTTTTTGCCTTTTTAAAAGGAATGAATAGTATTCCAAAGGATGATATAGTCAATACCATATCCATAAGCTAATTCAGTACTTACTATAGCTGCATGTTTTCTTTGTTCATCCAGTCGCTCCTTTTTAAGCTTTTCATTGTTGTTAATGCAGTCTTAAGGAAAATAAATAAGAAGAGCTGACATTTCCTAATCATTAAAAATATTTCCTTGGTTTTAACAATATATAGTAATTTATTTTCTCAGTGGCATTATAAGGCACAAGAGAATCTAATAAGGATATTAAGCCCAATACTTCCTAGAAAGAACAGAGAGAGATGCCTAGAAAAGGTGCTGTTCTTTAAAATAATCCTAAGAAATTGGCTCATCAGATTTTTTTATTTTATTTTACCAAATCCCCTTTATATAATCCTTAATAAATCAGTATAGTGTCGTTCCCTGATTGTGGCTGTCAATATGGCAAACACATGGCTGAAAAATTGACATCATTGATCCGTAAGGTGTTTGCACTAGTTTAGGTACATTTGCTATATTGGCAGTTGTATTATTTATGTTGACTATGAATTTTAAAATCTCAGGGCTGTTCATAACAAATTTCCTAAAGTCCATAGAATTGACAGACAGCTTGAGAGGGTGGGTGGGTTTTGTGTGTCTTAATCCTTTTGCTTTGGGATTTGAAGATTTTAATAGCTGTGAGAAAATATACAAGCATGGTGAAAATAGGACAGTGGATTAAAAAAAAATCCTGTTAGGAAAATGGAGCATAGTTTCTGAACTCAAGAGCCAGTAGTGTTACGTGGAGGTTGGTTGCTACAATAAGGCTTCTTTCATACAGGTGTGTTTATGCCCCAGGCTTGCTGGCCACAGTCCATTCCATTTACAGAAGCTGAATTAAACAATAACTATCACATTGCAAAAGGAAGGGGGTGGGTGGGAAAGGTGAGCGTCAAAGGAGATGCCTAAGAGCTTTGTTAGGGCCAAGAAAAACCCTGTTGCAGTTGTCAGAGCTTGTTGATGTTGCAGAGAAGGGCACATTTTTTTTCTACTGGATTTTGTAGTTCTGCCTTAGGAAAAAAAGTAAAATAGAACGGAAGAACAAAGTCCTCCTCTATAAATCAGCAGCTGCTCCTTGCCAGATCAAAGGAGTGACATTTTTGCTCCTGGACTACTTGTCCACTTTAGGTGCTTGACAGACAGCTAACAGCTGGTCTGCTATACAACATAGGAGAATCAGGCTACATCTTCTTCAGAGTAGATGACAGACTAATCAGAGATACCCATAGTATAGGACATGGACACTTTGATTGGTCCAAATATATTTAGCAGATTGTTTCAAAACATCCTTCTGCATTTGAGAAAGCTAGTTTTAAACATAGCTACTATCAAAGTAATGTATAACCTCATCAAATAATGTCATAATAATCAGAAAGCAAACTGACAGCTGTGCAAATGAATAATCATTTCTATTTGTTCATATAAAACAGTCAGAATCCTAGTGTGATTGGGTGGAAAGTAAGCATAGTTGACAGTAGCTGAGAAAGTTTATTTCAGTATGTATTTTTGATGAACTACTGAAGTCTAATCAAATTCAATGAGGCTGATTTCCAAAAACTGTACTTAAAAAGAGAGAAGCTTTGTCTCAGTCAGTGACCAGCAAAATGTCATTTATGTGCAGCCTAATGCTTCGAAAATTCATAAATTAACAAACAAAACTAACAGTCTGCGTTATGCATATAGCAGTTACTTAACTTCAAGATTTTTAGAAGCTGTATTTAGTGGCTGTATAAACTATAAACATACAGACCTGGAATTTTAATATTGGCAATAAAATTTTCAAAGTAATTTGGTTTCTGCAATAAAACAGATTTGGGATGAGGCAATATACTACACATATCTATTGGTTTAGCATTTTATGTTTAAGATAGGAACAGCTAATGAAATCTGTTTATTTCCTGTGTTCCTCTCATATATCTATAAAAGATCTGTTACAGTATATCAAATAACTACATATGAATAATCTTTTGGCATTAGAGAAGCGCAAGAGACACTACTCTGAAAATCATAACCTACTGAAATGTTTTGTCCCATGGCAACAGATGTAATTACCTTCACAGAATAGTGATTATTAGCATTCAGAATTTTAGGGAAAATTTAAATTTAAAAATGTATAGGTTAAAAACTTTGAAAGCTTGTAGTACAAATCAGTGTCTGTTATTATTTTTCTGTAGCAGCAGTTCTTTATTACAATTTATATTAGGATACTTACTTGTTTACTTATTACTTATTTCTGCTTATCTAGTCATTGTTGGGATTCACAGTAAATTTATAATCATATTCATTATATTTTAAAATGGATACAATTCTGTTTATAGCTGTCTAAGGCTACAGTCCTAAGCTTATTTTTCTGGGAGTAAAAGTATTGAATACAGTGATTTTTATTTTTATTTTTGGGACTAAGTAAACTTGTGCAGGATAGCTCTATTGACAGACAGACAGACATTAGAATTAATTTTGTTTCACAAAATATTAATTTGAACAACACATATATTGTACTCCCAACAGATCTGAAAAGTCAGGCTGCTATACCAATTTCTTGGAATTAAATACTATTGAATGGTGGTTTTAGTTCTAATATGCCCTGGATTGCACTGCAAACCAGGAGTAGCTTTGTCTGCCTCCAGTGATTACTGCAGTCAGAATACTATGGTTTGGCTCCATCTCATGGCTTCCTAGTATATATATATATTGGTAAAGGTCACTAACTTTTTGATCTAATGTTATATGAAGTACTGATACAAGCTATGGTGGGAAGGGCATATGAAACTTTAATATAAATACAGTTTGTTGTTGCTTATTTAAATTCAAATGTGCATGTTTAAATACTTTACCTTAAAGTACATTTTATACCTGCGTGAATGTTCATTACTGGGTATGCCTTTCAAATATCTACTGTATTATATGTTACTCGGAGTGCAGTCAAATATGACAAACATGCAAATGTTCAAATATTAATGATGCAATCTGAAGTTCAGTGAAAAACATTGGCTTTCCAATTTCATTTTTTCTGCATTTAACCAAGATCAGTTTTTCCATTCACTGATCTGACTTTGTTATATGAAAATAATTAGTTTGTTTTCTTGAGATGTATATACAAGATTTTAGTAGTTTTTTTTTATTGTTGCTAGTTTTTTTAAACTACTAAATGCAAAACAATACCTTACTGGGTGTGTGCATGAGAGGGAAAGAGATTTTTTTTAAAATTTTATTTATATGCCGCCCTTCTCTGGAGACTCAGGGCGGCTTACAATGCGTTAAGCAATAGCCTTCATACTTTTGTATATTTTATACAAAGTCAGCTTATTGCCCCCACAAACCGGGTCCTCATTTTACCCACCTTAGAAAGGATAGAAGGCTGAGTCAACCTTGAGCCTGGTGAGAATTGAACTTGCAGAAATTGCAGTCAGCTGGATGTTAAATGCTGCCTTAGTAGGAGGCATTAGCCTCCTACGCCACTCAGGCTCCTTACCACAAAACTATAATTACCACAAAACTATAATAAATGTGTTATAGTTTTGTGATAATCTCTCTCTCTATATATATATCTCTCTCTCTTTCTCTCTCTCACACACACAGCGATCCAAAACAAAAAATATATAATTTTTAAAAGTTTCTAATAAGCAGAAACAAAATAATTGCAAAACCATAACTAACTCAATAAATAAAAAACCTAGAAAATATTTGCAATGCTTTAGCAATGCAAGATCCAATATTTGCAATACAAGATTCAATAGAATACTCAATTCTGCATTATAAGTGATTATAGGGAACACTGTGGGAGGCACTTGATAGTTACCAAAGTTGAACTTACCCATATTATGGCATAGTAATGGCATTTTTAAAGTTGTTTTTTTGTTGCAGGTAGAAGTGAATCCATGGTGATCCTAATAAATACAATCATTTCAACACTGTCTACTCATAAATAACAATACATATTGATAGAAGTAAAACTCAACTCCTGTACAATAATAGTGATGTGCTAGAGACTAAGATTTGGCAAAAAAAAAATATTGTAAAAAGAGAAAAATGTATTATTGAACAGTCAAACCATCTGCAGACCAATTAGAGAGGAGTGCTTTTTTTGTTAGATGAATAGTGACTGCCTCAAAAAATGGATCCTCTATAAAAATTAAAGCTTACTGGCAACACGGAAGGCCAGTGGCGATGCTTTCAACAACAATTTCTATTGTACTCATGAGTAATTGACTACCATGAAGAAGAGGATGTACATAAAATAGCACTCTTCCTGAAATGGCCAGAGGAGATGCCTTTGGTGTGCAGAATACATGTATTCCTGATGAAGAAAGAAAGAACTAAATCTGTATTGCAAAAATAAAATAAGATCTATCATGTGTTCCAAAAAAGAAAGTATGAAAGATTTATCATCATATCAGACCTACAAAACAAAAGTGGGACAGTTAAATGTGTAATAGGTCTGAAACTAGAAAATAAGTCTTTCATGAATTACGAAGTAGTTTTCAGAATAAAAAAATAAGAGAGTGCAAGACTGTTTACTTAATCAGGTGAATTTGTCCTTAAAGCCCTTCTGAGACCATTCATTCACAATATTGGTGCTTTATCTTGAACATACCTCACAGATCCATAGTGCATATCAGAAAGGTCTATGATCCTGAAATTCATACAGCCATCCATTGAGCCATTGCATGTGTCAACATATTGGAGGCCATTAAGGTAGATGAATTTCTTGAGAAGGCTCATTAAATAACCATATACATAGGAACATATACTACTACCGTATCTAGATGTTTTCCATTTCCCTTGTCTGAAATTTCAGAATGTAAAGATCTGCTTCTCCAAGATCAATGCATCATCATACTTTACAAATTACATCTCATAATTTTAGCTCACTTACATGAAGGCCACATAGGGACCTCCTGAACTGTCTTACGATGGTCAACACCAACTGTCATACCTTCAACACCAAATAGATTGCTCAGTCTATGGGTTGCAAAACATTTCTTTGCTTCCCAGTGGAAACCTTCAAAGATGAGAAGTTTCTTCTTCACTGCACGGAAACAGGCAAGCAGTGACTTGTTCAGATTACATGATAGACTATTGTTTGTTTTATAATAGACCACTTTTAGAATTATCCAGAAGTAGTTGAACTATAGGACTTATTAACACAAATGACTATTTGCTAAATACAACCTATCACAATTCTGATAATAGATCATAGCAGTGGTGAAATCCAATTTTTTTTACTACCGGTTCTGTGGGCGTGGCTTGGGGGGGCTAATATGACTGAGTGGGCATGGCCAACTTTTTTTTTTTTACTTTAAAACCATTTTTCTACAACCTCTTCGGCTGAAGAGGTTGTTAAAAAAAGGTTGTTTTAAAGCCTCTGACGATCCCAGCTGACTTGCTGATCGGCAGAGGCTTTGTTTTTACTTTTAAAAGCATTTCTCCTATAACCTCTTCGGCCGAAGAGGTTGTAGAAAAAATGCTTTTAAAAATAAAAAAAGCCTCTGATGATTGCGTGGCTCTGCTGGGCAATGGGGGGGGGGGGGAGGCAGGGATTTTTGCTACTGGTTCTCCAAGCCACCCGCCTCCATCGCTACTAGATCGGGAGCATTTCACCCCTGCTTGGTGGGCATGGTGCGGCTTGGTGGACGTGGCTTGGTGTGCATGGCAGGGGAAGGATACGTCAAAATCTCCATTCCCTCCCTATTCCTGGAGGAAGGATACTGCAAAATCCCCATTCCCTCTCCACTCCTGGAAGAAGGATATTGCAAAATCTCCATTCCCATCCCACTCTGGGGCCAGCCAGAGGTGGCATTTGCCGGTTCTCCAAACTACAAAAATTTCCGCTACTGGTTCTCCAGAACCTGTCAGAACCTGCTGGATTTTACCCCTGAATCATAGTCTAAAATCTGCAGATGTTGGGATGGAATTGTAGAATCTAATAATCATCGTTCCTGAAAAAGGCTACAGAGTCTGAAGGAAATCATTATCTTCTTCTTCTTATGAACTGCACTGTAGATACTTTGTAATGTGGGAAATCCTAGCTGAGATATTTAGTGAACTCAAAGATACACACGCAAACACAAATCTTGCACAATGATACAGTCTTCTCTGTTTATCCACTCTCATTAGATGAAAGCGTCAGACTAAATGTCCAAAAATTTTAAGGATTCAAGCCAAAGTGATGCCACAAAGTCCACAATTTGAAATAGGATCAGTACAGATTTTTCAATATAAATGAAAATATTTTCTTCTAGTTCCCCCTGAAAACAAGAATATGCAACAGTCGAGAAAGACGCATGTCAGGAAGTTCCTTTTTCTGTCAGATCAGAATTGAGCCAAGCTGTACTTAGTTAAATCTAAATCAATTCAGCTCTTGTAACATTGTCTCTTCATAAATAGAAAATATACTTTCATCCATGAGTAATCATTATTAAGAACCTCTAACATTTCAGGAACTAACTGTTTTCTCTACTATTCTTTATTCAATATCCTTTTGGTCTCTAGTGTAATGACAAGCCACTTTTAAACATAGTAGAAGTATGGTATATTTCAGAATTGGTTGCCCAAGACATCAAGGACAATTTAAAATATTTTTTTGTTTTCATCATATACTGCTCGAAATGATATTGCCCAAAACATCAAAGTTAGTTTAAACTTGGTAAAATGGATAGTTAATTATTTTTAGTGAAAAGGATGAAATAAAAAATAATGTTAACAGATTTTAAATAAGTATTTTATAATCAAGATTTGAGACATTTTGGGCAATAAACAGAATGTTTGCTAGTTGTTAAGGAAACCCAACTTCCGCTATTCACTTGCCAGAAGCCAATTGGAAGATAGCAAATGGTGATAATTTGGCCCTGGACACTGCAACCATTGCCAGTTACTAAGCACCAAATATTTTTATCACATGATCATGCAGATGCTGTGAGGATTGTAAGCATGAGCACCTGTTGTACATCACTTCTTTTCAGTGCCATTGTAACTTCAATTGCTTGCTTAAATGAATGGTTGTAAGCCAGGAACTATCTGTACCTCCTTGCCTTCTGAAACAAAAGAAAATAGATGTTGTCCTTCTACTGTGTTACATACTTTATATTTTGTTGAAAGACTGCTCCTAATTATCTCGTTTCAAGAACAAACACATTATGTCCTTCAATCTCTCTTTAGTTTGTAGTAATCTAGTCATCCTCAATGCTTTTTAATTTCTGTGAATCATTCTTAAAGGATTACATCCTCTGAGAGGGAGTCTGACTAAAGCTGAATAAAGAAGAATGATTATTTCTCATGATTTAGAAATTAGACTTTGGTTGATGGAACCTAGTACTTTAATTTGTTTTTAAAAGAAACATAATGGAACTTGCTCCACATTCAGTTTGCAATCCACTATTATTTCAGGGCCTTTTCACAGGTACTATTGCCAATCAAGTACCCCCTGTCATATACAGTGCTTTTTTATTTTTCTTCCTTGGATCGATTAAAGGCTCATTTCTCTGCTCTGTTAAGATCAATGTAATTATATTTCTTTATTTCTGATTATTACCTATACCAGCGGTCACCAACTGGTGGTCCATGGACCACTGGTGGTCCACAAGAAAATGTTGATGGTCTGCAGAAAAATTATTTGCATTATTTATATTGCACTGAATCAGGGATCCTCAAACTATGGCCCCTGGGCCGGATATGTGCAATGAACATTTGTGTTCCTGCAGAGAGTCTCCCCCTTCTGGGTCTTTTTGTGTGGGTTGGAGGGGGGCAGAGATTCCGACTTGGGATCTGCTTCAGACTCTTGGTGCGGGGCTTTGAGTGAAGACTGGAGGGAAGTGCCGCTGATGGCGAAGGGCTGGAGGGCCTTGTTCCAGTGGGACTGCAACATGGTCTGGAACTGGCTGCCTATCTCAGCCCACTGAACCTCCAGGCACTGGCACCTGACCTTGAACTCCTGCAGGTCTTTCCTCTGCTTGGAAAGCCTATGCTCGTTGTCCTCAGTGAG
The DNA here is from genome assembly GCA_012654045.1 of Ptyas mucosa. NCBI lineage: Eukaryota > Metazoa > Chordata > Lepidosauria > Squamata > Colubridae > Ptyas > Ptyas mucosa. The sequence continues at coordinate 45,133,364 of WNWU01000001.1, forward strand.
GTGCTTCTGCTGAGCCTCTTTCTCAGTGAGATCCAGTTTGAACTGAGCCAGCTGTTTTGCCAATTCTTTCTCTTGGTGGCTGCTTAGCTCCAGCAACTGCTTCCTGTTGGGGCCCTAAGAAGCCCTTGCAGGCAGGCGAGGAGTGGTGAGTAGAGGCTGGCAAGGCACCCCTCAATGTGAGTGACATTGAGTTGGCCATGCTCACCCAGTCACATGACCACCTTGCCACACCCACCCAGCCATTCATTAGGCAGATCATATTAGTGGTCTGTAAGATTTAAAATTATGAATTTAGTGGTCCCTGGGTCTGAAAGGTTGGTGACCCCTGACCTATACCATCCTGTTTTTATTATCTGGAAATCTGATAGGTATTCCTTTATTTCTTTATCCAAATAATAAATTATGAACTTAAAGACTGAGGGGTCAAAGACCAAGCATAGTAGCATCCCACTTGATATCTCTGTCCAGTTTTATGAGGAACCATTAATGATTTGTAGTATAGTGAATATTCTGCTCTTTAATGACATATTGATTAATTTTCCCCTTCTTTCTCATTAAAACTTATAATTTTACATGAACTTTTTGAAATCTCTGGAACTGCAATAAGGCTTTGTTCTAGAAGAAGAAATGAACTAACAATGGAGTATTCTAGATGCTCCTTGTTTTGCTCTTAATTGGCTCCAGAAATCTCAAAAATGTGGATAGAAGATACAGTGATTGAAGGAAATAGATTTATATTAATATTCTCAAACATTACCTTAAATTTAGCTTCAGTTTTTTTTCCACTACTGCAGAGAGGTTAGGAATCCCAGTGTGATATTCTTTAAATCAGGGCTCGGCAACCCACAGCTCCAGAGCCACAAGCGGCTCTTTGGGCCCTCTGCAGTGGCTCCTTTTCCCATCACTGGTTCGCCCCACCACCCTTATTTCTTTTTTGGATTCCAGCCTGAAGCGGCAGGAAGTGAAGGCTGCCTTACGTGCAAATGTGGTGTGAAGGCAGGTACAGGGCAGCTTTGCTCCTGCACTCTCCTCCCCCCACCTCTTCTCATAGCCCCCTGGCCAGCTGTGGCCCAGCATGCGCACGTGCTGGGAGACCCTCCTTAAGTGAGCCATTGCCCTCCCCATGTGCGCCTTTCCTGAGCTTTGGCACTCGCTTGAGGGTCTCTCTGAATGTGCGAATACTCCTGGCTCAGCCACAGCCGGCCAGGGAGATATGAGAGGATGGGGGGGGAGGGAGAACGGTCGTCCGAAGGGAGGGACACACACACATACACAGAGAGAGAGGGAGACATAGAGAGACACATATAAAGTGATACATAGAGAGGGGGTGAGAGAGGGAGAGATACAGAGGGAGAGAGACACAGAGGGGGGAGAGGGACAGACACAGAGATACAGAAAAAGGAGGGGAGAGAGAGGGAGAAAGGAGAGAGACATAGAGAATAGTTGTGTGGCTGGATAGGTGTGGCTAGGTGGTCATGTGACTGGGAGTGAGTGACATTGAGTTGGCTACGCCCAACCAGGTTTTGTGGCTTCCGATGTGTTTTTTTTCAGTAGGAAACGGGTCCAAGTGGTTCTTTGAGTGTTTAAGGTTGCCAACCCCTGCTTTAGATCATCTCATCACCTATGTAGTATCACGCTGAATTCTGTCTTTACTAAAAAATTTCTTAAAAATTGACACTTGTGCAACAATTACAATAATTTCATGGAAAAGTTGTGATGGTAAATGAAAATATCATTTCAAAGACCACTGAGACCATGCAGTATAGTCTATATGGATTATAGATGTTGAATCATTGCTTATTATTACATTGCGAGTTACATTCAGGATTGTTAGTTCATTTATAAGAATATCTGTTTTAAATGTGAAGAAACCCATTTAACAAATTGCAGGTTCTATATGTCAAAACAAGTGGTTTTAGTATTTTCTTCATAATCCCTTCTGAAATTTAAAATAAATAAAGGAAGGATTTATAAGAAAAGCAATGAAGGATTATCAGATAGATTTACTTGATCAAGGATATATGTGCATGTGTGTGTCTATAATTGCAGAATTATCAGATCCTATAATCTAACAATTTAATTCATTTCTTTGAAAGATGTTGTATTTCTATCTCTAAAGAAAATGATTAGCACACAAACGACTGACATTTTTAAAAAAACCATGCTATAATACCCTAAAGGCTTATATATCTTAAACATGTGTTAAACCTCACCTTTAGTTGGTACCAGGTTTTGGCACCTTTATAAATTTCATTGAAGTATCAGTTTTCTTTGTCTTAACTGGCTTGTTGATCACTCAGTTGCATTCATGAAGGATAATGTTTCTTAAAGAATTCAGAAATTTAGGATTAATTCATTGCTATCTGCATTAGGATCTGAATCACAGGGCTACCTTCTAACACTGTCATTCAAAAAGACCTTTAACATAGTATAAGCAACTAGAACAGAAGAAATAAGTATTATGACCAGTGGTGGATCCCTCCCAGTTCGGCCCGGTTCTGCCGAGCCAGTAGCGGTGACGATATGATGTCACCGAACTGGTTCTGACCGACCGCCCCACCCCCCCGCACTATTCTTACCTTTTATTTGGCCCCACCCCCAATCTATTGCTGCCTCCTGAGTCCCAGCTGATTGGGTAGAAGGAAAAAAACTGTTTAAACTCTTGCCGCAGGGCTTCAAAGGGACGCCCTACAGCTGATCAGTGTTAAAAGGCAGAGTGGTGGTTGACCGGTGCCTCCAAAAACAAATGAGTAGACCAGTACAGCTCTGCAAGCAGTTAAAAGCCTGGTAGACCAGTACCTCTGCTAAATCCTAAAGAATTGTCACGTGACCAACCCACGCCCATAAAATAAGCCACGCCCACAGAACCGGTAGTAAAAAAGCTTAGAACCCACCCCTAATTATGACCCATGTTTTTGTTCATGTGCCTTGATACTTCATGTTTTCATAGTCTTCACCATTTTGTTGGCCGATACCTAAAAGCTCGTATGTTTAAAAAGAAATATCCCCATTATGCCCTGCTATGGGATCATCTTCCATAAAATTGTATACTCTCCCTTTCAGATGATTTTCACTCCTCACTCATGGGTGGAGAATAGTTTGCCCAAATTTAAGAACCACTGATCTAGGGCTTCTACTGTTTCCTCACAAAATATCTGTGGAATCAGTTAACAGCTCACACACAGATATATCTTATGCTAAATTTCTAAGCTTATAGACAAATCACTTGATACATTCTAGTATATACAGATCTTATGTGTGTTAGGTACATATGCTTTAACTAGATTCAGAAACTCCCTTAATTTTCATTTCACCATGACCTGTTCCATTTGTTAATATTAAAGTGAGAATAGGTTTATTAATTGTAAATGTTCATAAAAGCCTGTTCTGTATCTCTCTGGTGAAAGGATTATGAATTGCCTGAATGTTCTGTATTGTGTAAATGCCCCCTTTTTAAGGGGTGAGGGTGGGGGGAGAAATAAACTTGGGAGGTTGGCTTCTTTTTAAATTAATGTATACACTCTGACCAGTTTCTAAAGATATGACCTCTGTGTGACCTCCTTTAACCTTCCCCTTAATTATTTGTTTGAAGACAGAGTAGTGTTCTCCTACTGAGAATGAAGAACCATCATGCATTGCAGTTCTGTGAGTAAGAGAGAGTTGCAAGGAAGTGGAAGGGGACGTAAACAAGAGGATCACCAGATGTAAAGAATAAAAAGTGGTTGGAAATGAAATAAAAACTGAAAAAACAGTTTAATTTACCTTATGAATTGCCTTATGAATGAAAGTTGAAGAAGCAAAGGTCGGCAAGACTCTAAAGTAGAGGAGAATCTGTTGTGTGTTACCAGTCCTAGTACAGTATGTGCTTCTTTAGTTCTGTAAACCTTGCCATCTGCATACATCATTAAAAGCTCATTGAAAAGAAAACAGTCTTATCAGGCTTTTCTGCTAATCTCTTTTGGCATTAAGTTCAGCTGATAAAAGGCATGCTGGATGCAGAAGCTCAGGTCAATTTCAGTTTGGTCAGTGTGGCAAAGGAGCTAAGGAAAATACTAGCAAAGATTTTTGTCTTGAAGGAATATAGAAATATGGAAGTCAGGATATTTTGTTTAACTAGATTGGCAGAAATTATTCTCTATAAAAATGAACTATAAAAGCAGACTTTATTCACGGAAAATTGTCTTTTGACTAATTATTTTTATTTTATTTTTATATTTATATTTATATGCCGCCCTTCTCCGGAGACTCAGGGCAGCTTACAATGCGTTAAGCAATAGTCTTCATACTTTTTTGTATATTTATACAAAGTCAGCTTATTGCCCCCACAAACCGGGTCCTCATTTTACCCACCTTAGAAAGGATGGAAGGCTGAGTCAACCTTGAGCCTGGTGAGATTAGAACTCGCAGTAATTGCAGGCAGCTGGATGTTAAATGCTGCCTTAATAGGAGGCATTAGCCTGCTATGCCACTCAGGCTAATAAATAATTTTATTAGATAAATAATTTCCCCACCACCACAATTGAGGTAGGGGATGCTTGCCTTTTCCATATCATGTCCCAGCTGGCATATACAAACACATAGAAGAGGTAGAGTTGTCTGGAAGTTGAGTCATGGCAACTGGACCTCACTGCTTATCCAAGTAGCTTCTTCAGTCTTAGATAAGCAGCAAAATGTTTTGAACCAAAAAGAAAGAAGTCCAGGTGCCATGACTCAACTTCCAGACAAGGCTACCTGATGACTGAGAATCTTCATCGACCAAGAGGTAGAGTTGTATGCACTGCCCTGACTCAGTTTTTCTGTTCATGTTCCTTCTAGATTGAACAACAAGGCTGAAGGGGAATTCTGCTTCCATAAACTTGAATATGGGTATAACTCTTAATTATGATTGGAAATCTTAAGGCATACCCAGACTTAAAGCTGCTCCTGTCCTGTGCTCCTTCCAGCTTGTCTATAAACCATCCTAAGAAAATCCTGTCCTGACTGAGACACTTTGGCAACAACTTCCAAGGTATTCAGTCCAGACAGCAGGCTACCACATCCTTCCATGGATAGTTCTCCTTTCTATTTCAGGAAAGCAATTGCCCTCGTTTTCCTTTCCATGGATAGAGATAGACCGATTCTTTTACATGCGTGTTTGTATATCTACATATATAATATGTAGATATAAGCATACATACCTAACAAAAGTTAAATAGAAGTTATATATACCAAGATGAAATATCAAAATACCCAACAACAACAAAATTATTACTGCCCTTTTCCTTTCTCTTATCTTTTAGGGCAACTGTATACCAACATATACCAACATTATAATAGCATAATGATTAAAACCCTTGCCTGGAAAATAAAAGTGTTTTGCTTCACACCCAAGCAGAAATATGTGGAATTCGCATTTTTTCCTTCCCTGAGAGTATATTGTTACCTATGCTTTTTTAAAAAAAATAAGTTCAGCAGTGTATCATTTCAAAATCTTTTTAATAATTCAAGATAGAAAATTATCACCCTCAATTCCTAAAGAGCCCAAATAATCTAGAAGCTATTTGGGAGTGGCGTGAAACCCTTTTACTTCATTTAAATAGAAAATTGATGAAAACATGCACCACTAGATATTTAAAAGAAAAGAGAGAGAGAACAAATAGGAAGCTTGGGGAGCAATAATATAAAAAAGCTGGATTTCAAACTAGCAACCTCCTACTTAGAAAACAAATGTAATAGCCATTGTACTATTACCACAATTGTAAAGGTAGATCTGAAGGATGCTGGAGATTATAGTAAGCACTGACTAATTTGAAGAGCATCCCTGCCTCAGTGAAGTAGCTAATGAATTCCAGGTGTTAGCTTGTAAGAAATTGAAGTGCTTTATCCCAAACGGACAGGAACACTCAAGGTGATATAGCATGAAAAAGTATACTTCAGAAGTGGAGCAGAAAAAAGTGCCCTGAGGTCCCTTTGATGATGAGTGTGGGATTAATAGAGGGCAGCATCCCTCTAGAAATGTTTGCTGACCCATTCTGACAATAGGGCAGACATGCAGTTAGATAAATCCTTGCTTTATCAATGCTCCTAATTATCTAATAGTTCTGTTTTCATTCAAGCAAGATAGAAGCCCTCTTCAAGCTTAGCTGCAGAAAGTTTGGAATTGAAGCAGACCTGCTTCACTTGGAGACTTTGAGAATGGGGCCAATATTAAAGGCCCTTTAATATTGTATATTAATATATTTTGGTATATAATAAATGACTGTGTTTATGGGAGTGTGTGTTTATATTAATATTTAATATATGCTACATATATTGCAGGAAGGTGGATTTGAAATGGTGGAAGAAATGTGGTATTTGCAGTCCAAGTGCTTAATGTTAAAGCAGACTGATTTGATAAATGAGTTTATCTGTATTAAATGCTGGCCTTATTTAAAGCTTGTTGAACATTTTTGTAAACTTGTGTGTGGTATGCACTAATTCTTACCAAAGGTCTGTTAGACAATGGACATGTTTAGTATTCACAAGTGGGTTACACAGACCCTAAAGTTCATGCTTATTTGCATTTCTAATACTGGATGAAGGTTAAAATACTAACGCTAGACCTTCCGTTACACAGAGTGAGGCGAATGCCTCAGTCAGCTGATTCTCAGTATCTTTAAGGGTAGGATTTTACTGCCAGAGAATACAGGGCTATATGAAACAATCCTAAAGTCTGGGATGCAGCTTTTTCTAAGATATCACATAATTATAAGTGTTAATGTAACATAGCAGGGAGGAGCTATATGGTATAATCATATTTTGTTTACTGTTGTTTAAGAAAAAATATTTTCGGGTTTAGATTCATCATCATCTTTTTACCTTGTCCAATGCTAGAGATGCTTTATTTTTTTGGTCCTTTTGAGTCAATGTTGACTAGTCTCTGCAACTTTCTTGGCAAGGTGTTTGCAAGTAGCTAACCATTATCTTTTTCTTAGGGCTGAGAGAGAGTAGCTTGCCCAAGGTTGTTCTTTTCTGTTTGTATCTAAAGTGAGACTAGAACTCACAGTCTCCAAGTTTCTATCCTGGTGTTTTAACCACTGCCCCAAATTGGCTCTCAGGCATAACAGGTTAAAATTCTATCTCACTTTTGTACTTATAAAATGGTGATATTGGAAATCCTCCAGAATGGCATCTCTTGTGGCATACAAGATGTAGCTGTCAGATCAGGGCTGCCAAACTCTAGAGATGCCATCTGGTGGTCATCCTGAGTTTTGCAGTCCAGATCTGGTAGGCCTATCCCACAAACCACTGAAGGAGCACATCTTAAACCAAAAAAATGTACAAATGGATATGGGATGAAGAAGCTAGGAAATTGTTATTTCTTTAGATATTTAGCTTTTACTTACTTGTAGAACGTATTTTTATAAGTGTCAAAATAAACTGGCAGTACTGGGGCCTGTGTTCCTTGTCTTGAGGAGAAAAATCTGTTGAACATCACTATTAAAGTGCTGTAAAAGGCAAAGAAAATACAGAAAACAATAGAAAGTAAAATAAATGTACCTTGCAAATAATGACATTAAGTAACCTACTCAATTAATTTTTTGAAGTGAAGAATCATTGTCTCAGGGTTAACTTGAACCAAGATTAACTGATGTGGGTTGTTATGCATTAACTTAATGGGGAAATATGCAAGCATTTATTTTTGAATTATCCACAAAATTAAATCCAGACTTCCCTTCCTAAATAATGGGTTTGCCTGATGTTCAGATGATTTCAGTGCTGCTTTAGTTATGGTACCTGATTGGAGAAGAAGTTGTTTCAGGACTAATATTAAACACATGTACCTGCAACTCCCTCTTTCTGTCAAGTTGAAAGGTGCTCGAGTTTATGGTTGGAAGGTGCCCTGTGCTCTCTGCCCCGGGTGCCCCACCCTTGCTGGAAAGGTTGCCCCCAGCTGGCACTGACCTCCAAATGACCCTTGACTTTACTGACTGAAACTGCAGGAGTGGCAGAAGAGCCCGGGTTCTGCCTGCTCTTACTGCTGCCTGCATTGGTGATAAAACTTCAGACAGCCTAATTGATGGCTTTGCTGACCTAACAATACCTTGTGAAAGCACAGAATAGTAAAGTCTGGTCCTCATTTATGGACAGCTGCAATGGTGGCTGAATTGCTAGGGCTGAAAAATAAATAAGTCTTCTGCAGTCTTAGCCAGATTTCTGGCTGATTGAATAATTTTGCATTTAGAAATAGTGGTGGAAGTTGAGTATTCTGTTGCACTTTTTTAAAAAAAAATGCTTCAAAATCTCCTGGCAAGTTATATGATAGTCTTTTTTTTTTTTTTTTTGGTTCGTCTGCACTGCTGTTCTTCAGCTTTTTAAAGCGTTCTAATCATCTTCTTTTTTTTTTTAAATAAACACTCAGTGAACAAATAGACTTCTATACTTTGTGTTTTGTTTCAGGTTTATTAATGCCAGAAGAAGAATAGTACAGCCTATGATTGACCAGTCAAATCGAGCAGGCAAGTTTCAAATAGTATCTGTATTCAAGTCCCACAGGCACAAATTCTCATCAAGTTATTCTTTGGGAGTCCCTTCACCTGGTAAATAAATGCTTCAATAGGCATTCTGGGAGATTTTTTTTCCTTGTGTCCCCAGAATTCTGCTATAGGAAGCAACTTCGCTAATTGGTGCTAATTGGAGATTTCCCACCCTGACTCTACTGAAACGGCTTTTTATTTTCTCTCTGAATCAGTAATTGGGTACAAGTACTAGTGCCACAAGCAGTTTGTTTGACTGGGAGCACTTGAATTGCTCATTGCTTTTTTTACATCCAATCAGCAGGACAATCTCATTTTCTTGCTACCCATAACTCCTCAGTGCATGCATCGCTCTCCCTGCTGTAAGGCTAGCTGTAAAACTCATTGTATCCATTCATTTGCTTTGACTATTCACAATATGCTACTAATTAATACCAGGCATGCTACAATAGTGGCAAAAATAAATTTTATTTCCTTTGGTTACCAGTGCACCAAAATATTTTACCAAGAAAATTTTGGCAGCATATTCTCCCACAGCAGTGATTATATAAGTTTAAAACTATAAGGATCTTTCACTTTCTGAGAGTTGTCGTTTCTACAATTAAGTTATTGGATAAAACAGTTCTCCATGTGGTAATAACCAGACTGTAACTTGATGGGATTTGCCTGCTGCTTCCCTTTAAAGGTCTGGAGAGGTTATTAATCCTATGGGAAAAATCTTTATGAGTAGCACTAGCAGTTAATTTCTTTTCCATAACTAGGTGGGAGAATA
>WNWU01000001.1:45147630-45169220 GCA_012654045.1 Ptyas mucosa
GAAAAAAATATCCTTGTTTTCCACACTATGTGTGTTGTTCCCAAAAGAATGACTGTTTCGGTTCAGCAGTGAAGTCGCTATCCCTGAAAAAAAACAACATATTTCAGACCTCTTTGGCCAGTGAGAAAAGAACTTACCTGGAGATGAAGACAGAATCTTGCTGGATCTTCCATCATTCAGAAGCTAGTTCCGTAAAGGCCTTGCCATCCCCTGGTTCTGTTCCTTCATAAATGTGTCCTTTAGTTTCAAACAGATCTTTATAGTTTGTGCTTCGTAAGCCCAATATATTTTTGGACTCTTTTTTCAAAGAGCCTGCTAGTGAAGATTTAAAAAACAGAGCAGGAGCTTCTTTTAGTAATTCTGAGTCTTGGCTTTGGACAAGATGAATCTGAAGGTTGGGCAGCTTTCCTTAAGAAAAAAGTTATTAATGGTCTTTGTACCAAACCTAGAACTCTATGATGAACTCAAAGCTTGAGAAAAAGCAAGAGAATACTGTAACAAACTTCGTACAGAGTTCAGTCTATTAATTGTTTCATGTTAGATATTCTATGTGTTTACCTCAACTGAAAAAAAAAGAATGTTTTTGCTAGTATCAGATCTGCTGTGGAATTGGTATTGTATGTCCATGAATTCTTCCTTTCTCAGCACGTGTTCCTCACTAGAAAAAAAATGCTGTTACCTTTAAGCTTTGTCAAAATTTACATTAAAATACTTGTATGAGGACTGTGACGTTATGTTTTAAAAAAAAGTGTTAAGTCACAAAATGCGGTAATAAATATTTCATTTTTTGATTTTTTGGTTAGACATTTGCGTTTTTAATCATGATTAGAATAATGTATTTTCTAGTGATAGCAAGAGCTATTATCTTGCATTTGTTGCATATAATAACTAAAATAAAACTTACCTAAATTTATAGGGCTTTATAATAGCAAATGAGGTTATAAATCCTTTAATGTGGTATAATATTATTAGAATTATGTGTAACCTTTATATCTAGAACAAAACCGTATATCTGTTTCCATATGTGTGGTAAAAGGAAGTACATGAATAGGGGTTTTTTTTTCAATTTCTCTCCTTAGCCTTCATTGAACAAACCCATAACTGACTGTAATACAAAGCTTATGGACTGTCATGTAGGATGAAATTATTAATGTTAGTTCATGAATAGATTTAATGTCTGATATAATTAATCAGTGGAACAACTTGCCTTCAGAAGTTGTGGGTGCTCCAACACTGGAAGTTTTTAAGAAGAGATTGGACAACCATTTGTCTGAAATGGTATAGGGTTTCCTGCCCCTGAGCAGGGTGTTCGACTAGAAGACATGCTTGTCGTCCTGTCCTATCCTATCCTATCCTATCCTATCCTATCCTATCCTATCCTTTCCTATCCTATCCATTTCACTTCCAAACCATTTCACTTCCAAACCATTTTGTGTTACTTATGTAAATATATAACAAAGATATCAAAATTAATTCTCTTTAAATGAATAAGAATGGGCTGGACAATGTTTATCACTCATAATTATTAGGACTGTGAAAATATTTCAAAAGAAGTGTTACATATTTCTACATGTTGCAAAGCACTTTTCCAGGATTTGCTCAGCTCTAATAATTAGTCCGCAATTCTAAGTATGTTTATACAGAAATATTCTGTATTATGCCTCTCTTTTAAATATGTGTGCATAGCAAAGCAGGCATAGATACCTAAAATAAATTTTAGAGTACTCAAAATACAAATACTTTATGAATTACATAAAGTAGGATACAACAACAAATACTATCAGGTGGTTGCATTTCAGCTTATTAAGGTAAGATATGCATGAATCTTTTGTTTCCCTTCACAGGATACAGAAATCAAAATAAGAAGTCTAATCAACATGGTTTATGTTTTGTCCACACTAAGAAATAACGGCTCCTGGTTTTAGAATTAATATACCAAATTATTAATGTTACTTTTAAAGTAATGTAACACAGATAACAATAGTTTTTCATACGGACAAAATGGGAAACTGTCCTGGCCTAAAGCAATAGGCTGTGCTGATGGCAGAAAAACTGATACGTTGGCTTAAAAATGAGACCTAACTGTCAGAAGAAGAATAAACAGGTTTTGGTTTGTACCCATGCACACAGGGCCATATAGCCTCCCCTCACATTGTTTCTTTTTAACATGACATCAATCATATGAAAGGATCTATTGAGAGTAAGACTACAGTGGGTTCATAAGAGCCGAGTGCTACTGAATTCCATGATTGTTAGGGAATTCAGTGAGCTGGAAACAAAACAGTCACAGGAGTCTGGAGAGGAGGAACAAGCCAGATTTCTGCCCATTCCTCCATGTTCAGAGCACGCATGCCACTAGGTGCCTGGTAGAGTGGCTTCATAATATAAACTCTTTTCATTGTAGGTAGATTAGCTGCAGAAAGGAATTTTTGCTGGAGCATACCTAATGTCATGAAACAGAAAAACTACAATTCAATTAATAGAATAAGTGTTACAGTTAAGGAGTACAATGGTGGTCTAGAATATTTGCAAAATCATCAGCCAGTTGTTCCACATCTCCTAAGGAAAGGGAAGCAATGTGCTTCAAGTGGTATGGCACAGGGAACAGGCATACACCAACTGCTACTTTGGGAAGTTTATGTGCCACCAGGAAATGGGGTACCATTTCCATTGTCTTCTGCTGCACGCAGGCATTTTTCCTCAACTTGATTGGTAAATATTTTCATTTGATTCTTCAACGTATTAAAACAATTGCAAAACAACCTTTCAGTCTTAAAATGCTATACAACTGAAAAGGAATATGAAGTCCTACACAGCTGAGACAGCTCAACTATACTTGGACAGAAAACAATTTCTATATTAGAAATATAGAATAACATCTATATTAGATGTTAAATTTAGCTTCCATTTAAACCTTTATGATTCTCAGTTCTATTATTCAGTTCTTACATTCTTGGAAATACAAGCTAAACATATAAACATTAGGCAATAACAAAACATTTTCGTTTCTTCTTTTCTTTTAAAGGAAACTGAAACCAAATGGTTGTATTTTAAATCAGATGTTGTGATTATTTCCTGACCTTGGCAAAATACAGGGTTTTCGGTGAAGATATTAAATTTACCCAGCAAATTTACCTTTTTCTTATTTTTGTAATGAACTAAAATCTTTTTATTCCTACAGCGTTTTTTCTCTACCTAGATTCTAATCTGCATGAGCTATGTTGGTAGAATCTGAGCTGCACTATAATGTGAAAAGATTGTGCCATCTGAGGTTTACTATTTAGCATGGAGAATTCTGATTTGGGTATATTTAAGAAATGTTCAGCTGTCAAAAGTGAAAGAAAATGGGAATAGTGTTTTGACAGCGGCACAGTGTTAAAGGAAATACTTTAGTCTGACTAAAATTGCTTACGTTCTGGGAAACGAAAGGTAATAGAAAATAGAAAACACCTCTTGTTTATTGGGGGGGATATCTAATTTTCCATTTCCCTGAACAAACCAAAGAGACTCTGTAATTCTAGAAAATAAGAAAAGCTTGAAATTGATCCATTCTTTGTTATGGAAGGAATTTTGAAAAGGAAAACAGGAGTTTTAACTTCTGGCTGTTTTTGGTAGACTTTCTAACATAAAAGGGAGAAATGAAATCAGTTTGGGAACACATTTTGTTTTCCTAGGCAAAATTGTATATTCAGTTCACGTACAAAGCAAAATGTATATGTGGTGAATGATGCAGTGTCATCTAAAAGTTTCACCAAATAAATGTTTTAAAATTTTAACATTATTTCTCTGCAGGACCCAAATTCTCCCTTCAGACCTGATGCCAGGGCTGCAATGCAATTTACATCTAAGTAGGTATGTTTGAAATAGGATTACGAGGATTGCAATTTCCATCTGTAGCTAAAGAGAGCAAATACTATGAACTTACAGAAGGCCCAGCAAATTTGTATAGGATGGACAGGAAGCTAAAAGCTTTTGTGCCATGTGTGAGCACTGCTAAAAGCACAAATCACAACAACATAATTCACATACGTAGTGCATACATATATAAATAGTAATGAATAAATAAGTCTAAATCCCATTAAGGGGATGGCAAGAAGAGAAAAGTCCATGACAGAAAGATCACAGTGCCTGTGAGAAATGGCAGGATACATTATTTGGGTGTGTGTGTGGGTGTGTTTGTGTTTGTGTGTCCTCTTTTGTGAGATGGGGAAAATCCAGTGGATCCAAGAAGAAAGATGTTTCAAGCTTCCTCTTTTGTTAGGAAGACAGCCTTGGCCTTTCTTTACCTCTATATTAGTGTAGGACTAGGATCCAGGAGCTCTATCATACAAATTGTGGCTTTTTAAAGAGTTGCTATTCTTTGCTTCTCCTCTACCCCACAGCCTTCTGCATGTTCACTCCAAAGTAAACCTTGTCAAATTAAGTGGGTATCATTCTCAAGGCAGGAGAGTTATTAGAGTTGTAACCTGAGAAACAGACACAATTGAAGGGGGGGGAGTGGAGAGGGGGGGAGGCTTTGAGAGTGTTTCTGGCCAAGTTTAGTAGGGGGGAGGAAAACCCCACAGAGAGAATAAGAGGGGACTGGGTGGAGATGTTATAAAGCAGATTTTCATATTAATAGTTTAGGAGAAGTGAGGCAGAAGGGAGGTGGGTCTTCTGGGCAGGGTCCCTGCCACAGTCATGATGGATGACCCAGGAGGAGACCTCCCCCTTCCTCAGCAGCTTTAGGAACCGAATAAACAAACACCCCCACCCTCTTTGCAGCTTCTCCATTATGAATCAATTACCTCGCACCGCATTTTCTTATTTGCTTAAATAAAGCACTCAGAGGATTAAAGGGGTTTTCTTTTTGTGTCTTACTTAGGGAATAAATACCAAAAAAGAAAAAGAAAGAAAGAAAGAAAAGGGAAAAAAAGTCCTTGTCGGCGGTGGTAATAACAATGGTGATGATGATTTCAGGTTGAGGCACTTCGCAAAGAGCTTCGCCCGCTGAGTTATTTGCTGGATTGGGAGACGCTGCACATTGTGCCACGGCGCAACTTAAAAGAACGCCTCTCTCGAACTAATGGGTTTTGCATTACACGCAATTACTTAGAGAAAAGCCACGTCGCCCTCGAGTGCAGGCAACCTCGTTATTTAACTCCTTGAGGACAAAGCCGCCGGGCGACGTTTCCCTCAATAGCTGGGACTCCGGTGGCTGCTCCGGAGATGCTGAAGTGGGGAGAGCCAGAGAGGCCGAGCCAGAGAGAGCGGCCCGAACAATGCTCGCACCCAGAAGTTGAACCGGGAGGTGTTTAGCGACTTCGTTTAGGATGCAGGCGTGGAAAGTTGGGTCTTGGCGGCGGGGCGCGCTGCCTTTTCCCACTAGTAGCCAGCGCATTGGAGGCGCTCAAGGTGTTTCTATGGCTACCTCGTGCATGTGGGAGGGTTAGATGTGAGGGTGCCCCAGAGAAAAGGCAGCTCTTGGGTGATCATTTATCAATGTCACCCACATAATGATTCTCTCTGCAGCCCTCTATTGATGAGGATAATTACATTAGCTCGGAGTGACTGATCAATGAAAACCCACCAAACAAAAACTTCTTTGCTCTCGCTTACAATACAAAAGAGAGAAGCGGAGAATGACACCCCCCCACCCCCAACCCAGCCTCACCCCTTCCCTTCTTGGCCAATGGATTTCGGATAAAATAAGAAAGAGAGAGAGAGAGAGAGAGAGAGAGAGAGAGAGAGAGAGAGAGAGAAAATCAGCCGATCACCCAACGGCGAGGCTAGTTGTTTGTTTTGACTTAAGTTAACCGTTTGGTGAAAACGCTGGGTGCAGAAGGGGCGACCTCCATTGTCTCCCGGGCAAAGTATCTTCTCGCGTCGAAGGACCTGGAGGTTGAACCTCTTTGCTCTGAAATCTGCCTTTGTTGGGCTTGTACTTTTAAACCGACCTGCCTGCGCCTCTGTCTCTTTCGGGGGGGGGGGGGGGGGAGGGGGGGGGGGGGGCAGTTAGAGAAGGAAGTTGGAAAGGTTCAGCTCTCGCCTTTGTTTTGCTTCGAATCGTTCGAGGGTAGAAATCACCTTTGCTCTCTGATTCTCTCTCCCCCCCCCCCTCTTTTTGCTTAAGATCCGGTTATGAGTTTACGGATGAATTACGGTTCAGCGGCCGGCTGGGGTTGTGGGGGGGAGGGACGGAGGGAGGCGGTGCAGGAGAGAATCGATATTTCTATCATTAGATTCGAAAGTGCCTGTGTTGTACTTGTGAGTGGTTAAAGGCGTCGGGACTGTTACAGTAACTCAGTGCCTCGTCCCCCGGCTTCAGTTTGGGAGCTTACCTGAGGCGGGACGGGGTTTCCCCCGGAAGCCCGCGAATTTGCTCCCGCGTCCCAGAGAGAGGATCTTGGGAGCCGCCTTGAGCAGCTGCCTGCCCCCTTTCGCTCAGACTTTCCCAGCCTTCCGGATTGTGGAAGCTACTGGGGCTATTTACCGAGGGAACGTCGACAGAATAGATTAAGGAAGACGTGGGTTTCCTGTAGGGTGCAAAACGACACAGGCCCCCCAAGGCTCCTGACACCCCAAAGGTTGCTTTGCACAAACACGTTCGTGTCTGCTGCATGCTCCCAGGTCCTGGTGGTATATTCCAGAACGAAAGCTACTTGCCCCTTTTGCTGAGAGCGCTGCGATCGCCAGGAAGCTTTAAGTCAACAATTGGAAGACCGCTGGCTGGGCTGGGCTGCACTACCACGTGCAAAGGAGCGCGGTTTGTGAAAGTCCGTCAGGTGCTGCTGACGGCGCCCCTTCGCTTTGAAGGGCAGCCAAGTCAACGCGTCCTCGGATAAATCGGTGTGGATGAGCTTCGGCCGGGATGGGAACGGGAACAGCAACGCCTTCGCTCCCTTAATCGGTTATTTCCTCCAGCCTTCCCCCTGTAAAGGGTCTCGGACTGGATCTGCGAAGGAGTCCGGAGGAAAGGGTCTCACCGCTAGACTGCAAGGCGGGGGTAAAGAGCCATTGAACCGAAGGTTTCTTTCTGGGTAAGGCGTGTAGAAAAGGTTGCACTGGTAAAAAGAGAGGTAGGGATTGATTGCGATGGGAGTCTGGTTTGTGATTTAATTGGATTTAATTTATGTGCTGCTGAGTACCACACACACACACACAGATGTTCTCTACTTTAAACATATACCCACGGTGTGGAAAGATGATTATCTTATTGAGGAAATGCCACCCCCCCGCCCCAACTTTTACAGGCCTCTTTCTCTGCATCTTCCATCTGCTGCTGGACAAGGCCCAGACCTTCTTGGCATCTCTGCTGAGCGCACGCGCCTACAAGCCACGCAGACACACACACACACACTTTCAGCTAAGTAATTCTTTCCTAATTTCCCTTAGAATCCCACTGACAGGGCTTTATACCCACTTTCTCAGAAGGCAACTAGCTGGTTTCGATGCGACTACCTCAAGTAAGCCTGCTTAGCCTGAGGACCAGCCTTTTCCTTCCCTCTTTTCCTTAAAAGGTGCGCAAAATCGATCCCGTTTGGTTGGGCAGAAATGGCCGAGAAAGAAAGAAGAGGGGCAGCTCTCCTCTGCTTTAAAAGAAACAAAAGCCTGATCGAGTTCACCCAGCAAAATAGGTTTTAAACTCAACTTTTAACAAAAATGGGAAGCAGAGTGAAGAGACTGTTCTACGACCTCTGTTTCTCCCCCCCCCAAACAAATGGAGGCGTCTAAATTAGGGGGGAGGGGACCGCTCCTGAGTTGGAAAAAGGGGGCCTGCCTAGCCGACTTTTTCCTGCTGGTCTGGTTCCTTCCCCAACATAGAAACATTTTCAAATCTATGAGCCTTGAATAGACAAATACTGGCTATCAATATGGGACATAGGCCAGTAGCAAAAAAGCTTGAATGGGAACGCTGCTGAGGCGGTGGGAGAAACTAACGATGTACCGCGGGTTTGCCATTACTGGGCAAGGGAGAAAAAGAAAGAGACCCTTTCTGATTAATAACTAGCAGGGTAATGTTGAGGGCTTTTTCTGCCCGATTGCCTTTTTGAATTAGAGCCGATTTCTTCACACTTCAATAGGGCCTGTCTCCTTTAAAATGACTGACAGATCTCTCTCTTTCTCCTTTCTCTCCTCCCTCCCTTTCGCTTTCCCTGAGACTTAATGATGTAAATTTTCTAATTAGCTAAATCACGTTGCTTAGAGGCCTTAATATTTACTGGGCCAAAAAAAGTGATAATAATTCCTGATCGAATGTCTTCAAATAGCCAAGAAATAATGTCAGGCTTTTTTTTTAGGACAAGCGAGGGGTAAAAAAAGGAGAGAGGATTAAAGTGGTTGAGGAGGGGCGTTAAAATATAAGTAAAAACGTGGCTAAACTTTAAGCCTGAAGCATGTTCCCCCCTCTCTTCCCTTAGAAAGAAAGAAACCCTGGCTTTTATTTTTCAATCAACTAAGATTTAATTAGGAGCCCCCAGGCCGGACGATCTGATATTTTCTCATTAGTTTCCCATCAGTAATCTTGAGTGTTAGATTGGCTTAAAGGTTGTCAACATTTGACCAATTTTATTTAAGGAAAAGAAATCGCGCATTATAGCTCCGGGACCTTAGATCTGAAAATAAATCCTGCCTGGATCAGCGGAACTAACAGGCGAAAAAAATGTTGACAATTTATCGTCGGATTTAATAAGTTGCATAATGCCTAAGTATTCAAAGGGCGGGAAAACGGGGAGCCCCGCGTCCGTTCAGCGCTGCAGAAGTTCGCAGCAGCTGCAGCCGGGCGCGATCAGGAGCCGCCTCTACCTGTCGCCACCGGGTGCGAGCAAGAGAGGGCGGAGGCGAGCTCGAGTTACAAGAACCGCAACCCTCGGAGGGCTTGGGAACCACGGGAGTCTTCCGCCCTCCCCCGCGCCGCTCTGTCCTACGCTCTCGGTTTCCAGGACAAGCAAACTGGAGCGTTTTCCCTCGGCTCTGGCCAACGAGACACAACGTCAGAGCGCCCCCTGCTGGTACAGGGATCGGAGAGTCACGGGCGAACGCTTCAGACTAAATACACGCAAATACGCTCGTTCCCCCCACGGACTCCCCCCCCCCCAAATTAAGATTTTCCGTCTTGGCTGTTGTTGCTCGAGAGAAAGCAAGCAAGTAAGCAAGCAGCCTGCCTATCTGGCCAGCCGGGCACTGAGCTTCCCCTCGGCACCGGAGGATTACAATTGCAGGACAAATCCTTCCAAATCTCCGGATTACGTTGCCTAACTACATCCCCCAACATCCCCTGCCAGGTCTTACGGGGGGGGGGGGGAAGGGTCAAATGCATATAGGAGGGATCTGATTTGAGATTTGGGGTTTTTTTTTTTAAAGGCGTCTGTCTGAAAGAGGAGGGGGAAATCAGATAGTGAAAGAAATTAAAAGACTTGCAAATAATAATAATTTAAAAAAAACACCAAGATCTCCATTCAGCGGGTGGCCTTCTCTAAATGCCTTTGTGAAACGTCATTTTTCTTCGGAGTTGAACGGAGACCGGCCTGTTCCTAGTTGTTACCTGCTCCTGGCCCTGGGTAAAGAAACGCCAAGGTGGGAAACACGGCGTCCCTCCGAAGCGCCGCTTGTTTGGTCGCAAACAGAGGAAACCCTCGCCTTTTTCCGACAGGGCTTTTTAAAGAGGTCGTCTCTGGCATAAAGGTTAAGCATTTATTTTAAAGGCCCCGTATTTTATATCATTTTTATAGTGCTACTACGAAATGCGATTAAAAAACAACAACAGAGGGACCAAGAAACGTGCCAGCGTGAAGCTGGCTCTCCATTTATTCATTATCCGTTAGCTGTATGATCTTATTATAGGCAGCTGCTTGGAAACCCCATTAAGACCTCTCTCTCCCTCCCTCCCCCCCAGCCCAACACAAAACAAATATGGAAAAGAGGGAAAGAAAGCTTTTGCATTCCTCAACGCTCATCGTACTGGAAAGGAAGGAGCCCTCTTAGCTGCTCAAGAACGTACTCAGGACTGCAGGAAGCCTAGAATGAAATAAATTCTGAATAATGTCCGGCGGGGTCGGTGTGGAAACCGGCCGATCCAGCAGCCAAAGGGATTTCAGCGGGGACCCTTCCTCGTGGCACTCGTGTCCTAACTACTTGCCACAACTCTAGGATGTTAGATTTCCAGATTAGATCTGACAAATAACCCCGTTGATGTTCCTTCGGGGCTGAAAGCCTCGTCTCCCCAAGCACCCTTCCTCCAAAAGAGTCCTGCATGTAGACTCGAATCGAATAAATGTAATTCAAAATTAAAGCAGTTAGAGCTGATGAAGTTTCAGAGGACGGGGGGGGGGGGGGGGGGGCAAATCCTCAGAGATCCTGGGATTTCAGATGTAAGGAAAGAGCGGGCCACCCTGGCTCTTTCCGAGGCACCTAAAAGAGGCAACCTACGACTTGGAGCCCAGCCGCTTTCTTGCTCCAGCAATGCTGGAATGTCTTAAGAGACCGAGGATCTCTGGGTGGCTCTGAGCGGCAAAGGCGTTTCCTCAAATCCCTCTTTTCGAGGGGATGAGGCTGAGTTGCCCCCTCGGAGATGCTGCAGCTAAAAGGGAGAGATAGCGGGCTTGAACGGTTCGCGTTGGAAAGGCGAGGGAAGGCAGCCAAACAGTTTAACTGCACAAATAAAAGCATAAATCACCTGCCTTTAAAGAGACACTCGGGCCACTGAATAAACTCAGGTACAGTTAAATATTTATAGTTTAAAGGGTTATTTTGTCTGCTTTAGGAGCAGAACCGGCAGGTTTAGTAGGTTTCAGGATATAAAAGCGAAAGACAGACACAACAAAGCGAAGCAAAGGAGGAGATCTTCCTTTCTTCTTTTTTGGTGGCGGCGAAAAAGGACAAAAAGCGTCGGGTATTATTTATTTATTTTTATGAAGTGTAAATGGGAGGAGCGGAGGAATTTATTCCAGCGGCAAAGAGAATTTCTCCCCCTTGAAACAAAGGCATCATTTCCATTGCAAATCCCCCTCCCGTCACAGAGAGCGGGGGAGGGAGCGCAAACAATATTTATGAGAAAGGAGCTCATAAAATTAATGTACCTTACTTTTTTTAAAAAAAATCAAACGCTCCCTGCCTTGTGCCACTGCTTGTCTTAACTATAATAATAATAATAATAATAAAAAAGTAGGCTTCGTGACAGTCTTGTCAACATCTTAAGTAAATTATCCCAGCGATGGTCTTTAGAGGAGCAGCTCCCTTCCTTCCTAGGACACCTCCTGGTATTAATCTTAGGCCAGTTGAAGATTATGAGGGAAAGAGGCGGGAGGGGGGCTGTGTATGTGGGGGAAAGGGAAATACAAGCCGCCTTCGTTTCTGCCTTTGCTTGGCTTTTCCGAGCGCGCGGCCCAGCTGAGTGAAAGGCCGAGAAAGGAGGGGTGGGGTTCGCCGGGCTCAACTATCCGGCTTGGGTACTCGGCGAGGGGCGCGGGGGAGACGGCCTCGTCTCGGGCACGAGGGGGAGGATTATGAGGAGAAAAAGAGAAAACGGGGGCTTCATCAGCAGACAGAAATCGGGAGGATCCGAGGTGAAAATGGCCCGGACTGGCGTTTGTAAAAGGCCTCCTTCCCTTTTGCGACTCCCCGTTGCATCAAACTAATTTATTTGGTACACCTTTTCACTTAAAAAAAAAAGAAAAGATTCAGCACGCTCTTGAGTGCAGTTGTGCAATAAACAAGAGAATACGATCAATACGGTTAGCATTGTCAGGATACGAACATCTCACAAAATAAAGTGCGTCGGGGAATTCTTGTTAGAATATCTCTTGTTTTGCTTCCTTAAAAAAAATAAAAAAAATCCCGCGGTAGCTCTTTCTTTAATTTAATTTCAAATAGCCGGAAGATAAACTATTATTTCAGCTAGATATTTCCCAGCCACTTGGCTTTTGCACTGTCAACGGGATCCAGAATTTGGTGAACATTTTGTGATGTTTATCGGAGATTCAGCCTTATTGAAGTTAGCCAGATCTACTTCCGAGTAAAGGTGGCGAGCTAAAATAAGACCGGGTATGTCTTGGGTTTCCAAAAGGGCTTATTTCTTTGCGCCGTCGAGGGCAGCAACCTGCCGCCTCTGGAAGAGAAGCCGGCCAACGCCTGGGATCCGGGTTAGGGCCGAAAAAGGTGGGGGGGGATGTTGAGGGAAGACTCCCGCTTTGGAGTTGACTCCTAGCGGTGATTGAAGACCTGGAGGGCGACTTCCTGGAACCGGCTCCGATCCCTAGGCGAGACCCGGCACACCCGCACGAAGAGGAGCCAGCGCGAAAAACAAAGCCCCGCGGCCAGGTAAGGGCGGTGCAGGCGGATCGCGCAGCCGGCGGCTTCCTCCCTCCCTCCCTCGCCGCCTTTGCCCTCGCGTTGACCTCAGCCGGGAGTGAGTGGAAAGCGCCTTGGCCTGGGAAGTCCCCGCTGGCTGGAACTGGGCCCATGTCTCTCCCGAGAGGACAGGCTCTTTCGGAAGAGGCAGGTTCCCCTCGCACCCAGCGGAAACCGGAGGCAGTCCCGGTCCTTGGAGCTGAAGGCCGCGTTCAGTGCAAAGGTCGCGCGTCCCTCATTCTCACGAGGCTTTGGCGAGTCTCCCTTCTTTGGTAACTTGAGTGCAGTGGCCCTTCAAGCACAAACATCGAGGTGTCCGGAAGGAACCCTCAAGCCCCTTTCTCAAAATCTGGGAAGCCCACTCTGGACATGCTCAGAGACAAGCATTCGTAAATGCCCCGCAGCCTGGTGACTTTGGCGCGGAAAAGCAAAGCGCAGCCGATTTGGAAACAAACGCAGGGAAGGTTTTGAACCCATTAATAAAGCTAGAAGCAGCGCCGGGCAGGTGGCTTCCAGAGCACCCCTGGTTGCCTATAGTATTTTGCCTTGAGTGCTATAAGGAGCCTTATTGACGATCTCCTCTTTCTACTTGTGCCGTAAGAAACTGCTGGGGTTCACCCCTTTTCCCAAGTTCTGCTGGCTCAGAAAAAGGGCGCCGCGCAGTTCCCATTCATTTAAACAGGACCCCATCATGTGCGGCGTGCATGGGTTTGCGTTCTGCCACTTCCAAAACAACCACGCAAACGGGGTTTCTTAAACCCGGTGCTTGAGATTTTTCTGATTCTTTAGACAAAATTAAAGAATTTGGCGATAATCCAATTTAATCCCACTGGAAAGCCTCAAACAGTCGTTTACAACCAAAGGTTTGACGACCGTGATTACCTCGATAAACTGGCTTTAAAAACTAACAGCTTTGACTCAGTTACTTTTTTTAAAAAAAAATTATTATTATTATTATCAGAATGGACGTGGCTCGAGTTGCCTTTTGCGGCTAGCCCGTTTGCCTTAATGTCCGGGCCGAAAGCGAGCAAAAAAGCCCAAAAGCGGAAGGAGAAACCAATTTGCGCTGATCTTATGTGAGGCTCGTTGCTTTCAGGGCACGAAACCGCTGGGTTTTATTACTCATCTACTCTGAAGTAAGCAGGCCCAGAAGCATTGAAAGAGGCCAATTCCTAGGTGTGTGTGGCATAGGCAGCCTGCGTTAGGATCGGACTCAGCAATTGCGCGCATCCCCAGGAGCCAAACTCTCGACCTCGCGCTTTTCATTCCAGGCGCCGCCGGCTCAAAGTGTGAGGAAGAAATCCTTCATTCCGCCCCCTTCGCCGCGTTTGCGAGAGAAGCGAAGGCAGGGAGTCCCGCACCTAAGGGAAGCGTTGGCGGGAACCTCTTTTTACGGGCCAAAGGAAGGGGGCAACCACCTGACGTCAGAAAGCCACGCTCTTATCTGGCCAAGCTCCTATTTATTTATTTATTTTAAAATAAAGCGACAGCTGACATGTTCCGGAGCCTCTTCATCCGCTACCTTTGCCTGGCGGTGTTTAGGTTTTTCCGAGCAGAAAGGGAGAGGGATTTATTATTATTATTATTAATAATATCGTCGTTCCTTCACCTCGCGGCCAATCCTGAGTTTCCCTCGGGAGATCGCGCTAGGCTCCCTTCCAAGGAAAACAAACAGCACACGGGCGAGAAGAAAGAGTTAAAAGGGCTCCTTTTCCCACGAGACGTAGCTGGGGGGATGACAGGCGAGGTCAGATGCCACCTTTGCTAAAAGCCCTGTTGCGCAGCGTCTGCCTGAAGGGCGGCAGCGAGGAAAGAAAAGCTCGGCTTTTGTTGTAGAAGTAGCGCCGGGTGAAGCTTGGGAGTGCAAAGCCGCCTCCCGCTTTCGGGAGGCAAAGTCGGACGGTCCCTTAAAAACCTCTCCCTTCCCTGTCGAACGACGCGCGTCAATGAGCCAGCCGGACCGGGGTTTCCCGCGCGCGCGCTCGCCCGCCTGCCTGCCTGCCTGCCTGCCGTCTCCCTCACCGGCGATATTAGGGCGCTTGCGTCGTCTGCAGAGCAGCCGGGGTAGATCCGAGGCCAGGTCACTGGCTTATTCTTCCCCGCTGGTGCGGAGCAAAGGGTCGACCCCGGCACGAGTTTCGCTGGGTGTCGACAATTTGGAGCAGCGCCTCCTTTCTGGAGCCCTGTCTGCTTCAAATCGACCTCCCAGCTTTGTTGGGAGTTGGGACTCTGCTTTTTTTTAAAAAAAAAAAGCGCCGAGACAATGAAGCAACCTTTCCTTTGTGGTACAGAGTAGCAAAAAGTGCAACCACAAGCCAAGGCTGGAGCTTTGAGGTTGGGGTTAGAAGGTTCTGCCTGCCAACCATGTGAGCAGAGGCACCCTGGAGCGCTAACCAAATTAACAAGGTGGCAATTAGAGATAATGGCGAGGCGGAAAACCCACATCCTCATAGCTGCTGGAGTAGTGAACATAAATCAAATGGAAACATGCCATGACCTTAGGAAGGTTTGCTGGGCTTGGGGTGGTGAATGTCTCTGCACGCACAATATGAATGAGGTTCTAATGGGAAACCTGAAACGCCTGGGCAGCTGGCTCTCGTTCTGGGTTTAGAGAGAAGGAATTCTGGTCAAGCCAGAGTGTGACCCACCCCCAAGGCTATCCACTGAGATTAGCAGCAAAGTTCTTTGCTCATGATTGACTGACGATGGTGGGGGTTGTGTGTGTGTGTGAGAAAACTAGTCAGTCCTTCCTTGGCTTTTCTTGGGATGGTTTTTGAGAAGGAGTTCACCATTGTCTCCTTCCTAGATGCGAGAAAGGTGGAAATTGGCCGAAGGTGACCCAGCTGGCTTTGTGCCTAAAGTGGGGGATTAGAAATCACCATCTCCCATTTTTTAGCTGTGTGCCTTAACCACTACAGTACACCAAACTGGATTTTTTTTGGATTTGTATACCAAGTTTCAAATCCTATCTTGGTCACAAAAGCACTCTTAAGTAGTAGAAGAAAGTTCCTTTGAGATCACTAGGATTTACTCTCAACCAAGTAAGTGGAAGAGGGGCTACTTCTTATTGTGATTGGATGACAGTTTGTGGAACTCCCAATTTGGAAATAAGAGAAGTTAGTAGGGCTGCAACAACCAGAAAGGCCACTAGTTGCTGGTCAAAAGGTGGGGTGTTTGTTTTTTTTTCCCCCTGTCTCACTGCCTGCATTCTGGACTTCTGCAGGCAAGATAGCAATTGGCCTTCTATTTCTGCACCTGTAAAATTGGAATGTGTGAAACTGTATCCAGCACTGAAAAGTGCATATGAGAAGAGTAGGATTTTTGTGGCTTATAAAGTAGGACTGTCAGTCTAGCCTGCAGAATGCCAGATAACCATTAGATGGGTTTGGGTGCTATTTTTTCTGCCTTCTAGTAACAGTTTGGACTTTTGCTACCCAGACGTTCTAGACCTAATAGAAAGTGCAAAGATGGTCATTTTCAGAGCTTTTTTTTAATGGTGCAGTCTCCTGTGTCAACCTTAGAGCCTTGGATAGTACAGTGGTCTAAAGCACCCTGTTATTAACACCAGCTGCCTGCAATTATTGCAGGTTCGAATCTCACCAAGGCTCAAGGTTGACTCAGCCTTCCATCCTTTCTAAGGTAGGTAAATTGAGGACCCAGTTTGTGGAGGCAATAAGCTGACTTTGTGTAAATATACAAAAGTATGAAGGCTATTGCTTAACGCATTGTAAGCCGCCCTGAGTCTCCGGAGAAGGGCGGCATATAAATCAAAATTTAAAAAAAAACAAACCTGTAGTTGGGGGGAAAGGAATATAACCTTTTCAAGGAATAGCCAGCTACAGTATATTGTAACTCATGGGTGCCTTTATCATGCTTGCATTGCCTCGCCTCCATTTCCGTTGGTGTCTAGTGAGGAACTGTTCTACAATACTTGAAGATAAGCTATTTCCGCCTGTCTTGTGTTTATATCTTTCTGTCTTGACTGTCTCTCATAGATTGCCATTTGATCATAGCTGCGGTTTAGGTTTTTTTGGGGGATGAATAATTTTTTTTAAAAAGCAACCACTTAAATGGGTATAAAAATATTAAATAAAAATGGGTAAATCAGGGACGGGGGTGGTACAAAGTTGCTGCTTCTTTAATAAAGCCAATAGTTTTGGCTTCTACAACAAGAATTCTAAGACCAGAGGAGTATCAAGGGCCAGTTTGCTGCATCCTTTTGTCCACTTTATGCGGAAGCAGACTGAGCTTTCTCTGAATGGAGCTCCTTTCCCAAAGATCTGAAAGGTTTGCTGTAGAGTTTAGATTTTTGGATAACTAACTAGTCTAATAATTGTTTCATGGTAATATCCAATTAACTAAAATAGTTTCTGCTAATGAGAGACAGTACCATATATATTTAGCAGCAAGTTTTCATTACCTGGCATGATGCAATGAAATAGTAAATTTAGTATTCATGTAGGTGGCTGCACTTCTGACATAGATTTTGCCTATGATATTTTGGTGCCTTTTCTCCAATAAATTAAAACAAACATAAAATAAAGTAATAAACAACACATCTTATAATGGACCATATGCCCCCCCCTTTTTTTGCAAGTTCTCTAAATTTGCTGTTTGAGATGGCCTCATTCTTTTCCAATGAAAGGGAGAGCTTCTCCCCCTTCCTCAGCCACAGAGGGAGATACAGAGGATAATAAATGACTCTTTCAGGGAAAGAAATGGGTTGGAGCTGTGGAACCCAATTCCTTTCATGGTGCTTTTGCACCTTTCAAAGGTGAGAGCAGACTCCTCTGGCTCTCCTTCTGGTCAAATATCCAACTTGTCTTACAGATGAGTAATATGTCAAGGGTGCCATTTCAGTTGATGCCTAACTGTTTAATTTTCCGCAGAACCATCTACTTTATAGAAGTGTGATTCAGCTGATACATTTTTAAAATGTTTTACCTTCAGTGCTAGAACATTTATTTGAAAGTAAACTTATTGAAGTCATTTTTATTTACTGTAAAAGTAGCATGGCATGTAAGGTTGTTTGACTGGTCTTCATTTACCCTCGGTATGCATATACTGTATAGTGAGAAATAGATAAAAAAGATGCACTTCTTTGTAAGTAGGCTACCTTGAAAGTGAATAACTTGCATATTTTGTAGTTGCTATTTATCAAAGCCAATTTAGAGATATGATTTTCTCTTTAACATATATGTAGTTTAAAAAGGAAGATTAGAAATTAATGTAAGCTAGATGTAAAGTAAGAAGGAGAAAAGAAAAAAAATTAAAGAAAAAGCTAAAAGCACAAGAAAGGGGAAAAAAGTAAAAGAAAAAATATAAAGAAGTGGCTTTTGATCTTCTTTACACAGTTAAATACTATTATAAACTTACTTCTTATTCTAAGGTTATAACATGACTTTTTTTTCCTATAATTTATCCTGTTTAATCATCAGGACCATAAATCATGTTTATTTTCCTGTTTTAGACAAAAATCCATAAGGAGTTTCCAATCAACAATAAATGTATACCTTTTTTCTGACCAAATAAGACATTTTGGCCAAGGTATGATTTTCTTAAAGGTGCATCCATATTATTTTCAGGAAGAAACCTGATTTTAGTAGTTTACACTTAAAAATTGATTATAGGGGATTATACAGGCAAGGGTAACTAAAAGTACGCGATTCTTTATGGAGTTTTGTAGGTGACAGAATGGAAAAGGCTTCAGGTTGACATTTAATCTCTTAGGAAAATTTGTTCTCAGATTAAGTATTAAATATACAGGTAGACCTTGATTTATGACCTCAATTGGGACATGAACTTCTGCTGTTAAGAGAGTCATGACCAATTTTATGACTTTTTGCTGCAGCTGTTAAGTGAATCATACAGCTGGTTTCTCCCATTGACTTTGTTGGAACCCAGCTAAACAAATTGTAAATAGTGATCACATGATCCTGGGACAATGCAACTCTCATAAACATGGGCCAGGGGCCAAGTGCCCAATTTTAATCATGTGACCACAGGGACGTTACAATTGTAAGTGTAAGGTCCAGTTGTAAGTCACTTTTATCAGCCCCATTGTAACTTTGAACAGCCACAATAGTTTTAATTGTTTTAAGCCAACAACTGCTTATATAGAAGATATATGGTCCTGGAGGTTTTCAATAGACATGTTAAAATCAGATTAGAATTTATCCCCATCACGACAAGTCTGGTTTGTCCTCATATATCATTGATCTATTATGCACATGTACTATAGATAATTTTTTTGTCAAAAGAGATTTTACATCTATTCCTTCTTATAGCTAGATTTGCAATACTGAATTTTTCTACATTAAGCAAAGGGGCATGAATTAACTCTTGAAGGCCCTAAGACCATGATGGCGAATTTATGGCATGTGTGCCACAGATGGCATGCAATACCCTCTCTGTGGGGATATAAGCCATGGCCCCAGTTCAGCTTTACCATGCATGTGTGCATGCCTCCCACCGGCCAGCTGGTCATTGGGTCTCTGCTGTACATGCGTGGGGGTGGGGGATGTGCAGGGGCTGCACGTGCATGCACAGGCATTGGGGGACATGCGGGAGGCATGCGTGCATGCATGGGGGTGGGGTGGGGCACGTGCAGGGGGCCATGTGCACATGCGCGGGGTGGGGCAAATGCGCGGGGACCACGTGCACTGCATTTGGGGAGTTTGGGCGCACACACATGCTTTGGGCACTCAGTCTGGAAAAGGTTAGCCATCAATCCCCTAAGATTTTCTGTCTGATGACAGAAAGGTTTAGTTGCTTTCTGGATTGGAGGGATAATTTGGTGACTGACATGAGATCTCCAAAGTAATTGTCATGCTAACCATAGCTAAGTGTGGCTTTTTAACGTATTTAATGGGGGAGGGGGCAGTAAAACAAGCTTGGAAGTTAGAGGACTGGACTTTTTCCATGGCAGTAACAAAAGAGACTTCTTGTAGTCTGGCCCACAAAACATATACAATTCTTGTTATATTCACAAAATACTATGAGAATAACATCAGTCACTGACAGTCATCATGACTTGTATTCTGAAATTAATGTGCTATTATCAAAATTGTGAAGAATTTTGGTCCAGTTTTGAGTAATGATATTTAGTTGTTGGAAAGTCAAGACATGCAGAAGGTGCATAGCAGAGTTTGGCCAGTCATTGCTATACTTAACTATAGTTTTTCATGCCTTATTAAATCTAGTAAGGAATGTCCAGTTATGTCACTGACTGAGAAGGGGAATGGCTCCAGCTTCTATAAAAGGAATGATCACCTAACTGCTTTTGAAGAAATTTAGCCTAGACCTGGGAGATTTCAGCAAATAAAGACTGGTGGCAGATATGATCTTTTTGGATAAGCTCACTGAGAGCATTGGCTATCCCATTTAAGTCAGTCTGAGTTAAACGTGGTTTCAAAGATTCATTTCAGTAGGACTTAAACGTCATTCTGAAAAGAAAAAATGGTAGGTTGATGGATAGGCCATCCACCTGGCTAAATATTCAGTTCATGCTAAAGACTTCTCTACTAGATCCAATTTGAAACCTAAAGGAGCATATTGACCCCACTGTATCAAAAAGGCTCTACGTTTGAAACATATTTTGGCTGTTAGTTCTAATACAACCATAATAGGCTCAAAAAAGGCTCATGTAGTATTTCAGATTTGCAAGCAAAAATATGCTTTGTAGCAAGATTGGGTGAACAGGTATCACCTACTTGCAATTCCTTAAATAAAATATATCTTTTCTGGGAATTCTACTGCTTAAGGTAGAAAGATGCTGTTGCTTTATGTAATTGCATACAAGTGCTACATGTTTATCCTGTATACTCCAAAGCACCTTTTCAACCTCTGTTCTGAAATACTGAACAGTCTTAAACCTGTAAGGAAATAACTAGAGACTGGCCCAAATCCACTCCATAAATTCCATGTCTAAGTGGAGGTTTGTTCCTGGCTCACTCTCTCGATCAATTTTCATACTACTTCATATCTATTTTTCTATACTTCTCTCCACTCCCTCAAATATCAACAAAATGAAAATCGGGAATGTTTGAAAACCATTACTCTTCTGAGATTGTGCACATTCTGCAATATAGGATTAAAAATAAGCAGTTCTGAGAAATTACAGGTGCAGAAAATATACACATTCAAGCCTAAGATATATTAATTATAATCTTTTCTCACTATACAAATGTACTCAAAGCCATTAAAGAATAGTAATAATTTTATTTCTTCAGTTGTGTCCAGTTCTTGGAAATTGCCTAGAGAAGCCCCTGCAGTTCTCTTGGCAAGGTTTTTCAGAAAGGGTTTGCCATTGTCTCCTTCCTAGGGCTAATGCAAAATGAATGGCAAAGATCACCCAGCTGGTTTCATCCCTAAGGAGGAAGTAGAACTCATGGTCTCTCAGGTTCTACTTGGATCCCTTAAACACTACAACAAACTGACTCTCACTAACAACATGTATCATTTTAGATTGTATATATTTATATTGTCCAAAATTTGGATTTTTCAAAAAAGGAAATAGGAATGGACACAATTTTGTACCAATGGGTCTCTCCACTACCACCACCACCATCTTGGATAAATGCCAGTAACAGTACTTTACAATAAAGCATTCTTTATCCTAAAAAGCTAAATTAACTTGTGTTTGATGGAAAACTGTTTAATAAGGGATTTGAAGTGGCAACACAAATATGTGTCTTTGAATAATACCCGTTTTTTAAAAAATGAACAATTACCATATGTTTTTCATTCTTCGTATTATTATTTTTTTCAAAAAAACTTACACAACCATTTGGTTTTTTCTTTTGAAATGCTGTAAAATGATATCTCCTTTGAACCGAATATCTTACATAATTTCTACTTGACTATGAGATGAAGATTGTAGACTGCACCCTTTTTAAAATTTAAACAATTGCCCAGCTGGAACATTTATTCTGAGATGTGGAAAGTAGAAATGTTGACAATGCAAAATAGCATTTCTAAGTGTATATTGGATGAGAACCATGCTTTTAAATTACAAACGGAAGTTTCCCTCTTAAATATTATTTTCCCCCTGAATCAGATGCTTTTGTTTTTTTGAAAAAACAACAGAAAATAATATACCAGTGAGGCTTAAATGTAACACAGTACAATATTGTGTATAAATATACTGATTTCAAGATTTAGACTACTTTCTCTCTACTCTTTTTTCAAAATTTAATCTGTTAAATCTGTTAATCCAGGGGTTCCCAAACTTGGCAGCTTTAAGACTTGTGGACTTCGACTCC
>WNWU01000001.1:45169620-45194448 GCA_012654045.1 Ptyas mucosa
GGTGTGGCTCACTGACGAAGTCAAAAAAAGACAGAAATGGTCCATCTGAGTCTCCCAGAATGCAGCAGAGAGTTGCAGGAAAAAAGCCCAGCACTTGTGAATGAGATTTCAGAGAACCAGGGCGGCAGAACATCATAGTTTACGTAGGTAGAAACCTGGCCTGATAGAAAAGCATATATATATATATATAAATATAAATATAAATATAAACAGCAATTCTTTAAACCAGATTTTTTTTTCACTCCAACACACTATTCTGCATTTATTTATTTTATTTTTATTTATTTATATCCTTCCTTTATTTTTACAAATAACTCAAGGTGGCAAAATATCCAACACACCTTCCTCCTTCTATTTTTCCTGCAACAACATTCCTGTGAGGTGAGTTGGGTTGTCGGAGAATGACTGGCCCAAAGTCATCCAGATGTTTTTCATGGCTAAGGCAAGACTTGAACTTACAGTCTCCTGCTTTTAGCCTAGTGCCTTAAACAAGCTAGAAAGTACTCCAGAGATTTAGAGAAAGGACTCCAGAGTTTCAGCTGCATGGCCTACAACAGGGGTGTCAAACTCGAATTGTCACATCATGTGACGTATCGTGATTTTTTTCCCTTTTGCTAAAATGGGGATGGGCTTGGCCAGCGTGTGACGCATCCAGCCTGTGGGCCGTGAGTTTGACACCCCTGTTCTACAACAATCTGATATACATCAATCCTACATTTTCCTTATCTAACTCAGACAGCTTTCTTGCCTCTCTTCCCTTGATTTGAACTCTTAGTTTGTGAGCAAATGTACTGTTGAACATATTAGGGACTATTGTCTTATTATTCTATATATTGTCACATGTCCTTATGAAATGTGAAAGTCAGGCAGTCATGTCAGTCAAAGCTGGTTATTATGGAAAACACTGTTGTTGATTGCCTGGAATAGGTCTTTATGACTGAACCAACCCAGACATATTATCCTGTTGTAATGATAAAATTTGTTTAGGCATTAGCGGGCTTACAAAGGTCCTCCAATTGTCTTGGAAGAAGATCTAAAAAAGATTCCTTTGTGATTACCTTTGTTCCATGGCCATACCCAAGTAATCAGTTCAAGATTTGCAGTCTATGTATCTATGTACCTTGCAAGGATATAATCTGTTTTCTGAGTTATCCCACATCTTAATACAACTCAGACTTTGGGGCCCAATATAGGAACAATATATAAGCTTAGACTGATTTATAATTCTTCTTTTCCTGCCTCCTTTGCATGGCAAAGTTTAACTGAAGTATAACTAAAAAGAGGTCACAGGTGACTGACAAATTCAAGCTAATTAGCTCAATTATTGAATACTTTCATAACCAAATTATGTTTAATCTGATTTTCCTGCTTCACCAGAAATCATCTGAAGGAGAATATTGAATGCAATTGAACAACTTAAGCCTGTTTGACTATGCCATTTTTTACTTACATAAATATTTTTGTGGTATATGCTCTCATTAATGGATACCCCTGCTGAATCTCCCTAGCAATATTTAGATGTTACTTTCAAAGAGAATTTATTAAGTATTATATTAAGTAGATTTTTTTTTAAAAAATCTTGTTTTTAAAATGATGATTTTTCTGAATGCACTTTTTGTATATATTATTTATATAGTAGTAATAGTGGCAGTGGGAAGAGGAGAAAATTTAGTAAGCAATAATTCAATTCATGCACTTCCTCCTGTAAAAAATAGACAAATATTAATTTCCAAAAAGAGACAGAGTTGAATCTGAGTTTTTCAAAAATATTTCTGGGCTAGCAATCCAAATAGTAGAGTCCATAAATTTTATTTCTTTTATTTTTCTAATCTTCATTGTTGTTGTTAATGTTGAGTTTTCAGAACTATAATTGTGGATGACTTTTCATATGCCAATGGCTTTGCAATTCCCCACCCCCTTTCCAATTTACTGCTGTTTTTTCCTCTTCCTCTTTCTAAAATGGGCTCCTTAATTATCCTAATCAATCAGAAATCACATAAATAATGATATGGTTCCATTGTTCTAAATTTGCGCACCACACATACACAGAAAGCTCTCTTAGGTCAACCAAAAACTCCTCTTGGTTGAAGTCTCTGTGTGATGACCCAGGGCACGGCACAGAGATAACACAAACAACTGGCCGTTCCAACAGCCCCTTTATTGCTCCAAATCTCCCCCAATGCTCCCACGTTACTGGCAAGTCCTCAAGCAGAGTGAGAACAAACTCCCACACAAACCTCAAGCAGCCTCTGACTGCAATTAATCCAGCCCAGCTCTGTCTGCCCCAAGGCTGCACGGCAATAAATCCCAAATGTATTTGGCAAAACAAGAACCAAGCAAGGAGTTCAGGAAGCAGAAGATCCAGATAATTAGTCCAGAACACCAACAAGGAATGCAAGGACTCTTGGCAAGTCCAAATGTCGGCACACAACACTTCAGGAATTCAGTGTTTGTTCCCGACAAATACCTCTCCCCATGGCGTCTCCTTAAGTCTCATTCCCCAGGTGTTCCTGGTGAAGCTGGGTGGGGCACTGTCCTCACACGTGGCCTTCTCTGCCTGCACTGATCCCGCTTTCTCTGCACTCTCCTAGCCCTTGAATCAGGGTCCTAGTCTGAGCTCTCTCTCTCCTCCCTGCCTGCAGGTCTTGCTAATTCCAAACAGCCTTGCCTGGACTGGCTCTGTCCTTCCCCAGTTTCCTCCATGGCCAACGGAGCTGCCCTCTCACTCACTGTCAGTTCATGTTCCAGGTCATCTTCTGCCTGCCGCAGATTCAGACTCCAACAGGGGCATGATACTCTGTTTCAAACGATGAGTGACTTAATATGGTTTCCACTCATTTTGACTTAATATATCACAAAAAGTAAATCTACATTGTTAAGAATGTCTCTTTGGTTCTATTTTCCACAGTATGTTTTGCTTAGGAGATACGTCCAGCTTCCTTGTGCAAAACATCGGTTTCCTTGATAGGGAATCTCCAATCTTGGTGGAGACAAAAAGAAATAGATTCTGACAAGATTAGAAACTGTAGATCCAAAGTTATCTTGGTTTATAGGGATATCTTGGTATGGCTCAAATTCTTTCTCTTCACAAACCATAAAAGGGAAATCAAACCTAAAGAAACCTGGAGAAAGGAACAGAGAAAATCCTACCAAGTTGGCTTCCTAGGTCTTATGTTACTATTATTAAATTTAAATTAAATTTCTCTTTTCTTACTCTCATGGATGCAGAAAAAGCTGGTTTCACAAAATATAACCCTATTTAATTGGCATTATATATTCATAACTAGATCTACTGCAGAAATTTTTCTGCTTTCAGAATAGGAAAAGGGCACAGTTTCCACCATGTGTGTAAAGATTCATTGGGCTCTTTGATTCAATTCATTTGGATGCTGAGTTAAAGTTGACATAAGTCAGGGGTGTCAACTCATGGCCTGCAGCCCAGATGTGTCACGTGCTGGCCACTCCCACTCCCAGTTTAGCAAAGGGGGAAAAAGTCACAATATGTCACATGACAACAACATGACGCCGCAAGTTTGACACCATTGACATAAGTGATGCAGCCTCACGAAGGTGTTCCCGGATACCTTTCTCAGTCTTCATCAGGTTTGCAGCTTCATTTGATTTTAAAATAATTATCAATAGAAGAGAATATTTGTAACCCAGGGTTGAACTGTGGGAACGTTGGTGCTTTCTGAGCTTCATTGTTTCTTTGCAGACATTTCATTACTAAAAGAGGTAACATCATCAGTGCTCAAAATAATTTAAAGAAAAACATAATTTCTATCTAATACTGCAAAATAAGAAGTAAACTTTCCTAAAATATGAAAATGGTGAATGGCTGCCATTCAATACTTTCTTCTCAAAATGTATCCATAAAACAAAGGTAAAGCACAGGTGGCTAGAGAGAGGACGGCTAAAGAGATACATGGAAAACAATTTTATCCATTTGATTTCTGGTTAATTGGTATTTTGAAACGGCTCATATTTGAGGTAGTCATTTGATGCAAGCACCCATAAAAGGTACCAAAAATCTCAAAATTTGCCTACTGGAACAAATGATTTGATAGTCTTTGATATTTAACAAAATATCTATGAAGTCAACAATGTATTCTTAAATTTCTGAAGTGATGCAAACTCACTTTGCTTACAAAAATGTATAGTGGGTATATAACAAGGCATGATGCAGTTCAACTCAGAAAATGCTAAATTTCCCTCTGACATTTCCATTTCAGCTTAGGATTCAAGGTGAACCAATGTTTAACCAATTTGTTAAGAGGTTGTTAATAAGCAGGAGGCTTATATCTAGTTGTACATGCCAGAAAATGGGTAGTATGCTGTAAAAAAGGCAGCAAACTAAACAAACTAGGAATGATATTGAAATGCATTAAAAGCTCACCACTTTAAGGATGCTCACAATATAAATACGTGGAAAAGAGCAATAGAAAGTTCATAAAAGGGGAAAAATAGGTTCCATTGGACATAAGGAAATATCTATCTTGAAATATGTGGTATATACACAAGTCCATTTGTCTTTCAGACCCATTTCTCTTGATTGGAAATCCAAAACCACTGGAGGAGGTTACAATTTTTATGGAATTTCTGGATCTCAATTGTGCTGTCATGGGGGTCATTCTTTCTAGTAATAAGGTAGTTTGTAGCCCCTGGGAGTGAGGGAAAACACTTGAAAAAAGAAACAGATCTTGAACTCTGGAGTAGGTTTTTGGCAGAGAACCAAGTCTTTTCTCATCACATTTGTCATGGCAGAATTGGAAAAAAAAATAGTGGCAATTGTCCAGGCAGTTAAAAAAAAAAAGACTGCAGCACAGGAAAGATGACAACAGAAGCAAAAGATCTTGATATTTTGAAATTATATGCTACAGCAATTTGAGATTTTTCAATTTCCAGTGAGAGTTCACATGCTAAAGATGTGGATTCCATTAGGCAGAAATCTGTTGCTCATGATTAGCAAATAAGCAAACTGCAAAACATTCTTTAATGAGAAGTGAAGTCATTTGACTTCAAAACATCTGCCTTCACTGAAGTCCAAAGATTTGATTGCCAAATAAGACAAACCAAATAAGACTCAGTCTCCTGTAAGCAGAGTTGAATGTTGGAGGCCATACCACCAAAAGAGGGAGGCTTTCCTTAGGGAGTCATTCAGAAAATTTCCTTTCTAAGCGAGGATAAAACAGAAAGTTCTAAGACCCCATCAAGTTGGTCTTATAAGTCTTGTTTGACCTATTGCATTATATTATTCCACTGCATAGAAATTCAGAGAGTGGAAAATGTCTGAAATCTAGGATTGGTTTCCCCTATCCCATAGAAAAGGTTACCTGAAGGTTGACATTACTTCAGAATGCAAAGCAGTAAACTGTATCTCTTCGTTACAATATATTTTAAAGTTGCATAAGGTAAACTAATCTCGCCTAATGCAAACTACACTTCCAAAGTTCCAAATGACATTTCAGATTGCCTGATATTATAAGTGATTAGCTTATCAAGATCTCTGATCTTCAAACAGTGACAGCATCTAGGCAGGTTGCTTCATCCATCTTCCTTCAAGACAGTTTGCAAACATTAATGAAGAGTGCACTGCAATCTGTCTCCTTTTACAATTTTTCTTTTGCAGAAAGAAAAGTAAAAAGTTACTGAGGAATGGCAGCTGGTTTTAACTAGTTTGTCAGCAAGGGAACCCACTAAAATCAATATATCAGCTGGATTTTATACCATTTAACATTATTGGCTCTGATAAAGCTAATTAGAAACAGTTCCTTAGAAATCAGTAAAAGAAGCTAATTATAACTAGTTTACTTCCCATTCATTAAATAAACAGACATGACTAACTGCTAGGCTGGTTTAATCTCAGGACTCTAGGAAGAGCTTCTCAAGAGCTTTTTTACTGCACAGAATAAAATAATCTGTTTTGATAGAATTGATTTAAAGTGGGATTATTGAGGGAAAGTAGATATATTTTTCCTTAAAAAGTTCAAGATATCCTGTTCTAATTTTTATGCTCATATTAACCCTGTCAGGTAGGTAATATTCATGTTGTATTATTATTATTATCTCTTAAGTGATGGAAGCTGTAATATTGAGACAGAGAAAAGAGAATAAAGACCAGGGGTGAAATCCAGCAGGTTCTGACAGGTTCTGGAGAACCGGTAGTGGAAATTTTGAGTAGTTTGGAGAACTGGCAAACACCACCTCTGGCTGGCCCCAGAGTGGGGTGGGAATGGAGATTTTGCAATATCTTCCCCCCTGGAGTGGGGTGGGAATGGAGACTTTGCAGTATCCTTCCCCTGTCACCTACCAAGCCACGCCCACAGAACCGGTAGTAAAAAAAAATGAATTTCACCACTGATAAAGACCTTCACTGAAATCCCTTGAGTAAGTATATTTGTAAGTTTACTATGGACAGAGTGCTCTATTCTAACAATACAGAATTTAATTCCATTTTTATGAAACTGAGTTTCAGAATCACTTTTATAATTATTGAGTTGAAGAGCATTTATTTACAGATTTATATGACCGCCTATCTCATGTAATGACTCTAGTTTCAAAACAATCCAGAAAAACGGCTGAAAATAAAAGTACCCTCCTCTCCCCCAGGCACCAGGCTAAACATCTTCCCAGCTCAACCCCCACCCTAGCCCAATGTTTGGGGAAAGAGCCACATCTCCAAGGTCTTCTAATAGAAGGCTAAAAGGCTAGAGTCCCCTCAGATATCAGTTGACAGGCTGTTCCTAAGGGCTCATTTAATTTTTTTTTAAAAAAATCTAACTCCAAACATCAACTTTATATATCTTGTTTTTTCAGATAAGTACTTTTAAAGAGCCTATGACCATGATGGCGAACCTATGGCACGGGTGCCACAGGTGGCACGTGGAGCCATATTGGTGGGCACGCGAGTGTTGCCCTAGCTTAGCTCCAGCGCTCATGCGCGCATTGGCCAACTGATTTTCAGGCCTTCCAGTCCCACCGGAAGTCAGGAAACTGGCTGTTTCCGGCCTCCAGGAGGCCTCCGGGGGGATGGGGAAGCTGTTTTTGCCCTCCCCAGGCTCCTAGAAAGACTCTGGAGCCTGGGGAGGGGGAAAAACAGGCCTACTGGACCCACCATGCCATCACGTGCCAAAAGCAGAGGGAAGTGTGTGCATGTGCAGGAAGGCGGGGCACATTGAGTTATGGATGTGGGCACCCGCACCCTCATGCTCCCCCACTTTTGGCACGTGACAGCAAAAAGGTTAGCCATCACTGGCCTATGAAATCATATCATCCAGTATTTCCAATAGAAGAGAATATATGTAACTCAGACTACAAGTAGTTTCAGGATTTTAATATGTGAATTAAAAATATCCCAGTGTTGCCATATAATAAATACATATTTGCTTAATGTAAGTGCATTTTAAATCCTCATGATCTTTTTTTTATTTTTCTGAAGAAGTGTATATACAGCACATGTGAATGTAGCAAATTGATAGGAAACGCTTGTTGTGACATATTAAAGCAAATCTGGCATCTTGATAGAACATGAAATTTGATTTCATAGACTAAAAATATTAGACTAAAAACCCGACTAAAGTTTAGGAGAAATTAAAGTGCTTAAAGCAATCAGTGACAAAATAGAAAAAAATATTAAAGAACAGCAATTATTTCCTAATTATCTCTATGGGTCTTTTTTTAAACTGGAGTTTAGACATATAAAAAAATGGGATTGCATCAACTTGCCCACAGACCAACTGAATATTGATGTAGATATTATTATTTGTACATTATGTGATAGGGAGTTCACAGAACAAGGCAAGCTCCTATTGTGTACAGTCAAATAGATAAGAAACAACTGTTTTCCGAATGGTACATAAAGCAGATTGAATATTTAGGATTCTATACATGAAATATTGAAATAACGTAACTAATTGCAGAATTGTACTCTACAATATGAAATGATAGGATAGGATGTTCTTTCCCAATCTGAAACTCTCAATATGTTTTGAACTACAAAACTCATTTTCCCTGAATGCTATTGCTGATTAATATAACTTATCCTTCATAACACATTGATTCATATATGCGCTCTGCTTTCATGCAAAGAGAGCACTTCTTATAAATATCCTGATGCAGCCATGTGGCAAGCACAATTACTTAATAATTTTTTGGAGACTACCTTGTAAGTGTAATGTTGTATACGAAACAGAAATTATTTACCTAAAATGCCAGGATAAGAGTCGGGACCTAATGACGTCTAGCCTTGAGCGGAACAATACAAAGCAGCTCAAGTTCAATGTTCTCTGGAAAATGAAGGAAAAATATTCTAGCCCAGTGAAGGGCAGGTATGTGACAAGAAAGACAATAGTACAGCAGGTAAAACCTGGATTTTTCATTTCCTCAGGTTGCTTCAAAGATTCAGTGTTTCCTGGTTTACATGGGCTGTAGTCCCACACTCGGTTCTTGGCTTTCTGACACTGGATTTGATCTTTATACTCTTTAGCATTTGGGATTGGATCATGTAGGGCAGTGGTCCCCAACCTTTCCAGCTCTGCGGACTGGCAGCGGTGACGGTGGCGGTGGCGGTGGTGGGTGAGAGTGGATGGTTTTGCGTGCGTGGATGTCGTTTATATAATCCGGTTCCAAATGGGTGGTACCAGGCACCAGGATGGGGAGTTGGGGACCCCTACTGTAGGGCACCACTTCCATTTTCTGTTTATCCAGATAGGCAGACTAAATGCCACATTTTGACACTTGGCACATAGTTTAAAGCAAAGACTTTTAAAAGTCAGCCGCAACTCTTAAGTTACTGTCCCATTGCTATCTCTTTGACATTATCCAATAGCTATTTTGTCTTACTTTCAGAGATGTTGCATTTCGACATGCACAACACACAAGAGAACAACACCTTTAACACAGTTCATTTCTCTCTCTAATAAAGCAGTTATTCCATGCAATCAGAATGAACATTTATATTTGAACATAACATATTGTTAACATAAATATAATAACACTAAATACATAATAGCTCCTGTGAGCACAGCCGTTTTCAATTATAGCAGGTATGGTAACAATAATTCTGCAATCCCTATCAATCAGTGTTACATACCAGTATCTGGCAAGGCAAGCAAAGCAACAAGAAGGTGAAAAGTTCAGGCATAAGTACATTTTAGTCATAAGCATCTAATGGCAGATTTAAATATGGGCCTAACCTTAAATCTGGCTAAGGATGATAACAGCTATGGTCTAAAGCACCTGAAGATTTTGAGAATCTTGGGAAAAGGATCCAGATAGTAGAGCAGAAGAAGCAATAGAACATAAAAAGAAACAGTAGTATCAACTTTTTGGTTTAAAGTACTGACCCCTATTTGAATTTTGTTAGGACTAGAAGAATCCAATGTCAGGATCTGATTAATGGGTTAAGACCAGAATGGGCACAATTGGACTTGACCAGAATTTCTGCATCTTAACTTTTCCTAACCTAGTATGAAACCTTCAAATTCCATAATCCCCTAGTCAGCATAGGTAACAGTGCTCTGTGATGTCATGTTGGCCACATGACTATGGACATGTCTTTGGACAGCACTGGCTCAATGGCCTTGAAATTGAGATGAGCACCACTCCCTATAATTGACATTGACCAGCAGAGTAAAAACCATAGAGGACTCCTAGTCAGCATACTCATTTGGTCATGCTTGGAATTTGGAATAGCAGAGCCCGTCTACCATTTCTCCTACAGTGATGATGAATGAGCTGCTGCCACTGCAGCCTATGAAGAAAGACATTCAGAGAACTAGCCATGAGATAGAATGACGTGGTGTAGGGTATGACTTCCAGATTCTCAAATTTGACTGTAAACATGGTATGTTCTCAGACATAACAAATAGATAATAACTATAACTTCACATTCGCCAAGGAACAACAATCCAATCAATGCCAAAAAGAAAAACACTTATGTGGAATTTAGTTACATTCCCTAAAGGTTGTTTAGTAGTCAGATTTTCATAGCCAGATTTTAATCATACTCAAATTTTAATACTATGTTCTGTTCTGTTAAATACTATTATTGGATGATGTGTACACACCATCTCAGCAAAATAGTCCCAAATCAAGAACATATGGGCCAAAGTAGAAGTTTACTTAAGCAATCTTATGACTATTTATCCTTCTTCTTATATAATATTCTGCTAATTTCAGTATAAAAGTGGAGGTAATTGACTTTTTTCCTCAGCCTCGCCAATAAACCCAGAATTAGATATAATCACTCTTTTATTTTATTTGTTAGCTAACAGATTAAGTTTGTGTTTCTTGAATAGATTCATTAATATGAATTTTCCTGGTGAATTCTCTCCTTGGGACAGGACTTTCCTCGATTGATTATATTGTAATCTCAAGGAACTTTCTGCCTTTCCTATAAAAGTTTTACTTAGACCAGAGGTGAGTAAATAATTTTCCCAAGGGATCACATGAGAAACTGGAATTGTTGTGGAGAGCTGAACCAATAAGGATGTGAAGGTAGGCATGCACATACATATATTTGGGGAAAAAATCCTTTAAAATAAAAGCAATTCAATTATATTGTGTGCACAGGATGCATTTATTTACATTTAATTTCTAATTGACCTCATGCGGGCCAGACAAGGATTTTATTGATCTTAAATCTTACTGTTAATGAGCAAGTATTTAACCAAAGTCTTAATTGCTTTAGAATGATTATATAAAATAATGGAGTAATGACATATCAAACAAAGAGAAAGAATACAGTACATTAAAACTCGTATTAAATTGTTTTGCATTATGACATCACATTCATTTTAGAAGGTAGACTAGATCCACCCCTTGAAATCCAGGAGTGCAAGACATAAGACATGGTAAGTGTCCAATAGTGTTAGTTTTGGTCATTATGTTGTTTATTATACAACATTGTGTAAAAGTGTAAACAGGAAACAATGAAGTATCTTCTCCCAAAGCATGAAATATAAACAACAGAAGAGTTAATGTTTAATTTAGAAAAAAAGGTGAGTTTAGAGAATTTATATATCTTTCTTCAAATATTTGGAAAAAATGTCACAAAGAAGTTAGAGAACAATTGTTATCTATTAGGAAAAGAGGACAAGAGACAGTTGGTTTAAAGGGCAGGAATGTGGGCTAAGATTAGATACCAGTCAGAATTCTTTACTGTAATAATAGCTGTCTTAAGGAAGCAGTGGAATCAATTTCCTTGCAGATGTTTAAGAGGACAAGTAAACACTTGTTAGGGGTCATGTGAGTACAGCAAATTCAGTCTATGAAGATTGGTCTAGATCAGGGAAGGATATCTGAGAGGATCTATTGGTTTCGGAGTTATTTGCTTTTATCTACACAAAGTTCTGATTCTTAATAGTGTAAAAATGCATCTATGCCTTTTATATTAGATTGCTGAAATAAAGAAAACTTTGGGTGGATTTCTGTGTGTGAAACAAAGAGGCACCTAGTTCTGATACTGAAAATTGATCCCTGTTGTTTTATTCTAAAGTTAATAAGTTTTATAGACAATAAGAGCAATGTGAGCCATCTAACGTCTAACGTTTAGATGGCTCCTGGATTTCAAATGCAAATGCTTTTTTTTTTGAATTTGTGGTTTACTAGGATTTACATGATAAACCTGCACTGGAATAAACATTTTACTATTATCTCCATTGTTATAAAATCATTTCATTGGGGAAGTGGTTGCAGTAGAGTTAAGATTATCTATATATGTTGCTAGTGACTTCATTGTAAGGTATGCCACAAGACTGTCACTTAAATTTCAATAACTATTTTTAATGCCCAATTACCAAAAAGATCCTCCTTCCACTTTCTTTCCTTCCCTCTCCTATCAGTGATTACCTTTTTTTATTTCAACCTTGTGTACCAATAATTTTCAATGGTCTTAAACAACTAACCTCGTACCTGACCATTGATTTATTGGTTAGTGCAGGTCAGCCTGAGCTTCTGTAGCTAATGGCACAACTGAAGAATATTAATTTTAATACAAAGTAAAACTTTGCTTTTGATAGATTTTCAGGAATGCCTTCCATTAGTTTGATTTGATTTTGTAGGAAGTTAGCACCCACCCCTTTCCTAGAAGAATGAAATATTTTAGGAAATATTAAAAAGGCAGAATATTATGTTTCCCTGGATGAGAAATGGAGAAGCATGTTTTAAAGACGAAGCAGGTCCCACCTTCTTGCCTTCCCACCCTTTGTCAATGGGCCAGAGGCAGAAATTCAATTCCCTCCCACCTTTGTCAATGGACCATCATCTGCAACACAATAGGACCCATCTAGCAACAGAAACTAACACAATAGGACCAATCTAGCAACAGAAACTCACCACATGGCACCTAGGACGATTACACCAGCCAGCAAGGCTAGCTAAGACTCCCACCCCCTGGGAGTCTGACAACCAATCAGGATAGTCTTCCTGGGCCCCAGGAAATTCAAAGCCAGAGAGGGCATAAAACCAAGGCACGCTCAGCATCTCGGCCCTTTTCTGTTCAGGAATTCAAACCATGTGATCCTGTCCACCATTAAACCATCTTTCCAAGCAGTCTCCATATTTCCAGTGTCTTTTTCCCCACTTGGAGCTGAACCCAGAAGGATATTTCTTCTTACAATTTGACACATTTGATCATGACAGTTCAACTGATTTTTAAAAGATTAAAAGAATCTTTTAAAAGATTTTTATTTAAAATATATCAAAATGTTTTTATATTGCCTTCATCAGTACCCACCAAATATAAATCTTAGTAGCTACTTTTTCTATGTAGTAACTAGAGGACTGTAACATACATGATTCAGTTCATCAGTTTTTCTCACATTTTTTTCTAAGTTACACCCAGTTGCAGACACCAAAGTATATTACACCAAGACTTGTCTTTTTGTGGCAGTGGGAAAGAAATCTGTGTAAACATGAACTCCAGGCAGAACATAACATTCTGCATTACTGAGAAATTATTCTCGATGGACCCTTTTTATTGTTACTTTAAGACATTCTGTATTTCTCAAAAGAAACCTTTATGTCAGACATCTCCAGTACTTTTTGATAATTTATTATGCAAATAGCTGTTGGTATCAGAATTAACCCAGGCAAATTATTTTTCCTACAATAATTGTTCAGACATGTTAAAGGTTTGATGCAGATGTATAAAATTATTTTTCTACCAGTGATCCTTTGATACAGCCGTATGAGTATTGCTCAAGAGCTCCATGTATTCATGTTGGAATTCCTTTTATTTTGTGTGACTGATTAACTGCTCTATGATCCAAATTAATTGGAAATAGCACTTCAGCCCTCTACCATTTCTGTGCATTTGCTAAAACAGATGTCAGGAAGTAGATGTTCTGGTGTAAGAGAAATACTCATAATTAAAGCCAGAAGTATTTTATGACTAAAACTTGAACTTGACGATTTTTTAATTGCAATCCTCATATCACAGTGTAACAGTAACAAAAAAAAATACATGCCATTAATAAAACAAAGCAAGAGAACCACACCCCTACCCAAATCCTCCATTTGACTCATTGCATTTCTAGAGAGTAGAAGAAGAGTTTTCACTGAAATTCATTAACATAAAATCCATATGAAATGACCA
This sequence comes from Ptyas mucosa, assembly GCA_012654045.1. Taxonomy (NCBI): domain Eukaryota; kingdom Metazoa; phylum Chordata; class Lepidosauria; order Squamata; family Colubridae; genus Ptyas; species Ptyas mucosa. The sequence continues at coordinate 45,183,218 of WNWU01000001.1, forward strand.
GCAATCATACCTAACGTGGTCAGAGCAACAGAGCAGTTGCTGTCATTATATAATTATAATTTGTTTTGTATTTTGTGTCTTTGACCCACAGTTGTTCATAACTAGAGTTTACTCTTAGCAACAGAGCCTTAGTGGCGCAGCAGACTAAAGCACTGTTAAGTAACATCAGCTTCCTGCAATTACTGCAAGTTCAAATCTCACCAGGCTCAAGGTTGACTCAGCCTTCCATCCTTTCGAGGTAGATAAAATGAGGACCCGGTTTGTGGGGGCAATAAGCTGACTTTGTATAAAAAAGAAGACCGCTTAGAGGAGTCTTGAGCTTTCGTTTGCCAATTTATTTATTTATTTATTGGTTCGATTTATATGCCGCCCTTCTCTGGAGACTCAGGGCGGCTTACAATGCGTTAAGCAATAGCCTTCATACTTTTGTATATACCTGCTTAGTAGGGCTTTCGGGCCCCAAAATGGCTTGCAATTATATATTAACAGCATATAAATAAATCTCCTCCCAGCACTGACTGGCAGTATCGTCCAACTCTGCAGAGTGGCCATAATTGTGGATGAAAAAAGACAGGTTTTCAAACCAAAGATATAGAGATGTGCATAATTAACAGAGTAAAAGGTAAAGGTAAAGGTTCCCCTTGCACATATGAGCTAGTCATTCCCAACTCTAGGGGGCGGTGCTCATCTCTGTTTCAAAGCCAAAGAGCCAGCGCTGTCCGAAGACGTCTCCATGGTCATGTGGCCGGCATGACTAAATGCCAAAGGAGCACGGAACGCTCTTACCTTCCCACCAAAGGTGGTCCCTATTTTTCTACTTGCACTTTTTACGTGCTTTCAAATTGCTAGGTTGGGAAGCTGGGACAAGTAACAGGAACTCACCCTCTTATGCGGCACTAGGGATTTGAACCGCTGAACTGCCGACCTTTTGATCGACAAGTCCAGCATCTTAGCCACTGAACTAACTTAGCTAACTTAGTAGCCAGTATAGACAAGAAAATAGCAAAAGCTACTTTTTTATGCAAGGCTAATAATGGTCTTCCAGAGAAGCCATTTTTTTTTTACAACTAGCTCTTGATTGGAGATGCAAGAGGGGTCAGCAAGTGTCTGTACCTATATTAGTCACTCTTTCTGTAATGTTTGTCCCTGGTACAACATGCCCTTCTTTTGCTTATACACTGGAATTAATTTTAGAGGCAAGGAAATAAATCCATTGCAGATGGGTTGGCATTCCTGGATACATTTGATAGCAAATATGCCAGGGATGTTAGGGAGAAAATCTTATAGCTCAAATGATGCCTGAACATCAAAAGGTTTAGACCCATCCCCCATCGAAGCTCCTGGATAACAATGACAGGAGGTGTCTGTGCACCAGAAGGAAAAGCTTACAAAGAGTGGCTGCCTTTGGAAAGAGAAGCCCCTGTTAGCAGCCGGAAGCATTGGTGCTGAAAGCAATCACTGGTGTCAAGAACTTTCTGAGCTGAGCGCTGCAGCTGGTGGCAATAAATAGCATTCTAATAAAGGGGGATGTTCAACTCATGACATAAGCGAATACTGTTTCAACCACAAAAAGTAATTTATGGAGCTGCATATGCCTGAAATGGATTTTCTTCCCAGTCTCCTTTCACATTTGCACGTTAAAAAATGGCCAAGATTTCAAAGGCTGGGAAAGACCCAAATTTTAAATGAAATAAAAAAATGAAAAATGTCCTTTTTTAAGAGATACAATGATACCTGGTGTCTTTAGAGCTTTAGCCCTAAAAATAAAAAATAAAAACCCAGAAAGGTGCCATTCCCATTGTTAATATTTTACACATTGCACAACAGCATTTTTTTTTACTTTTTCCCACCAGGATTTTTAAAAAAAATTTCTAGAGCTTGCTCACCAACCATCCTGTTTGTCTGCCTGTTCCTTCCTTCCCTTCTCTAGCAATAACTTCCACACCATGCATATTAAAGCATTTCCACTCAAAACTGGCCACTTGATGCAAAGAAGGCAATGATCTGCAGCAGAAGCACTGCAAGAGAGAGCAGGCAACTAGCAACATGATTTCATTCATTCACAGCACCGTCCAATATATATTTACTTAGCAGGAAATCCCACTGAGTTAACTTGAGCTCACTACTGAGTTCAGTGGGGCTTACAAATAAATAGGCCTTGGATTGCAAGCACAGCACATTTATGGCAGGGAACTACAATCCTCACTAGCCTCTGTCAGCAAGGCCAGAGATTCTGGCATTTGCAGTCCCAAGCTTTTGAGGTCTTTTTGATATTCTTGATATTCCTCCTTCCTTTCTCCTGCCATGGAAATCAAGGTTGTTCCCAGGCCCAGACTGCTGCTATTTGGACATTGGCTAGACTCACACCTGCTTAGCTTTAGCCAAACGGCTTAATCATATACTCTTAGACCAGAATCTATATGCAGGCCAAGCCAAGCCCATTTGACCTATTAACTCATTGACTTCTCCACAGTAAACAAGTTACTCATTTTGACAGACTCAGTGGTTGACTTAAACTGACACTGCTGTTTTTTGTTATGCCTTATATTTATTCCATATGTTTGTTCTCTTTCATAATTATTGTGAAATACAGCCATTTCACATACTGTATCGTACCCCACTGGGATAAACATTGTGAACATGGTACCAAGTGAATTTTCCTTGGATTTAAAGTTTTCTCCTACTGCTGAAAATGAGGATAGAGGGAGAGCTTTTCCATTCAGCCATGGAGCAAACCTGCTTCCTACTTAACTGAGCATATAACCCTTTCGAATCACAGCACAGAGAAAGACCAATTTTGTTTCTGCTGGGTGATCTGGATATGCAAATCAGTAACAGCCTGAGCATTAAGTCTGTATTTGAGACAGTGTTTTGCCATCTTCAAAAGCCAAGCACGAGCTCACCTCATATTTGAATTGGATTAGAACAAGGATCCCTACCAGTGGTGGGATTTAAGTAATTTAACAACCCATTCTCAGCCCTAATGATTTCTTCCAACAACCAGTTTGCTAAACTGCTCAGAAAGTTAACAACCAGTTCTCCCGAAGTGGTGCGAACCGGCTGAGTCCCACCACTGATCCCTGCCCACTTGTCTGATACTTCAAACTAAATTCCAATAAAGTTTGAAAATAAAGAAGTGGTATTTCCCAGGAACATAATGGCATTCCAAATGAAACTTTCAATATTTCTCACTTTAAAAACAATAGCACTTAGACTTATATACCACTTCACAGTGCTTTACAGCCCTCTCTAAGCAGTTTACAGAATCAACATATTGCCTCCAACAATCTGGCTCCCCATATTTAATATATTAAATATTGTCTACAGTATTGGATGTCAAAATTCCAGATATTTAGTCTGTAGTAGACTCAGTGGTAAACAGTAAAGGATAGTAAGCAAAGGTGGTATTCAGCCAGTTCCATTCAGGCGAACTGGTAGTGCTGATGATCAGTTGGCCCCACCCACCTGCCCCCGCTCTATCCTGTCCTTTATTTCCTGCTCTGTAGTTCATCTCAATCACGTGGCACAGCTGATTCCCCCCCTCGCTGTTCTACTTACCGTTGCTGACTTGGAAGTTAAGCAGCTGAGATTCTAAATGCTCCATTTTTAGCACTGCGTGCAAGCGCCTTAGGCGCATGCGCACGCTCACCGAACCGGTTGTTAAATCGACAGCATCCCACCACTGATAGTAAACCTTCTCTAATCTGATATTCTTGTTGGAAGAAAAATCTAACTGGTTCAGTTCCAATCTGGGAGAATGGCATTGGAGATAAAATGGAGGCTGGAGGTTGATTGGAAAGAAAAGTTCCATTTATTGATTAAGCAAAACCATCAACTATATGTGATTTTGGGACAGCTGACAAAATGGAGGTGAGAGTGGGTGGATTTTTACATCTTCTTTGGGCTTTGTATTTGAGCTTCCTTTTTCTGTACAAGAACATATCCTTTAATATTCTATTGGCTGTTGTCAGATTCCTATGGGGTCATGGCTGGCTCTATAGGCAAAAGGGGAAATGCAAATCCTGAGCTAATTTTGTCAACCTTTTGTTTATTGCTTATCTGAGTTTCTGTCTTGACCCAGTCTTTCTGAATGGATTACCAAATCTGCATTTCTAAAAGCTGGCCTCCTCAGTTTCTGCTTGGGGCCTGGAAACCTTTAGGGGAAATATTCTATCCTACCTTTTTAATATTTCCCAAAATATTTCATTCTTCTGGGGTGGGGGTGAGGGCTTCCCACATTCTCAAGAAGTCTATGGTCTATGGCTTCCAGAATGTTCATCTAGCATGGACTGTAGGGATGCAAGGTTGTCCAACACATCTGGAACATACCTAGTTAATGATGGCTGCATTAGGGTAGCTAAGTATCTGGAGATGCATTCTGATCTGCGCTGGGCAATTTTTTCATGGACCAGAGCTACGTTTACATGCTTTGGAAGGATGAGGGCTACATGGAAGAGGTAATACTGATACAAAGTGGGATGGGAAAAAGAATATGTTGCATAGGGTGGAATCAGCCTTTTTTTTTTTTTTTTGCTAGAACTTTATGTCAGGCCAGTTTTAATGGATCTCTTATAACCATGTTATTTAGAGCTTATGCTACAGTGTACATGTATTTTTGGTCTCAGTAACGTAGGGAGCAATGATCAGAAAATGCATTAAGAGGGAGCTCTGGGAGCTTTAAAAGAATTTGGGTGGGTCATATATAACCCTGGAGTCAAAGGTTGTGGTTTCATGATGTCAGTTAACACACCTTGTCAAGAAGAATAAAGAATGTGTACAGAATTGCATGTAATTCAGTAGGTTCTGACAGGTTCTGAAGAACCGGTAGCAGAAATTTTGAGTAGTTTGTAGAAATATGTGTCATATATTCCGGTTTGGGTTTTACCTGAAAAACTATAGTAGAGGGCTGGCCTGACTTTTGGAGAGTGGGCAGCAAAGGCCATATATCTTCTCAGCTAGTGGTGAAATCCAAACTTTTTTTACTACCGGTTCTGTGGGAGTGGCTTGGTGGGCTTGGTGGGCATGGCTTTGTGGGCATGGCGGGAAAAGGATACTGCAAAATCTCCATTCCCACGCCAGAGGTGGTATTTGCTGGTTCTCCAAATGGCTCAAAATTTCTGCTACTGGTTCTCCAGAACCTGTCAGAACCTGCTGGATTTCACCCCTGTTCTTAGCTATCACTAGCTCTTTGGGGATGTGAGTTTTCATATTCTTGGGAAGGAGTTCATTCTTCTCAATTATCCTGATTACTATATGAACATAGGTCTTTAAAGCACTTTCCCTCCCCACAGGAGATTAATTGAATATTTGGCACAAAATCATCTAGAAGCTCAAAAAGGTATGCAGTAGTTTCCCCAAGCAGAGGGCAGTACTATACCAAATGGGTATAGTCAGGGATGCTAAAGGTAGTAACATTGGGCAAAGGAGAGTGACTGCTGTGGAGAGACCATCTGCTTATCTATTTTGGTGAAAACTACAGCTGCCAAACACTTTAGTAGATCAGTTTAAGCCAAGGCAACTGGCTAAAGTCAACCAGCTTCCCATACTGTTTTTTAGGATTTAGACTTTTCCTTGAGGTCTTAATTTAGTTGCAGTTTTGCAGTTTTAATAAAGTTATTCCACTCCACTTCTGATGCCTGCAACTTTATCTTTCACAACTGATGAACACTCATTGTCCAATTAAACTCAATCCAAACAAATTATTGTCAATTTAGTTGGTCCTACTTGTCTCCAAGCCAATGGCTGATGAAGATTACACCAATTTATTTAGCTTAATTTATTAGGGATAGACAGCTTGGGACTAAGGCCATGAAATATAAACATTTTCTAAAGCACTGTGGTTGCAATTCTGCATTCACTTATGATCTCCTTTTTTGCCAGTAACTGAGACCATTTTGTTTCATTAAATTTTCAGTGTATTCTAATTTTATCACATTGTTCTTTTATTCTGCTGTTTAAGCCATCTGACTGTTGTTGCTGGTGGAAACATAATTCCCTGAAGTCATGCTTGTGTACTTCCTTTACTCTTCTGTTTGGCCACCAAGGAAATAGAATCTGGACCGGTTAGAGTTTCACTCTGATCCAGCAGGATTCCCCTTATGTTTAGATATTGCAGCTGCAAACAGTATTAGATTCCAGTGGTAACTGTTGACAGATTTTCTTATCATAATGGTAAATTCATTGTCTGAGGGTGACTTCTGAAGACAAAAAAGGCTCTGGTCAAAAACAAGAGACATCCTGGTGGCATCATGAGCTGTCAACTTATTTGTGGGAGTGACGGAATAAAGCAGGGTTTCACAATCTTTTAAAGATATCTGGATTTTTAAAAGATATTTTAAGATGTCTGGACTTTAACTCCCAGAATCCTAAGATGTTTAAATTCTCCAGTCTCTGGCTGGAGAATTCTGGGAGTTGAAGTCCAGACTTCTTAAAGTTCCTAAAGTTCCTTAAGAGATACTGGAATGGAGTATTCCGGCAAGGAACATGGCTTACTAAACTGCAACAGTGACGAACAACATTCCATATTTTACCATTCTTTTTCCATGTACCATTTGTACAATATGAAATGCATAGGCACATTTCAGTTAGAGCCAAGTTAATTTCCATAGACGAAACCTGAATGCCATATTACTCAAGGAATGTTGCTTTAAATTGTAGCAACAGAGGGAAAAAATTAATTCAAAGGGCAAAATACTAGAAGGGAATAATTAAAAGAAACTACAAGAAACTGCACAAATGTGGTGCTGAACATTTTCCATTGCTAGAGTCTTTGGTTCTAAAATTATTTAAAAGGAGAATGAGGCCCATTGTAAAATCTAGATTCAGATCAAAACTTACTTAAAAGTTGAAGGTTGTTGTCATCCGAGCCTTTTCCCTTTCCCTTTTATTATTTGGTCTCATCTCTAATACAAATTCCTAAGTTTTAAGGTAACTCCAGTCAGATGTTTGTAAGATCCAATGCAAGACTAATGCAGTAAAAGATGAAATAAAATATGTCTGGGAACAGAGTTTAATGAGATTCTGCGAGCGATGCAACCATAATTCATCAGGCACCGTTTGTGTGTGTGTGTGTGTACCAAAACTGTAAGCAAAGCCAATTAAAAGGAATAAAAGAGCTGCCGGAGCTGTAATTGTTGAATTACAACCAGAATTAATACATAATATGTTCTAATTGCCTTTTATGATAAGCAACTCTCCTCCATTTGCAAACCTGACTCCTCCCTTTCACTGGTATTGTTTAAAAATGCCTGCCCTCAATAATCTTAGCTTACAGGAATGGTTTTCAAACCCTTTTCTTTTTTCATAGTAACTGATTTTCCAAGGCACCCTTAACAATTTGCAAATTCATTAACAATTAAAATTGAATTCATTTCACCTGTAGCCAAATGATGGATTATATTGCTGTTTAGATTGGTTCTTTCTTTTAAAGAAAACTGTATTTTATATTCCTTTAAACTTGTACATTATATATTTTTGTCCCTTTATATAATATAAATAAAAACAATATGTTTTTCTCATCTCACTCATAGCCAAGTAATGGGTTGTATATTCTGGAAGACTTTCCAAAAGTCGACAGTGTTATTGTACTTGAATACATGGGAGCAAATGTAATGTGCATATAGCAATAGAATCTCAGCTCTGACTTAACAGTAGCTTGTTTCTGCAATAAGACCATTACTACAAAGCAAAGGAATGCTGAAGTGGCTATCAGTACTCTGATTTTAAAGACCAATATTGGTAAGCTTTGATCAGTAAAGTTGCTGGACATTCAAGAGCTGTTTGATTGCCTGATTTGTTTCCACTAAATCTGCTCCTACTACTGCCACGCAGGGCTTAAATGAACCAAATTGCTATTAGTAGTGGCGAATGATTGCAGCTTATGGCATCACTGCATGAAATGCCATTATAGTATCAGTGCTGGTAGAGTGGCCACTGTGTGTTGATCTGTCACATTACATTCCTTCTGCAGCAGTCCACTCACCAACCTCCTGCCTTATATCAAATTTATGCCAACTTTTCCAGTTTTTTTTTTACTTCTCTTAATAACTATAGATCAATGAGAAAAGGACTGAAGGCTTTAAATTCTTACTTAATGTAATTCTAAAAATGGTCTTGTTCATAAAGTTAAGAAAGCAGTGAATTCCACCCTAATTTGAGCTAGGATATGTAAGTCACATTTCCTTGCATGGCATCCTTTATTGATCGACTTCTCCTTACTTTGAGTCAAGGCTTCAAGGTTTCCAATGTGAAAAGCAAGCATGGCAACATCTTGAAGACTTGACAGATTTCAAATGGCTCAGCTGATTATACATCAAATATGAGCTTCCGATAAAGAATTCTAAAAAGATGTTTAAGCTAAGAGGTTAATATCATGCCATCTGGAGAAGCACTGGCACTGACAAAAGTAGCTCTACAACTCAACTACCCTTTCTGGGGGACCACTAACACTCTCGCGCACACATGCACACATGGGATGCTTTCAATGCAAAATGTTACACAGCTCAGAGCAACAGTTCAATGCCTAACCAGTCATGACTGGCAGCTCCAATACAGCCAAAAAAACAGCCCAATAAACAAAAGCAGGTCTTCTTATCCTATTTTGCTGCTTCCTGAGATTTATTACATTTTGACAAATGATCATTTATATTGGCCTGACAATTGGAGAATTTATGAATGAGTGCTATTTGCCTAAAGAGATGAGCTGAGTTATAAAAGAACCATTAGTCACAATGACACCATTTGAGAACTGTTCTTAAGAAACTGGTTTTAGTTTTGTCTTCTTTTCAGAAAGGAGCAAACATAGAAGCCAAACAACATTTATTTCAGTGCAACAAGCTTCTGACAGCCCTCACCAAGAGAGCTGGCTGAAACTCACGTTATAGGCTGCTATTTCTCTCCCACCTGCCCCTTGCTTCCATTTCAGCTGTACATGATTTCCCAAAAAGAGGCATAACACAAAGTCGTATTTTCCAGTTGAAAGAAAAGATTCCAGCTGGATACCGAGATGAAACAGAGCAGAATTTCCATTTGACTGCAAAGCCTTTCTTGTATTTTACCAGCAATACTTTAAAAAGTGCACATATTCGTTTTATTCCAACAAATGTACTTGAATGTAAAAGTAGTTTCCCAAATTAAGTTTCATCAAAGCTTGTGATAGACACATTCTTAAAATAAATGTATACACACGCGCACACATACCCTTTAGATTTAGATCAGCTACTTTTGACTACTATAAGGATATACTATATTAAAACTGGAGGGAAAGTCAAGCAGCCAAATTCACAGTTCTGTGGGATAGGAAAGTAAGGTGCAGAGTTTTCAACAAGTGTGGCCGATAGGAATTCTGGGAAGTGCAGTCTGGACACATGTAGAAAGAACCAGGATGCTGCAGGTAGCTCTAGTTCTACTGATTGGTGATTCAAGCATGTCATTTCAAAGCTGAGATGTAAATCCCAACTGTTGCCTTCAAAGGATGATAGCAATAGTTGAAATTTAGCATCTCCACTAGGGATGCCTCTTGGGATGGCAGGACAAAAAAAGTCTGGATTTGTTTGCAACAGAGCCACGCTGTTTCCTCTTAGTTATAGTTCTCCTATCCCTATGGTCAGAAACATGTGCTACTTGATAGTTTGAAGACTTCACCAGGACAGACCTCAAATTGATAGTTGCGTGGTTTCCCTTTCTGAAGATGGGGATGGATTTTGCTTTTCTCCCATGTTCTGGAGCCTTACCCATTCTCCAGGAATTTCCAAAAATTACCAGAATGGAAATGAGAAAGTATTCCCTTTTCAAATGATTATGGCTTCTCTTTTGGTCAGTCATATGGATTCTTAAGGAAAATGTTATCTAATTTAAGCAATGTTCTCCCCAAAGCGAAGTTAAATAATTTTCATTATTAGACAGTTCCTTTTTCTGTTTTCTGTCCTCTTTCCCATCTGCACACGGACACCTCCCCCCCCCCCCCATTGCAAGCCCTGGTGATGATTATAAGAAAAGCCTTTTTGTCTTATTTCAAAATACTTAGAAAAGTAATATAGCTGCTCAGGGGGTCTGGTATATCGTTTGCTAATGAATGAGGATCAGATACTTGGGAATCATTCAATACTTCTCATAACATGAGCTGTACAATTTTGGCTGTCTTTTTCTAGTATATCACAAATTTAAAAACAATGGAGAAAAATGTCACAATACACTGAGCAAGTTATATTTCTGAACTATTTATTGGTCTGTCAGTCTAATGATCTACCAGTCATTTATCTTTGCTCTGGGTTCATTTATCAGGGAACTAATTCTCTCTGCTACTCTATTGTATTAAATCTTACCATAATTTTCATTGTGCCTATAGCATATATTTATGGCAACTCATGAACAATCTAAAGAAGCATCTTAAGAGCTTTTTGCAGTGAGAAAAATTAAGCTACATATGTAGAGCAGAGCTGCTCTTGGTATAAATCAGTGTTAAACTCTATTGCAGTAAATCAAGAAACTTTGATTTACACTAGTGAGGAGATTTTGCTCAATATCCCTGCAGGGAATCAAACCATATTTAACTCTGGATGTGATAGAGTGTTGCTTGCATTTTTAAATTTGTTTTGTCTGGTAAGTACAGATTTCAAATAAAAATATAGCAAAGTATTTTTAAAAAGCAAAAACAAGAAAACATTTTTTAAAAATGTTCCTTATAATGCCCTGGAAAATTGACTACAGTTTGCCACTGTGCACCCTTTACAAGCTGCCCTTCAATCTGGACCCCTGGAGAGGGTTCCAAAAGTGGGGGAAGAGAAAACAGAGAACAATAAAAATTTAGAAAAGGGAAGCAATCGTGGACTCTTTCCAGCATGCTTTCACAGGGAGTATTCTCAAGCAATTTTGAACAACTCAAAATCATATCCTAAACCAGAGTATGAGAAATCTGTTAACAGATTGAGTAAAAGCAGATACAACATGGTAGATTTGTTTCAGACCATCAGATTTCCACGAAGCATAAATGAAGGAGGAAACAGCCTATGTTGATCCTTCTCCACCAGATTTTCAATATTAGGGACAACAGCAGCCTTGGAATTAGTATTTTGAGCTACTAATATAGGTACTATCATACCTATAGTAGCCATTTGGAACGATAATCAGCTTTAGTTAGACTGATTATCATTTTTGCAAATCTGTTATTTTTAAAAATAAATTCCTTCCTTCCTTCCTTCCTTCCTTCCTTCCTTCCTTCCTTCCTTCCTTCC
>WNWU01000001.1:45195138-45280138 GCA_012654045.1 Ptyas mucosa
AGAGAGAGAGAGAGAGAGAGAGAGAGAGAGAGAGAGAGAGAGAGAGAGAGAGAGAGAGAAATTCCAGAAAAACATTTTAATCTTCTTAATTTGAGTACACACACTGTTGTATTGTTGAATAAATGTCAATGGTGGTTTCATACATAAGCCAGGAGAATTAAAAAAAAATTAAGATGGTGTTTGTCCCTGTGCAATCAAAGCCCTCTCCCTTTGTCATTGGTTGATTATGTGTCATCAAATAAGTTCAGCTCTTACCGGTTAATTGATAGCATTTTTCCATGATAATCTTTCCCTAACCTGATCCTTCAGTCAACCAATAGTCCACTTATAACTGATTCCACCTTGTTGCTACTCATTCTCCTCCTTCCTTCCACTTTTCCTAGCATTATAGACATTTCCAGAGAACTAGGACTTCACATACTGTATCCAAAATAAGATCATTTGAGTCTGTTCTTTGTATCTCGAGTGAGAACTCTGGGTTGATTTGTTTGATGGCAGGGGTGTCAAACTCACGTCATCACGGCATTGTCACATGACGTATTGCAACTTTTTCCCCTTCTCCAAACCAGGCGTGGACATGGCCAACTTCACTCGCATCTGGCTCGCGGCCCACGAGTTTGACAGCCCTGATCTATGGTATTGTCCAACAGTTTTCTCCAACATCAAAGTTAAAAAGGATCAATATTTTTTCTATCCTCCTTCAAAGTCAAACTTTCACTTTTACAGATTGTCATGGGAAAGCCCATTGCTTGAACAATTCTCTATTTTTTGTAGGTACAAACCAGGGGTGGGTTCTACTTACCTTTACTACCGGTTTGCAATGGGAGCGCTCGCTTGCACTCACTTCGCTTGCGTGTGCATGTGCACCTCTGTGCATGCATAGGCGCTTCTGTGCATGCGCAGATTGTCAATTATGACATCCGGACTGGTAGGTGGAGCCTCCTGCCGCTTTTACTACCAGTTCTAAAGAACCGGGAGCAACCCACCACTGGTACAAACATATCCCAGCTCTGAATATCTTTTCCAGGCCTTCATTGCTACCCTACCAAGTGCTAGTCTGCAGCATATTTATTGATTGGCGGTTCTTTTATGGTGGAATTGTGATTCTCTTGGTAAAATGCAGGAATAATTTATCACTGCCTTTCCCCACACATTATGAAATTATGCCTTTGCTGCTGTGATCGTTTGCCTCCAATAACTTCTTGTGTCACTGCTGCCCAACATAGATGCTTGTTTGCTTTAGCTGCACAGCTGGGATTACCTTCCTACCTTGGGTGACCTGCTGGGACTATATATACTCTTGACACACACTCATATGCTCATCCTTCCATTGAACATCCCTCCCTAACACAATGAGGAAGATCAGCAGGGCTTGGGTGTATGGATAACCTTTTGTACTTGTTCACAACCCTCCTTTGATTGCAATTTTGCAATCTTGCCATCTTGATTTTTTTTTTTTTTTGCTTCTCTACTACCCCTGCCTATTGGTAGTGGTCCCTTTGGTTTGCTAAATTCTGAATTCTCCCACTATGCCAAGCCAGAACTACAAAAACCACATTGTGGCTTAGTGTGGTGTGAGAACCAAAGCTCTGTGAAAAGTGGGTCTCTGGTTGAATAGTGAGCTTCATTGATTCCCAGGATTGGCATAACCAAAAGCCCAGACTACAAAAAAGGATGCCCTTTCCCTGGGGATGAGAATTTTTGGATTCTGGTACCACCTTGGTCTCTATTTTTATAGTACAGTTTTATGCATAGTTATTCAGAATAAGTTAGATCAGTGATGACTAACCTTTTCCGGACTGAGTCCGTCATTTGAATGAAAGTTCTGAATGCTGCCAATTCCTCTGAAAATAGTTCTGCTTTAGGCCAATGTCTAGAGCACCTTATAGAAAACAACTGTCCTGTTTTTGTTATTCCTTAGCCAAAATAAGATTGCAGGATCAGCTGGTGGCTCAAAGTTCATACATAAGATCCATGTACCATTACTTATCCTATATGATCAAATTCTATTAATACATTATGCAAAATAGTATGATATGAGTTTGGTTGTGACTTAGAAGCAAATAAATAAACTTGTTCATCTGTGGTTTTGGGGTGGGGTATCATCAGTACGCTGATGATACCCAGCTTTTTATATCCACCCTGAACCAGCCCAGTGATGCCCTCGATGTGATGTCCTGGGGCCTGGAAGTGGTACGGATCTGGAAGGGGAGTAACGGGCTTCGACTCAACCCAGCCAAGACCGAGTGGCTGTGGATACCGGCATCTCGGGCCGAGCAAGAAGTTCCAACACTGTCTATTGGGGGCAAGGTGTTGCTCCCCCGTAGACAGGGCGTGCAACTTGGGCGTCCTCTTGGATTCACGGCTGAGTTTGGAGAGTCATATCACGGCCATGACCAGGGGGGCGTTTGCCCAGGTTCGCCTGGTGCGCCAGTTGCGCCCATACTTGGACCGAGATGCCCTACACACAGTCACTCATGCACTAGTCACCTCCCGGATCAACTACTGCAATGCTGTCTACCTGGGGTTGCCCATGAAGACCACCCAGATGCTTCAGCTGGTACAGAATGCAGCCGCGTGGATTGTTGTGGGAGCGACCCGATACTGCCATATTACACCTCTCCTGCATGGCTTGCATTGGTTGCCAGTTGCCCTCTGGGTGAGATTCAAGGTTCTGGTGTTAACTTATAAAGCCCTTTATGGCTTAGGCCCAGGCTATTTGTCAGACCACTTGCAACCAGTGTCAACTTCCCATCACCCGATGCGCTCTTACAGAGAGGGCCTACTCAGGGTGCCGTCGGCTAGACAAAGTTGGCTGGCGACCCCCAGGGGTAGAGCCTTCTCAGTGAGCACCCCCACCCTTTGGAATCAACTTCCCTTGGGGCTCCAGTTGGCCCCTGACCTTTGCACCTTCCGCCGTGAATTTATGTCCCCCAGCCTGGACTGATGGGGTAGTATATTTTTAAAATTTTAAAAACTTTTTTATATTTTTTGTGTATATTTGTTGATTTTAACAGTTGCTTGGTCGATTGTCGTTGTGAGTCTCCCTGAGTCCTTGGAGATAGGGCGGCATACAAATTATATATATATATATATATATATATTTCAGTCAATACAAAATCAGCTTTGGGAGTAGACTTATAGTAAGCATCTAGAAAGTACACAGTAGTAGCCTACACAGTAGTGAGTTTGCATAGTGCAATAAATACTGCACATTGAGTAAAACAATCATTTATCTTTCCCTTCCTCCCTTTATTACTTTCTGATATTCACATGCTGTTAGCACCCACACACAATCATGCATATAACACACTCCCATTGAGAAAAGAGCCAAAGAAAAGTAAAAAGAAAGCAACTCCCTCCTTCTGACATGATATCGATTTCACAGTTAAGTGTTGCATTTGTTAAGCTGATGGGGTGAAAGGATAGTAACAATTAAATACGATTGAGCCTAGATTACCTAATTTTTACAGAAACACAGATTTTGGAATTAGTTTACTGTCTTTTATGCTGTGCTGCAAAGAATTCTGTTGAATTAAATTTTGATCCCCTTCTACCGTGCCAGTTAGTGATGATTTCAATTTCGCAGTTCTTGTGGCCACTTTGTTTTTCTCTTTCTGTTAATAAATCTTTCTCAACATGTTCTTTTCTTACTTCACCATCGAATGTCTGGTTATTTACAGCTAGCAGAGGATGGCCAATACCTTCTCTTCCCTGCTGTGTTGCACTACCCATCCCTATGCTTCATGCACTTCTCGACAAAGCTTTTCCACCATGCGTCTTTCTGGCCTGTCTACGTTTGAAAAGAGACAGCTTAGCCAGTCAACACTACCATAGCTGGAGACAACCTGTGGCGTCCCCAAGGATGACAGATGGAAAGACCCACAGCCACCAGAGACCAAGTAGCAGCTGCCCTTTGCCAATCAAGGGGAAGACAGCAGGGGTAAGTCTTCCTAAGTCAAACAGGCTAAGACCTTATCGGGTCAGTACACAGGTGTACTACTCCCTGCAGAGAAGAACAAGGCTTCTTTTAGCTAGCCAATAAATGATGGAAGTGTCATCTTTTAAGCAAAGAGGAGCTTCACTTTAGTGTCTGCCTTGTTTGCTCCTTCATATTTTCCCCACTCCAAAGCTGAACAAACATTTCCTTGAAATGGATGCTGATTTTTCTTTATTTGTCCACTTTTGGTCTTCATGTATATAATTCCCTCCCTTTTATTTTTTATCTAGTTGCTGCCCCTCTCCCTGAACTATCATGAATCCTGCATCCTTTGACAAGATGGCTGTAAATTTTGAAAGGAATAGTTTTAAAAAAATACAATTAATATAAACTAGGTAGACTAGATCTGGGGCTGAAGAAATTAGCAAGTGAGAATTGTCCCTTATCAAGCAGGTTATTGCCAGGCTAGGTAACCTCTCTTCTCACCTCAGTCATTAAATTAATATTGTAAAAACTGGATTCTCAAGTTGAAAATTTAAAACTCGTAGGAAGAATGATTACAGCATCATTTTTGTTCCTGAAATGACTCATGATTCTTGATGAGATCAGAAAACAAATCTTTATCATATAAAGAAAAGAAAAGGCTGTTCCTTAAGCACTCTATCTTCTAATATTTGATTATTGTTATAGCCTAGTTTCCACTTTTTCCAGAGGCACCCTTAGTTATTAATGATGCTAAGATGAACATGTACAGTATGTATGCATTTAAGACAAACCAACCTGAAATTGAGAATGTAAGAGCTTCTATTCAAAATAAATTTTAAGGAAACCGTTCATACTATGCCTCCACCAGGTAAATATGTACTTTCTAACCTAGTTAGGGTAACAAAATGCCTGCAAGAAAACAAGCAAGTTCAGAGAGCCCCAAGCAGGACCTCTCATTTCAACCCTGAGCTACAAATTTAATTTAATTTAATTTAATTTCCAATTTATATACCGCCCTTCTCCCTGAGGACTCAGGGCGGTGTAGAGCCAGAATTAAAAACATGGAATACAAATATTAAAAACAATTAAAATATATATAAATTTGGCCCCAAAAAATTTAAAAAATCACAAACCAATTAAAACATTTAAAATTCCTTCTTAAGCCAGCCCGGCTTGCTGGAAAAAATGGGTTTTAAGGGCATGGCGGAAGGCACTGAGGTCTTGAATTCTCCTTATCTTTGGGGGCAACTGATTCCAGAGGGTAGGTGCTCCCACAGAGAAGGCTCTCCCCCTGGGGGTCCCCAGCCTACATTGTTTGGCTGATGGTACCCTGAGGAGGCCCTCTCTGTGGAAGCGCACAGGTCGATGGGAGGTCATTGGTAGCAGCAGGTGGTCTCGAAGATAACTAGGCCCTATGCCTAGTTATTCTCCTTTATTGGTACTTTCTAATCATTTCTTAATTTTTTTTAAACTTCCAACATCAAGAATCACTAAACCTGGTTTAATTGTTCCAGAGCAAATCATAGTATATGAGGCTCTTAAATGAAAACTCAGGGATAGAGTTCACTTGATATCTAAAAGTCAATAATTATTGAATTTTAGATATCAGCTCATTATTTTATTTATAATTTATTGCATAATATCTTCTCAAACACTAACAGATATTTTTATATTTTTTATTATTAAGATTTAAGAAAGTTTATAGTTATTAATTAATAGTTAATCAATGTTTAGACGGTTAGAGAGTGAAAGAGATCAGGGGATTGCTTTTAAGTAAATATTGATGTTTCTCTAAGCATAACATAATTCTATAATATGCCCAAGATATTCATCCATTAATTCCAAATTTCATAGGAGACCATCTTCTCTGACTAGAGGGCATTGATATTTTACCATCCTATGTGTACAAATTGCCTAAAATAGAATCAGCAAACGATCATTTTATTTTGTTTTTTCTTTTACATAATCATACTTGTTATATAAAGAAATAGAAACCTTAGAGCCTCAGGATGCGATTCACAAGCAGTTAGGCGTACAAAGCTATGATTTTCATAGATGTAAGTATGATTGTGAAATATGAACCATAACAAAGTCTGAACTAAGAAAAATGGATATCTTTGAAAAATGGCGCCAGAGGAAATTATTGAGAACAACTTATCATAAGAAGAACAGATCTTTCAATATTAGATGAAGTAAAATTGCATATATCACTAAAAGCATTAATAATTAAGCTAAAAGTTAAATATTTTAAAAATGTAATAAGAACACAAGAGAGGAGGAGGAGAACTTATTGTTTGGAATAACTGAATGCAAACAAAAGGAAACTGAGAGAAAGCAATACTATTAGAAAATAGCAGGAATGATCCAAGGATGAACCACGAGTTCCCAAAAACTCAAACAAGCAGCAACTAATAGATAGTCCTCACAAAGTGATGTCCATCAAATTACAAAGAGTTGAAAAAAGTTATGAAACACAACTTCTGTTAATTCCAATAAGATCTTTATTTGCCTATAGGACTTCAGTCTAAATAATTCAGATAGAATAAATGGACTTCAACTATTTTACACTATTGATTTTATGCGATAGTTGGGTTGGCCAACATTTGGATGTTCTTACTTATTTACTTTCTTTATTGAACTAATTGTCTGAAAACATCAAACCAGACATTGGGAATGATGTAGTTGGAAAGTCTCACATATGAAAGAAAAATCAATTGAATTCCATTTCCAATTCTGATGAATATGAGATCATCAAAGAAAAAAGATTGAAAAAATTATTGTACACACTGAAGGACTTGTAGCTAAGAACAATATAATTAAAGCTGCTGTCTTAGGAATCATGGGAATGGACAGAGTTATCTAGCCTTCCCATTCCCTAATTTCAATACCCTTGGGATTATATTATTGATCCTTGAATGATGGTGAAAATGCAAATTGGACATTCTTGGGTTGGATCTAAAAACATTTAACCATCCTGGATCGGACACAAATTGCAGGTCCATTCCTGGCATTCCCCCCCCCCCCCTTTCTTCTATCACCTTTTACCTTGCTGAAAAGATTTAGTGGTCTTTTCACATGATTTGTCCCTTGTTAAGCTAGACGATTTCCCTTGAAACCTTGTACCCATTTCCTTCTCTGCTTAATTTTATAAAGGTATAAAAGATACACCTTTATGTTTAGAGATGAAAATTTCATCTCTAGAAGACCTTACCTGAATAGTAGAGAAATTACCATTTGTCAACTAGTCTCTTATGTACTCAACTAGAAAAACGAAGGCAACACTTTGATCTCTTTTCTCCCTTTCTTTTTTGGATAAATGGAATTTTGTAAGAAAGTATAAAGCAATTTTCATTCTTTCCCCCTTTTTTCTACCCCAGAATGCAGGTCTGATAATGTATAGACAAGAATGAGCTGATCAAAATAATTTCTCTCCTGTTCATAAGCATATCCAGGTTATAAAACCTATACTGGGGGAACTTTACTGCATTAAATATGGTTTGTCGAGTACAATACAATACAAATTGTATTGTTATATCTTTTTCAGTGGCCCGACTCTAATGTAGAAATATGGAAAATATCCTTAGAAGAGAGAAATTATAAGGCTGCACCATATTGATGCCACCAGTAGCCTCTCACCGACCAGTACACTCCCATAGAGAGGGGCTTCTCAGGGTGCCGTCGGTCAAAGAATGTCGACTGGCGGCCCCCAGGGGGAGAGCCTTCTCTGTGGGGGCACCCACCATATGGAACAAGCTCCCCCCGGAGATACAGACAATCCCGGATCTTTGCGCTTTCCGCCGTGCCCTCAAGACATTTCTATTCCAGCAGGCTGGCCTGGACTAACCTCTTCTACAACTGCTCTTAAATTCTTAAATCTTAATCTCATAAATTTAGAGTTTTAATTTAAGGTTCAAGACCAAATTATTTAATTGTATTTTAATCAATCTTTAAAATATTTGTATTATATGTATTTTATCATTTGACTGTACACCGCCCTGAGTCCTCCGGGAGTAGAGCGGTATATAAATATAATAAATAAATAAATAAATATCCAGAAGATGGTAACAATCCTACAGTGAGTCCTGATGGTTGTAATTTTGAATAGAGGCCACAGTGTATCCTGTTGGCAGATCTGTCTTTCACATTTCTTGGTAAATATTGCTGCATTTTTCTCTTAAAATGGGCTCTGTTTCTATATGGTTGTACATCTGAAATTTAGGTGTGTCTTATACTCCGAATGTAGCTTTTTTGAAGCTTTTTTTCAGCCCTAATGAGGCGCTAACAAGGCACTAGCGAGCAATCGTCCCAGCTTTGCCTGCTCCCTTTCCGCTGTGCTTTAACGACGCGTTAGCGAGTGAAGCGATCTCCATGCTTTGCTCCGACTCTCAGCTGTTCTTTAGGAGCTTTTTTTTTCCAGCCCTAACTAGGTGCTAGCCGAGTGAAGCGATCTCCCCCTGTGCTTTGCCTGCTTTTCTCATTGTTACTTCCTCTCAGCTGTGCTTTAGAAACTGTTTTTTATCCCCAACATTAGCAAACTAATGTGCTGAAGCTGACCAGACTAAGGACGCTAGCCAGATGAATATCTGGTAGGCAGATTTTTTCCCCCTATTTTCCTCCCCCAAAACTAAGCTGCGTCTTATACTTCGGTGCATCTTATACTGTGAAAAATATGGTAATTTTCATGAGTAACATTTGTGATCCAATTTTAAACGGTATACCTTTAAAACAGAATTGTGTAAATAGATTCAGATATTCCTGAGTCTGAAACTTAGTACTAAACATTACTTTAGAATAAGAAAAATATACCTGTAATTGCATGTACTAAAAGGTCCAAAATAATTCTTTCCTGTAAATATCTGTACCGTGAGAAGGTAAAATGTTAAACTGTAATTTTCAGCTTCTATTTTTTTAGTCTACTAACTAGGGTTTTTAACAATAACTAAACAAAGACCTTTTTGTTGATTTCTGTGCAATTCTCACTTTGTTGGTGTCTTCGGAAGAAGGACAGTTCACCTGCACATCTCCTCGTTTACTTTTGTGCTGTTTGTTATCTCTGGAGCACTGGTTCTGAAACAAATTCCCACGGTGCTACCCCACTCTGCTCAACTTGTAATGAACCTGTATCTCTGCTGAGATAAAAGGCTGGTGAGACAGATGGGAGATTGGCTTTATTATAATGATCAGGGGGGAAAAAGCCCTTCAGATTTATTTATTTGATTCCCCCCCCCACTTTTCATGTGTCATCTCTCTCAAGGGGCCCAGCCTTGTCATATGTTCCTGCAAGGTCTCCTGAGACTAAGCCTAATGATTTTAAGACATAACACTCTTAGTGTGGCATATTAACTTCAGCTAACAAAATAGAGTGGATTTTAACCCTACTTGCACCTTTCATTGCAGAGTTCATTGACAAGGCTTACAATATAGTTCTTCTACATTAATTTCATCTCTATAGTAGAAACAATATTCCCCAAATCTCAGTAATTTCCCTTTCATGAATTTTTCTTTGTATATGAAAGTTCTGCAAGTCTGACTGAAGTTTTGTTTTGCTTCAAGCCCATGGACTCTGCTGGAGGAACATTTTTACCAACAAAATCAATCTGATTACTTCCGCAGAGTTTTCTTTCTGAAGAGAGCCTGGGATTTAAAATGTACATTAAGAAATCTATTGCTTTTATCTCCCAGTCTACATTCATATAGAGATAACAAATTCCTGTGACATAAAACTGGTTCACATTTAACACTTTTTCACAGCTATGCCTTTACACTGCCAACATCTTATTATCTTAAAATACATTAAAAAGTAATTTGTGGGAGGGGATAATACAATAATTTATTTCAGATTTTTGGTTAAATTCTACGAAGTTAAATGTTCCATGCAAAAGTCCAAACTCAGTAAAACTAATCGTTGCAGCATCTAATCTGAATCCGAGCTTTCGGACTCGTGCTGGAACCTATATGTGGCAGAATCAAATCTGGGTCAGTCATATTCAGGGACTCGTGCAGGGAACTTCTCTCTAGATGGGCTTCAGCACAAGTCCGAAAGCTCGGAAGACAAAACCACTGGTCCTGGTGACCGACTCAGATTGGATCCTGCAACATTAACCTGGGACATGTACAGTATATTCACCTTCATTTGTGAAACCAATTATATTCAGTCCTACAAACAGAAGTCTCACAGGATGGAATGGGACCTTAGAAAATAGACTTAAGTTTTGATTTTTAAGCTTTGAGGTACCTGAAATAGTCAAATAAAGCATTTTCTTTGGTTGATTAGCCAAACCAATTGTTCACACTACTAATCTTATTGAAGTTTGTGTGATTTGCACTTTTCTTAATGATTTTAGTATATAACCCAGGATTTATGCTAATGACAAGAACCTTCCCGAAGTAAATCTTTATTGCTATTAGAATTTATCTTACAGCATGAACATACAGTACCAATCCTGTTGCATGTTCATTTTATTAGAAAAGTTTTCAGTTAGAAGTCATTTAAAGTAATTTAATTGTTAAATGTTAATTAAAGTGTATCGAGTAATAGATTTTTGTCTTAGCACAGGCATAGCTCTAATGCATCCTTCAATAATATGAATTGAAAATACAGTATGATTGGCCCAGTGAATTCATATTTTGGAAGAGGTGAGAATGGAATGCAGTCTGCTTTCTAGTCAACATTATTTCATGCCCCTTTAGCACAAGATGTAAGTATCAAAATGACTTTTGATATGAGCAAATATTTAAACTGCATTATAAGAAGAATATTCTCAATTAAAACATTCTTTTGTGAATCAATAGCCAACTGGAGTTAATGGTCATTTCACCTCAGGTTCTCAATTAAATCCTAAACCTTAGTTAGTATTTCTTAATTGATTTTGGTCTTAACTTTTTAAAACAGCCTGACTTGAATCTTCTATCTGTAGCTCAGTCAAGAGAGCAACAATAGTAATATATCAAAGTTGAAAACAACCAAAAGGTATAATCTAAGGGGTTAGATAAAATTGAAGAGTATCTGTTCATGGCTCGTTAGTCTTGATAGCTGCTACCTCCAGAATCAAAGGCAGTACTTCTTGAGTAGCAGTTACCAGGAAAACAAACGTAGATGGAAGCTAACACTCTTTTGTGAGCTTTCTTGATGCATCTGGTCCAGTTGTGGGACTAAATGGAACTTTGGCCTGATCCTATGCCAGTTCTAAAATGAAGGTCTTAAGTACATTTATCTGAATGAATTTTGTTCTCCATTTTTCCTTTCCTTTCCTTTCCTTTCCTTTCCTTTCCTTTCCTTTCCTTTCCTTTCCTTTCCTTTCCTTTCCTTTCCTTTCCTTTCCGTCCCGTCCCGTCCTGTCCTTTCCTGTCCTTTCCTGTCCTCTGTTCTGTCCTCTATCCTCTCCACTCCATTCCTATATCACCCATCTCACTGATACAGTATATTACAGTATAATAAGCAGTAAAAAGTACTAGAAAACAAAATAATACAAATCGAATAGAAAAGCTAAAAACCAAAAAGATGGGTGGCATGGGGGGGGGGAGGGATCTTCTCTACCAAGCAGAAGAACCAGGAATGTGGGGTGGAGCTCATCTCTGATGGGACAATAATCCAGAGAATGGGGCCACAGGAGAAAAGCCTGTTCTCCTAGACCTGCCAGACAATATTCTTTGATTGATGGCATCCGAAATAAGCCCTTTCTGCTAAAGCAAGTAGGGTGGGCTAGTCCTATTGGGATGAGATGGTTTCTCAGCGACACTGGATCCATACTATAAAAGGATCCATACTATAAAAGGATCCATACTATAAAAATCCATACATACAATTCAACACTTTGAATTGAACTCAGAAGCAACCCGGCAGCCAGTGCAGCTTGCATTACAGTGATGTCACACCTGCTACTCAAGGGGCCTCCAGATTTGTCCATGCTACTGCATTCTGTACCAGTTGTAGCTTCCAAATACTCTTCAAGCATTGTTGTAATACAACAGGGAGATAAATAGGGCATGAGTGACTGTGTGCAGAGTCTCACAATTCAGAAAAGGGTACAACTGGCACACAACATGTAGTTGTGGAAGGCTTCTCTAGACAGGACAGTTACCTGCTCTTTGAGCAGGAGCCATAAGTCTAGGAGTAGCTCCAGATTATGTGTCAGGTCTCTAGGGTAATCCTCTGCCCATTGTATGACCTAGTATAGATCTCTGACAAATGATCTCCAGTCTCATTGCAATAGCCAAATTTAGACTCTGGGTTCCTGTTGCATTCCAAGATCTACAGGCTTGTTAAACATCCCTTCTATTTTCTCATTCAAACCACTGACAAAAATGTTGAATAGCACAGCACCTAAAAGAGAACTTGAGGCACTCTACTTCATTCTTTTTGCCATGCTGAAATGGAACCATTAATGAATACTTTTTGGATGTTCATTCATCCAACTCTGAATCCAACTCTAATATACAGCCAATATGCTACCATTTATGGAGGGGATATCATGAGACACTCTATTGAAATAATTGTTTAGGTCCAGTTATCCTGTATCCTTTATCCATTCCTGCGCGAGCTGCACTGGCTCCCAATGGTCTTCCGGGTGCGATTCAAGGTGTTGGTTACCACCTTTAAATCGCTCCCTGGCATAGGACCTGGATATCTACGAGACCGCCTCCTGCCTCCGATAGCCTCCCACCGACCAGTATGCTCCACAGAGAGGGTCTCCTCAGGGTGCCATCGGTTAGACCCGTGATGGCGAACCTATGGCACGGGTGCCACAGGTGGCACGTGGAGCCATATCGCTGGGCACGCAAGCTCAGCTCCGGCGCACATGCGTGCACCAGCCAGCTGATTTTCGGGCCTTCTGGGCCCACCAGAAGTCAGGAAACACACTGTTTCTGGCCTCCGGAAGGCCTCTGGGAGGGGTGGGGAAAGCCATTTTTGCCCTCCTCAGGCTCCTAGAAAGGCTCTGGAGCCTGGGGAGAGCAAAAAACGGGCCTACCAGACCCACCGTGCCATCACATGCCAAAAGCGGAGGGAGCACAGGGGGGCGGGGCGTATAGAATTATGGGTGTGGGCACGTGTGCAGTGACCCCACTGCACTCCCCCCCGCTTTTGGCACGCGATGGCAAAAAGGTTAGCCATCACTGGGTTAGACAGTGTCAACTGGTGACCCCCAGGGGGAGAGTCTTCTCTGTGGGGGCACCCACCCTTTGGAACGAGCTGCCCCCAGAGATTCGTCGGATTTCCAACCTCCGTACCTTTCACCACGCCCTTAAAACGCTATTATTTCATCAAGCAGAGCTGGCCTAAATATTTCTAATGGGTTATTGTATTTTAGACAATCGGCCAAAACTATTTAATAATTTTAAATTGTTTTTAACTTTTATATTTGTTGGTTTTATCTTGGCTGTACACCGCCCTGAGTCCCCCGAAAGAAGGGCGGTATAAAAATTTAATAAAACTGAAACTGAAACTGTATCTTTACCATTCCCATGACCACTCCCAGACCAATAAACTTACTCTGACACAATTTGCGACAGATTCATTCCTGTCTCTGTTAATTGTAGCATGATTATCCAATAATCTGTTTGAAGACCTTTCCCATTATAAGCACAAAGCTGATAGGTCTGATAGATAATGTTTGTTGAATTGTCCTGCGTCCTCTTTTTGGAAATAGAGATGGCATATGCACTCATCCAGTCTTTTGGAGCTTCAGAAGTTCTCAAAGACTATTCAGAAGGCTGCTAAAATCAACCTTTGCTAGCACACAAGTTGTAATTTATCTGGCTGCGGAGACATGAATTCATATAAATTAGTTAAATTCTGTGTTACTATCTTCTGGTCTATTCTCAGCTGTAGTTCCCTCATTCTCCTAGTGATATAACAATAACTAGGTAAGGCACCATTTCTCTTCAACATCACCCATTACTAATTCCCCAGTTTCTATGTGATTAGACCTGTATTTTCTTGGCTTTCTTCCCCCCCCATTGTCCTACCCTTTTTGTTTGTTTGTTTTTGATATTTCTTGCAATCCTCGTACTTAATTCATCTTTAGCTTCATCTTCTCCTATAGAGTTCCTATACTTTCTACTGTTTCTGGAGATTACATTGTATTCTTCTTTGGTTATATTCCATTCTCCATGTTTCCTTGGTAACTCTAAGCAGCGGTCTTCCAAGTCACTCAATAATTTAAAACTTTTAAAAAGCTTGCTCCCAGGTCTCAGTATTCTGGATCTGAAGAACAAGCATTTGGTCACTTATTTTAATTCTGTATATTTAGCAGTCCTTGGAGATGCAGCCAAGAAGACATGTTCCAAGTATACACTTTGTGTACTGGACACAAATTTCTGGCTAGCAGGACTGTGTTAGCTTTTGACTGTATTTCTTAAATTGGTCAAAGAATAAGTAAGCAGATTTTACAAGACAATGTTAGTATTGCTTATTATGTAAGTATTATCCTTATAATTCGAATTATTATTTCATACTAGAGAAGAATTTCATTCTAAAGATATTTATAATATCAAGGATATAGCTATTGGATTCTGTATATATTTAATTAAAAATGTATAACTATATACATTTAGTAAAAAATGTATAACTAGAGGTGCAATTCAGCCGGTTCGGGCGAATTGGTAATGGCGCCGATCAGTTGGCCCCGCCCACCAGCCCTCGTTCTATCCTGTCCTTTATTTCCTGCTTTGTAGCTCATCTCAATTGCACAGCACAGCTGATTCCCCCGCCCCCCCCCCCCAGTTGTTCTACTTACCATTGCTGACCTGGAAAGTAAGCAGCTGAGCTTCTAAATGCTCCATTTTCAGCACTGCGCGCAAGCGTCTTAGGCACACACACATGCAAAGCGCGCGCTCACCGAACTGGTTGTTAAACCAGCAGCATTCCATCACTGGTATAACTATATACATTTAGTAAAAAAAAATCTGAGAAATCACATCCTGTACTTACACACTTGATAATACTCCCAAATAGGTTTGCCTTGAGATAGGTTTGCATTTCAATGTGTGATCTTAAAAGCTGACATTAGAACTTCTCTGATATTATTTATAACCAGATATTATATATACAGACTGTTAGAAAAGCGATAGGAAAGCTTTCCTTTCAACTGCCTTTAAATAAATCAATTGTTATTATGCCTTTTCAGATTAAAAAACGGCCTTCCATTTTATTGGTTTCATGTTATTCACCCCAAACTCTTGGCTAAATCGACTCCATTAAAATTGGAAAATGAGGCTCTTCCTCTAATATAGTAAAGTTGAGGGAGGAAACATGTTGAGTTGCTTTGATCAGATTTTGAAATAATTTTACTGGATTACCATTGTACTCAAAACATAATTTATAGTAGCTGACATAAGCTGCCCTTTGTATAAGAGTCGTAGATATAACAATAACAGGAAAATAAAAAAAAAACACAAGAGGAACTAAATCTGCATTATTTATTATTTAGTTCATAAATGCATCCAATTTAATCTTTTGAATCCTGGCATGCTCTTAATAGTAAATGTTCAAATAATATTTAGTATACCCTTGAGAAAAAGCTTTGAATAATTCCTCTGACCTGAGAATTTTTTGGTAAAATGTGACCTCTCCATAACCCAAATATGCAGACTGGACTACATGGAACATATTCTATTATCTAGTACTAAGTCTGCCAACTACTGACTGAGTGATGCATTTTCTGTCTGCAAAGCAATTTTAGTCTTGTTGTATAACTTTAAAAATTAATACTAGTCTATTTACTATTTACTGTCAACTTATGGGCATATCAACTGGAAATGACAACCAGTAGTATAAATAATGGGAAGTGTAAAATATTAAATAAAATATTTGTCAGTTTAAAACTGATTAATCTCCTAATCTAACCTTTCCAATCCAATACCTTCTAGGTAGATTGAAATCTTATCTATCAGAATTCAATTGACTTAACTCTGGTAGATCATAATGTGTTTTTGTTTAGTTTAGCACATTGTTTGAATTCAACCTTTGTAGCTTGTAAACTTCTGTTTATAGTTGTGTAGATCAATTAAAACTATAGTGAAATAGATTGTGTGATTGGGCAATGCACTACTAGGATATGCAGAATTAAATTCTGTAGTCTTTATGACTTGTTTTATTCTATTTTTTAAAAACCCAAAAGCATTTAAATAATATAAAGTCGAAAACTAAGACGACAATTAGACAGATTTTGAACTCATATGCTATATGAGTTGGTATGTTGTTGTTAGTTGTGAAGTCATGTTCGACCCATCGTGACCCCATGGACAACGTTTCTCCAAGCCTTCCTGTCCTCTACCATCCTTTGGAGTCCATTTACGCTCACGCCTACTGCTTCAGTGACTCCATCCAGCCACTTCATTCTCTGTCGTCCCCTTCTTCTTTTGCCCTCAATCTTTCCGAGCATTAAGCTCTTCTCCAGTGAGTCCTTCCGTCTCATTAGGTGCCCAAAATATTTGAGTTTCATCTTCAGGATCTGGCCTTCTAAAGAGCAGTCAGAGTTGATCTCCTCTAGGACCGACTGGTTTGATCGCCTTGCAGTCCAAGGGACTCGCAGGAGACTTCTCCAAGTTGGTATATGAGTTGGAATACTATATACCAAATTAAGGGCATCTCATTTTATTTATCTTTCCTGAAAATAAAATTAATATTAAATCACCAAACAACCCACAAAAATTAGATGAGGCTTGAGAAGTATTTTCAACATATTGTGTCTACATTTAATTTCACTTATTTTAGTGAGGAGGAGAGTGTAAAAGAAATATTGGATCATCTGTTGTTGCAGTTTCCACAAAATGAAGCCTTTTCAGTGATCTGTTAGGACAATGCTACAAGACTGTCTCGTTCTTTCCCCAGTTGCATGCCATTAAAACAACCCAAATGTTGCTTTTTTTGCTTCCTCAATAAGTTACACACTGCAGATTTCTTCTGTCATTTTTAAGTACCAGCAAATCAAGCAGCCCATTGCATCACATTGAATACAAATAACTTGCTGACCTACAGCTGTTTGAAATAAGATCCTGATGAAAAGTTTGATCTTCCAAAGAAATAGCAAAAATTGCAGGGTTATCTCTGCCAAGTAGCCAAGATATAGTGGCGTAGTATTGCTGGGTGGGAAAGAGGCTGTTTATTTTAATGAAAGACAGAGAAGGATTATTTCTTTTTTTAAAGCGAAAATATTTATTTGAAAGAATTGGTGTCTGGAAAAACTCAGCAACTCGCAGCTCGGCAGAATGATCTAATGGATATATAAAGGCATGAAGTATTTAACAAAACATACATGGTTGCCATAATGCTCATAGACACCTCTGGCATTTACCAAGATCTTTGTTTTTCTTAGCAAGCGAGTTTTTGCAAATAGGATTTTTAAAAAGAAAATATCAGAATATAGTCATAAGAAACATGCTAGGTAATTGGACACGATCTAAAGTGAAGTGGTAGCCTTTAATTCACCCTTTTCCCTCTGAACATTCTGGATTCCATATTGGCATGCACATGTTTGGATAAATGCGAAAAATGAAAAAGAAAGGACGTTAAGAAAAGTGATTCCAGATCAAACAGATATTTTGAAAGAAGCTCCTTGAATAGCTTGTGGGAGGTGGGGGCTGGGATGGAGGAAAGACAGAAGGAAAAAGGAAAAAGATAGAAAAAAGGAAGTGAAAGAGCAAGCAAGAGAAATTCGGGATTCAAAATCTCACTTCTTCCTAGATTCAAATTCAAATTGTTGAGCAAGTTATAGTGTAGCCTCATTAGTTTATCTTCTATGAAATGGATGTCTTCTGTTACATGTAAGTAAGATGGTATGTTATGAATCAGTGCTGTTTCTCTAATATTTTATTTGAATTCTATATGTGTCACTAGCAGAAAAGCTAAATCTAAAATGCATGCCGGAGATATGAATACATAACCTAGAATATATACCAAGCTAGACATTAAAATACATTCTACATAGAATCCCTGATAGGAATGAATGAATAGTTCTGCTTCAAGTAATTCTGTGCAGGACAGGAATGACTTTAAGGAGCCTGGAATTGTAACAAACTCTTGAAGAATTTTAAATGATAAAAACATATAGAAATTTAGTTTACCCTTTCACATCATAAAAATAAGTGTCATCATAGGATCTGAAGGAAAAAAATGGCCTGAAAAGTTATTGGATTGGAAACCTGTCCTCTAAAGCAGGGGTCTCCAACCTTGGTGACTTGAAGCCTGGCGGACTTCAATTCCAGCAAAGCTGGAATTCTGGGAGTTGAAGTCCGCCAGGCTTCAAGTCACCAAGGTTGGAGACCCCGCTCTAAAGCAGCTATAAAATATAATCCTGGTCTGCTAATCTCTGCTATATGACCCGACTAGCCAAATTTGAGTATATGCCCTTTTTTGCTATAATTTTCTATGCTTATGAACATGACCTTTAATATGTAGATCAAAATTGTAAGGTCCAGAGCTCTGCTTTCTAAGCCATGTCCACAATATGTTGCCTAAAGAAATCCTTCGCCTTAATTTTGATTTTAAAAATATCTTTGCAAGACAGATTATCGGGACAAGATCAAGGCTCAAAGAATGACCCACTTTATTTTGCTTTAAAACATCAGCATTAAAATGTCCGTTACATCTTCTACAATCAATAAACATGCCTACGTTTTAATTCAAGAAACAATATGGAAAGCTTTTTGTTTGAAGATAAAGCATTTCTGCAGTTTTATGTTTCCACTTTCAAGAACACTAGATACTTATAGAAGTGTCAACTGTCTTGCTAATACCTTAAAAGCCAAGAAATTCAGGCTTAGAACAATGCACCGATGAATGACTTTCTTTTTTACCCTGTTTTGGCCCAAAATGAGCCTGGGAAAATGGAGATTGACATTAATTACCTTTGTATTAGTAAGATTTTTAACATTTACCAGGAAAAAGTTTTGGGACTGAAGACATTTTCTTTTTTTAAGGTGACTCTGCTACAGGGAGGAAAACCAAAAACCACACCTTTTGACCTCTACATTTCTTCTTTTGTTGAAAGTGCAAAGAGAAGCCATCCGGAAGGAAGAAAGATTACAGCTATCTATAAACTGTTTGACAGAGGCAGAAATGCTGATAATGTTTGGGGCTGTGTCGGTATTTTTTGGCTGCTTGCATCAGCAGGGGGTTGAAGTAAAACAGAGACTCTTGACGTGTTTGTCTAAAGAGGTGGTAGGGCGATCCCAGCCAGTAAGAGTTCAGCTGAAGTTCAGGACAGATGTTGCCAGTAGTTTATACTTCAGGAAAATAAAATTGCTTCCGGATTTGCCTTTTCCACCTTCGTGGCTCAGCCATTCTGACTCAAAGGACAGCAATGTCAGTCGGGAAACAGTCTTTGAGCAAGATACCCCGGGTGCGATGACAGTCTAGTTCCTCGATAAATCCATACCAATAGATCACTAATCCGGGACCAAATCTACATTGAAACAAACAAACAAAAAAACCCCAGATATTATTATGTAGAACAGCATATATCATCTGCAAAGGTTCAGAATTATAAATTCTGCCACCAATCGCCTCCCACCGGCCAATTCGCTCCCACAGAGAGGGCCTCCGCAGGGTGCCGTTGGCCAGGCAATGTCGGCTGGCGACCCCAAGGGGGAGAGCCTTCTCTGTGGTGGCGCCTACCCTCTGGAATGACCTCCCCCCAGAGATACGAGTGATCCCAGATCTCCGGACTTTTTGTTGGGCCCTTAAAACTCATCTCTTTCAGTTAGCTGGCCTGGCCTGACCCCATGCTGGTTTTAAAGTTTTTGTTATTGATTTTAATTCGAATTTGGGCCAAATTTATTTAAATCATTTTAACTATTTTTAACTTTTGTATATTGTGTTTTTAGTTGGCTGTTCACCGCCCTGAGTCTGAAAGGTGAACCGAAGTATAGAAATTTAATAAATAATAATAATAATACATTTTAAGGGAAACACAGAAAAATAGTGAAATACTTTAGAGAGATTTGTAATATCCATTTTTTGCCTTTGCCTGACTAATAATGATAGATTAATAAGAATCTTAATCATATTTAACACTAGTAACAGAAGGCTCACTTGTTTCACCTAACAGTATGAGCTTTAAAAAATGAAGTTCCAAAAGGGGTGGGGAAGATTGTTTCACATATTGAAAATTAGGAGGAGGACCATCAAAGCAAATTATCACTTATTTTATGTGCCTTCTTATTGTGCACAAGCAACTTCTCTGATGACCATCAGGCCGTTGCAGGCCTGGCCTCCATCCAGAAGTTGTGGGTGCTCCAACGTGAAGGTTTTTAAGGAACAATTGGGCAACCATTTGTCTGAAATGATATAGGATTTTCTGCTTGAGCTGAGGGTGGGACTAGAAAACCTCCAAGCTCCCTTCGAACGCTGCTATTCTGTAATTCCTCACATGCCCAGGAGGAAGTTCAGGCCCTCAGGAATAATGTGTAATGTGTACAGCTCGGTGTTTTGCACATCAGTTTCACCTTTTTCCTATTGAGAGCATTTAATTAGAGGGGAGCCATACTTTTGGCGTAGTGTTGCAAGAATTTTACAGTGAAATCATAAATTATGGATGCTCTGTTTGTAAAAGGATGTCTAAAAAGAGAGCAGCTTTCTGTAATCTAATGTCATGGCAGGGTGTACGACTTGAAGCCAAAAACTGTTTTGGTTTTTTTTTCATTTTGAGATTTATTGTACAGCTTAGGTAAGCTGCCAAGAACAGCAACAGTATAGGAGGAGCTGTAAGAGATCATATATACAAGTTCAATGCTATGTCATGTAATAGTCTGCACACAATGCTACAGTCAGCCAATAAGGTATCCAGCTTTTGTTAAAATGTTTTAACTATAATGGAAATGTCTCAAGAGAGCAACAGTCATTAGGTTGATAATGTAACTATCGAAACTGTGGGCAACATCAGACTTTGTTATTTCAACTGGAAGGAACTTGCCCCAAGTGCAGAAGGACAAGCGAACAAGTATTTCAAAAAGGATAAAACCTAGTTGGCTCCTTTTATTGTTTAGATTGGACCTTCTGCTACCCCAGTGTTTAATTTTGCCATTTGAGGATTCACAGATATTACTTTCTAATGTTTTCAGCAGCAGTTGCCTGTGCTCAGTGCTGACATCACATCTTTCATTTAAAAAAAGCTCAGGTGTTTTAGAAAGACAGATGCTAAATAAAGACTAGCCTTGTAGATTTAGCTGTACTAAATAATTCTTCCTACATGTTCACTGGCAGTAAGGCCAGATTACAATGGTCTTCAATCAATTTGTGTCAAGGAGAAGTCAAGAGTGGCTTCTCCTGTATTCTTTGAGAGTTTCTACTGGATTGTAGTCTATTGCCGCATAACAAAATAGGGACGTCCATAAAATCTTCTCTCTTATCAGAATATTTCTGAGGAGAGATTTCCAATGAAAGGAAATGCAGAGATAAACAAAGAAACAAACAGACAGGCACAAATGGAGGAAGGAGGAGCGGGGAGGGAGAGAGAGAGAGAAAATGAGTACAAGAACTGTCCTACACCAATCTGATCCTTGGATATTGTCTTTTAGCATCTTAAATCTGTGGTTTCCAAGTTATATGCTTGTTGACCATTCTCCCTTAATTTGGAAGCAGATTAGAAAAGCCGATCATCCATCTGAAATTACAGTGGAGAAACACTATGATTGATCTCCCTAAAAGGCTGTCTGCTTCTGTCCTTGCTCCATCCTGAAATCACTGGGATTGAATTCCCAATCCTGGACATTTCGACATAATTCTTTTTTATCCCAAATGGAAGAAATAACTGGAAAATCCACTTATGTGCTGATTGTCTGCCTACAGAAATATGGGAATATCAGAGTATCTCAGTGGCGAGTGTGTTGGCTTAACATACTTGAAGGGATAGTGGATGGGATCAGTGGGTCATACAAACACCCAAACCTGATTATCTTGGTTTTATTTGGGGACCAAGTGTCTTACCCCAGTCAGCCATGTGGTGGGAAAGATGTTCCATGCACTCATCAGGCAAACAAAAATAATGGTAAATGTTAAATTTCTATGAAAATCAGAACTTGAAATATTGAAACTTTTCTTTTCTAGATTTTCTCTCTCTTTGCCTTCAATATTCATGACTGCATGACTGACCAGTGAGGAAGGGACTGATGATGTGATGTAGACTGGCCAATACAATCCTGGTATAAAGACTCATGCAATATCAGATATTTCCAAGAGCTACTAAATGGGCAACTGCATTCCAAAAGGTTCGATTTTTTTTGACCCAGAATTTTATAATTCTGTGAATTATAAAAAAGGAAACTCGATTGGATGAATTGGTGACTAGGAGAGGTGTGATTTCCAACAGTTTGTGGTACTGTTATATTATGGAAAGCAGTAAACTTTTGGTAGCCAGATATTTAAAGTTCTTTGGCAAAGCATGACCCAAATTTATGGGAAAATGATAAAAGTGACTACGGCTATAAAACTTACACATACAACGTCAAGGTTTCCTGCCTCCCCTTTTGGAGGCTGAGAAAACAGGAAGTTTTAATTCTCTTCTTTGAAAAAAAAACAACTCTGAAATTTAGGACTTACAGTATACTCAAGTTTTCACCTATTTCCTAATCAAAAGGGTAGTACGCTGTGTTGCAAATTTTTAGCAATTGTTGGAAGCTCTGGGAGTGTATGAAACCTTGAGATCGCAAACTACCTTTTCCTGCTCCATTATACTGTGAGAGAAATCAAAGACTCGGTGACTTTGAGGTGTATGATCTATTCTCCCAGTGAAACAGATTATGTCAAGGCTGTGTAAAAGCAGAGCTATGCAAAACCTCAAAGGGGTGCTTTGCTTTGAGCATCATGAAACGCTAATGTACTTATTAATTTTAAAGGCCTCAGTGCAAGCAAACTGCGCCAAAATATCCATTTTGAGAACTTCTTCCCTACATTCACAAAAGAACTTCTGCTAGCATTTCTAGTGTGAAGTAGAACAGCCAAATGAGAGCAGCTTGCTTTTAGAGTTGAGTCATTGCCCTGAATTTAATCAGTCCATTGATGGAGAATTGTGGTCAATTTGGAAACTAAATTCTTTAAAACTTGACATGCTTACAATAGGAAGAGCCCACGATCCAAAGTCTGTTCTCATAACCACAAGTATACTTTCTTAACAGGTCTGAAACTGGTTATTAAGTCAATTGTAGTTCTGTCTTTGAGTCAGTGACAGTACTAAGTACTACATAAATTGCTTCACAAGATAGAAAATAGAACAGAACAGAATTCTGTATTGACAGAGTGTGATTGAACACACAACAAATCGAACACACAAAGATAGATAGTTAGATAGATAGATAGATAGATAGATAGATATAGAGAGATACGTGCTTTTGAGAGTGCATGCATGTGAATGCACATACACACACACTTCTGTAAATTAAAGTTAGTACATGTGCCACATGAATACAACCCCTATTCTAATTCATTGTTCAAAAAGACTTAAGTGAAGTACTTAAAACCAAAATTAACTTGTTGGCACATTTAGCATTTGGCACTGAATATCAGGAACTCCTGCTGCTAAGCATTAATTTCTCTCTCATTAGCTCACAGAGTCGGAAAATCACAAACAATGCCAGTAGTTAATTATTACTGCTTTAATTTGAGAAGTCATTTAACCTTTTTTCCCCTTTTGTGTCAATGGGAAACATTAAAGAGGTCAAAGATAGAAGCAAGAACCTCCCTTCTAAATTTGAGTCTCAGCCCCATTTTTCATAGATGCATAGATGTGATATGTGAAGAATCCAACTCAGGCTCTAAATTACAGAGTAAGTGCTGAAAACTTATTTATAGATTTAACGCTTCTGTTTCACAATTTGGTGACTAACCTTTCTTTTGTCAGCACTTTTTTTTTAAAGTTAGTCATAGATAAAGAGGTAACAACCCAAAATGCACAAAATGTTGCTTGGTTTTTAAAAATTAAATACATAATTCTGGAGTGAATAAAAGTCAGAATCAATGCAAATAGGAATGCAGTAATACTTTCCTGTTCATATTCACCAACAAATGAGAAGTATATTGCCTCTAATACCTGGCGATTTCATGTACAGTTCTCACAAGAAGTAACTATGACTCTATCCTTTACCAGAATAAAACTGGGCAACCCCAAAAAACCCTTTTTGCATACCATTAGCAGTCTTCTGGCACCCTCAAATTGCATGTGATGAAATTGCTGAATTTCAGCAGTGCAATTTTGGACTTATTTGGGGAAAATTGAATGGGTGAGAAAGGAAGCAGCTTACTGTAAAAAGAAAAAAAAAGGTCAGGTAGCAGTTATTAACTGAGTTTTGCCCCATTTTGCGACCTTTCTTGCACAATTATTAAGTGAATCACCGCACTTGTTAAGATAATAATACGGTTGTTAAGTGAATCTGGATTCCCCATTGACTTTGCTTGTTGCAAAATGTGATCACATGACCCCAGGATACTGCAACCATCATATATAAATATATGAACCAATTACCAAGCATCTGAATTTTGATCATGTGACCAGAAGGCTGCTGCAATGATCGTGAGTGTGAAAACGGCCATAGGTCACTTTTTCCAGTGTCATTTTCACTTTGAGCGGTCACTAAACGAATGATTCTAAGTTGAGAACTACCTGTAATATATTTTTCAGAGAAGAACTGGTGTAGTCCCATGCATATTTTGGCTATCCTCCTCTGCACTTTTCTGGCTCTCTAAATACAGTATAATAAATTACAAGGTTCTTCATTCCACTATTTATTATGCCTCACCCATATGCTTGATAATTCTCAAAAACGTTACAGTAGATATTAATGTTGTAATTAGAGTTGAAGTTCGTATGAAGCAGTCTAAGTTCAAGTCCTCATAAAATGTGCTAGATGACATTGGGGTGGGCAAGAAATACCTCATAAACTAACCTATGAGGGTAACTAAAAAGTGGGCTACCATATACATTATCTTTAGGACTTACAGGAAAGAGTGAATATACATGTAACTAAAATTAACAATCAGATATTTTGCTATCCTAAGATTTCTAATTCTTGATAGGATTAGAAGGTAGGCCAGATAGTTCCTTATTGGCTTGAAAACAACCATTCACACAAACACCCTGTAGAATTCATCTTCCTTGTTCATTGCTTTCACAAAATTTTTCATCAGTTGAGTTTTATGTGAAATGGAGGGCAGAATACCTTTGTTTGGGTCAACAAGTGCTTCATGTTCAATGTTTTTGTCCTGAAAGGAAATTCTTTCAGAGTGGCCATTTTTTAAAAATATAATGGACTTTCTTGTATGGCTGTTCTGTTTACATATGTAGTAACAATAGTACTTGATATATCCAAGATGCATTCTAAGCAGCAAAGCCGCTACTTTTAGATCTCCACAAGTATTCCAGATATACTTGGTATTCTGGATGTTCTTCAACAACAGTTCTACATTTGTGTGTGTTTCTTTCATGTGTGCAACACAATCAAAAGGTACTAAAGAATGTATTTTGCATAAACAGAAGATTTCGATAAAACGGTAAGTGACAGATTACATTACAGGTTATTTTCCTGGTTAACAGCCAAAAATCTATAAGATACACCCAAAAGTGTTCAGGAAAAAAAACCTTCATTGCCTAGTGTCTTTAAAACAGTCTTATCATGAACAGTATTTATATTATAAAAGGTATTTAATGCCTGTTGAAGATGGATGTATTACTGAAAATATGAAGAACATAATCTTTAGATCTGTTGTTGCCTGCCCACACAACTGAATTTTGTAAACAAGCATGCAAGTGAATTAAATCCTAGGTTACCTCTGTCAACCTTCCACCAGAATTCCTGTTTCCTTGCTTGCTGGATACTATTGTCTTTTCTATAATCTGCTTGGGAAATTAACCGATTGACCTCCAGTGATGCTGGAAAAGATAAATTTATATCTACTAGTCCAGAATGCGGCCGCGCGGGTAATTACGGGAGCTACATGGCACTCCTGCATAACACCGCTCCTGCGCGAGCTGCACAGGCTCCCAGTGGTCTTCCGGGTGCGCTTCAAGGTGTTGGTTACCACCTTTAAAGTGCTCCATGGCATAGGACCTAGTTATCTTCGAGACCACCTTCTGCCACCAACAACCTCCCATCGACCCGTGCGCTCCCACAGAGAGGGCCTCCTCGGGGTGCCATCAGCCAAGCAATGCAGGCTGGTGACCCCCAGGGGGAGGGCCTTCTCTGTGGGGGGCCCTACCTTCTGGAATCAGTTGTACTCTCCCTGAGTCCCTAGGGAGAAGGGCGGTATAGAAATCCCAAAATAAATAAATAAATAAATAAATACACATTATAACGTAGTAAACATTTCTGGATTACTACTAAGAGCTGCACTGAAATCTTGGGAAGGCACATGAGGCTGAAATGCCTCTGTCTGGCTATCCTTGCCCTAATAAGAGGAATACCACACAGTGTTCCTGACTGGCATTAATATCATGTTTGCCAGTGTGCAGGTTCAAATTCCTTTTCACCTAAATTTCACATCCATACCTCTACCTGTTTTTTATGTATATTAGGTTAAATCATAATCTTGCATTACTGTCCCATAGATCTTTGATATAAAGGAAAATAATTTGCTGAGGGACTTTAATAAAAACACAATAATCACCAACGTAGATCCTACAAACTTAGGATGTGGCTCATGCATTTTATATAATTAGAGTATCTATATTTTAGATTCTCTACTTAATAATTGTTTGTTTGGTATTCATACAGATGAAAGACTTAAGTCTATCTTTGACATTTACTCCTAGGCTGTTGAAAATATATAAAAGGCTTCCAAATTTACTGCTTCCCTCACAAAAAGCCTATTTTAGTTTTTTTTCCCCTTTTCATTTAACAGTCTCTATGTCTAGTAAAGACTGCACAAAAGTTTCTTATTGTCTACCTTCTTCATGTTCTAAGCTATGATACTTCACTAGGAACAATTAGAAACTAAAAGCATATAATGGAGAAAGAATTTCAGGAAATGGCAGGCTGCAAACTTCCAGGGTGACAGAAACCATGAGACGAGAAATTGAGTAAGGTTAAACTGAGATTTAGACAGCCAAAATACTGGTCAACTCATCTTGCCATTAGGTGATTAATAGTTGTTTATTTTTGGAGCTTGAACTAACAGGCCATCCTGGGGCCAGTGCAAGCTGATAT
Organism: Ptyas mucosa; assembly: GCA_012654045.1. NCBI lineage: Eukaryota > Metazoa > Chordata > Lepidosauria > Squamata > Colubridae > Ptyas > Ptyas mucosa. The sequence goes on from WNWU01000001.1 coordinate 45,222,197, forward strand.
TATCTAAATAACCACTGAGTGCCTAGTGCTAGGATATCTTTCCTGTTCCTTTTATGAGCGGCTGGTCTGGCTACAGCAAGGGTGGTAGATGTGCCAAAAAGTACATCATCCTCACCACATGTGTCATGCTGTGGGTGTCACAATTTAGAGGTGATTTTAAGACAGACTGCCCAGGCTTTAACTAATGAATTCTTTCTCAGGAGCCAATTCCAAAATGGTGTTTTTTACAAAACACCCCAACAAGTCATTTCACCTTTAGCCAAAAGAAAGATCTCCCCCTACTGGTGCCACTGACCTTAAAAAAAAAAGGACTTAATGAGTGAAGCAATATCTCCTCCACTGTCCTCTGCCTGGTACACATTTTAAGCATATGAATTTAAATTATATGTGTACGCTGTTGTCAGCCGATGTCTACATTCTCATCTAAAAGCAAATCCACATCAGTATTAGCTGAAAAAAAATGTTTTGTGTTACTTTCCAACATCACACAAGACAGTAAAGCACTTCAGAATCCAGGGCAACTGTGTTTGGCTGCAAAAATTGGGAGAAATACTAGAATCCAGCAAAAAGTTAAAGAGTTTTCTGGATCTCTTGGCTGCCCAAATATGGTAGCTTCATCAGAAACAGGACAGCACAAAGTTTAGGACTGGGATTTAGTTTTGTCCAATCAAGAGTGGACTACACTTCTCTGATCTGTATAATTCAAGAGAAAGTCTGTCATCAGAAAAACAATAATAAAATTTGAATTTTATGAATTTTGTATGCCAACTCTCAAGTTGTAATGTGAGTTCATAATTCACATAGCAAGAAACATTTGAATACACTCACATACACCCATGTACAAGCACAGCCATAGTACTCACTTATCAAACCTAATTTGAGGAGCCTTGGTGGTGCAGCAGACTAAACTGCTGTTAAATTAGCACTTATCTGCCAGCTGCCTGCAATTACTGCAAGTTCAATTCTCACCAGGCTCCAGGTTGACTCAGCCTTCCATCCTTTCGAGGTAGGTAAAATGAGGACCCGGTTTGTGGGGGCAATAAGCTGACTTTGTATAAAATAGAACACCGCTCAGGGGGCCCCAAAAAGCCCTACTAAGAAGGTATATAAAAAAGTATGAAGGCTATTGCTTAATGCATTGTAAACCGCCCTGAGTCTCCAGACAAGGGCGGCATATAAATCGAACTAATAAATAATAAATAAATAAAATAAATAATTGGATGGTTGCTAAATGAAGTGGTCATTAAGCAAGGTATCATGTGACTGCCCATCTTAGCAAAGGCAATCTAGCAGTCCCGATTGTAGTCATTAATGAAATCAACCACAGTCATTAAACAAGATATCATGTGACTGCAACTCATCTTTGTCATTGACTTTGTCAGAAGCAAGCTGGGAAGTTAGAAAATGGCAATCATGTGACAATATGCTGTGTCTATTGTAAATGTGTAACAGATGCCAAGGACCCAAACTGCGATCACATGATTGCAGGGGTGTGATGGTTGTGTGAGGACCAGTTGTAAGTTACTTTTTTCAGTGCCACTGTAACTTTGAAAAGTTGCTAAAGAGAAAGCAGGGAGAGCCAGAAAGAGGCAGAGAGAGAAAGAAGGAGATAGATTCTGGAAAGCAAAGCACGGCTGGGGAAAAAAGTCCTGGCACAAATGAATTCTTCTCTGTGAAAATGGGCAAGTTATATGTATTTTATGGCTAAATATTCAGTTCTAAATCTGTCAGTTGTAGATACTCTCATTGCATTTTTAAAAGCAACCATAAAGGATTAACCATTATTTTAACCAAGTTCAAAAAGAAAAGGAAAAAAAAACAGTTTTGCTCATGCTACTTTATTTCACTATGGCAACAGGAGAAAAATGGAAAATTCAAGAGATGAAAAGAGCTATAATTCCAACTGAAGGACTAAAAGTGAGAATTAAGATTGATTTATTATTCCAGGTATTTTATACTCTATATAACTATTAGGCATTTTGTTTCTTTAAAGTACTTATTTGTTTTTACTTACCTCACAAATTTGGTTTCTTCAAATATATCAAAATCTTGTTATGCTGAGCTTTTCACATCTAAATATTGAAAATTATGTAGCAGAATAGGCAATCCTAGTGTATAATAGATTGTTGGATATACTGCATTTTTTCATGTAATTTTAGTATGAAAAATAAAAGTGTAAATCCTGAGATGAATTTAACTATTCTGTATAGCTGCATCGACAGCAATGAATCCTAAATTAAAAAACAATTACAGTTAATAAAACAAAAGATCAATAAAAAAATATGCAGAACAACTAGAACACAATAGGATTTACTTTGTTACTTTGATCCTACCCTACCCTACCTCCCCTACCCTACCCTAAGGTAAAGGTTCCCCTGCACTTGCATGCCAGTTGTTTCCAGCTCTAGGGGTAGTGCTCATCTCTGTTTCTAAACCGAAGAGCCAGCACTGTTCGAAGACATCTCTGTAGTCATGTGGCCACATGACTAAATGCCAAAGCGCACAGAGCGCCGTTACCTTCCCTCCACCAAAATGGTCCCTATTTTTCTACTTACATTTTTTACGTGCTTTTGAACTGCTAGGTTGGCAGAAGTCTCCTTAGTCTCCCAATGGGCAGCAGAGTGTTTGCTGGCTGCCAGAAAAAAAAGCCTAGAATCTAGTGGATTGTGATTTCACTGAACTACGGCTGCATAAAACTCTTGGTTTATGTAGGAAGAACCTGGCCAAAGAGAAATACAAATAAAGCCTACGAAAAGGAAAGAAAACAAATAATGGGTCTTGAATTCTTCTGATTAGTTAATAGATAATGATTTCAATTATTGAGTCATCCTAAGTGATTTAAATAGGATGGAAATAAATTTCATTCAAATAAGATGTACCCTACAATAAAGCATAATTCTAGTCTATTTTTCTCCGAATGATAACTTTCTACCTATATAGTCCAATAATATTTAGTATTTATTTGATATTTCTATATGATATACTTCTATCAGATATCCTACCCCACTTACAGAATTTCCATGGTTTCAATAAAACACTGTTTTCCTATTCTTTCCAATTGGGCATATCTGAAATGATCATGACAAGTCATTATATAGAATCAGAAATCTGTTCTTGAAACCTACAGAGCCATCCCTTTCAGCCAGATTCATATAATTTAGTGCTATAAGAGAGAATAAAGCAAAAAATGATCTATTTTATGAATATATGAATAAAAAATGAAATTGGACAAGGAATTCTGGAGGCTTCAGTTTCTGTCACATCTTTTAAAGGCAAGAATCATGCCTATAATAATTTCTACACTCACTGACAAAAATTATATTGTAGAGTCAAAGATGTATATTCCTTCTCAGTATAACTGCTAGAGCAGTTTGCTAACAATGTGTATTAAAAAAAAGTGATTGCATTTTGTTGATCATCTAAATCACGACTTAGTTGTGTTTGCATGGTCACACATTTACATAAAAAATGTAATCCATTGATTCTTATTCAATGAAATAATAACCTAAAGCTGTGTTCAAACAAAGAATCTGTAATCTCAGTGATGTATGCAAACAGTAAACAAATGATGCTAATTTGAGGGGGTTTCTCAAATCATTGTTTATTGGCTGAGATTTATTTCATTCTTTTTATTCTTAAAATTCATTAAAATCAGAATAATAACTTAAGAATCAGGGAGAAAAGGAGAAAGGGAATGGTGGCTGATTGGAATGCCGCCAATGTCTCCTGTTTGTACCATATTTATCTGAAAGGAAGACCAAATGTTAACCCTGTCAAAAAGTTAAGAGAGAACAAAAACTCTATGCAATGCACCATTATGCCCACAAAGATTGTCACATCCAGATCTTAATTGTGTATATCCCTCACATATGTAAAATACTCAAGACACACAAGTATGGATTTGCTCCTTTTTTCTAGCAGAAAGAGTAAAAAGAGGGAAGATGCTGTATGCTGGTAAGGTAGGAGGAAAGATTAAGAGCTGTGGTGGCGCAGTGGTTAGAATACAGTATTGCAGGCTACTTCTTCCGACTGCCAGTAGTTCAATTCTCGACTGTTGTTCAATTCTCAAAGGTTGACTTAGCCTTCCATCCTTCTAAGGTCAGTAAATAAGGACACAGATTGTTGGGGGCAAGATACTGACTCTGTAAAACTCTTAGGGCTGTAAAGTGCTGTGAAGCAGTATATAAGTCTAAGTGCTATTGCTATTAACTGTGCTGTGAAGGAAAGTGATGGAGAGAGAACAAAACAGAAATGAAGGAGCATTTAGAGAGGAACAGAGAACTTGATTTAAGTGTTAAAAAAATCTACGTTCCACAGGAAAATCACCATTTTCAAAAAAGAAATGTTAAAGTTTTAATGCTAAGCTAATCTTCCAAGGTATCTTTGGTATACAATATTCGGATTGCAATCCTTTTTTTCAACATTTTCTATCGCAGAGAATAATTGTCATCCCTCACTATGCAGATATTTGGCAGAAAAAAGAAATTCATCATAGTTCGGGGGAGGCATTTATTAAGTGTTAACATAAGCACAAAGGACTGGGTATGACATGAATTTTCAACATGAAATATGTGAGGTTGCGTATGTGCATGTGGTTATGCTGATAGAACTCAATGGGATAGAACCACTCTGTGTCTAGATCATCCTGGTTCTATTACAGTGATAAGAAATATACAATCCTTTTGTAAACTTCTTCTGCATGGTCACCATGCTGATTATTTAGGGTTCCGATTTGCCAAAACGAATAGAAGCCCACTGCAGACCTTTTCCTGACTTCATGGCTTTTATTCAGAGAGAATTACTCTGTTCTGGTATATAACTTGAATAAGTTTAGCATCCTCAACAAAGCTTTCAAAGTATCCCAAATGATACATTAAGATCAGTTGCATTGATGATTTTATGGGGATAAGCAACAATTAGTCTACGTCTGATTTCTGTTAAACCATATGTCCCAAAGGTGCTTTTTTTCAAGCGGCAACTGGACTTTCTGGTTTTTCTTTGAAGATGTTTCACTTCTCATCAGCCAAGGAGCTGAAGAAGCTTCTTGGATGAGAAGCAAAACGTCTTCAAAGAAAAAATGAGCTGAAGAAGCTTCTTGGATGAGAAATGAAATGTCTTCAAAGAAAAACCAGAAAGTCCAGTTGCCTCTTGAAAAAAGCACCTTTGGGAAAACCTTGACCTGGATGACTGAGGATCTCCATAGTCATTAAACTCTATGCTATTTAAAACAGGAGAAAAGGCAAAAGGCACTGTTACTCATCAGTTATTTATCTAAACAGAGGTCAGTATATCCCAAAAAGCATTGGTAAAACTACCAGTGATACAAATGGTAATGTGTATGACCTCTTTGTAACTAAGAAAGCATTATGGTATCATTAGCTAATTTATAGACCATATCTACTCACTATTTGCTGACAATTCTCCCTGCTTAATGGTAGAATATATTCACTCACTCATTTGTTCATTCATTTTATTCATTCTTCATATTCTCAAATATAGTAAAAGTAGAATCGAGGAGAAGTTTATGAGATAGGAACCAGACTAATAATTTGTCAGATACTTTAAACTGGGTATATTAATGTGTGTATGCCTGACTGGGTGAGAGCAACATGCTGGGAAATCCAATAATCACATATCTCTGATTATTTCTGATCATTTTACAAGATCTAACAGGTGGACATGATAAAACAATGACATTTGGTCCAGCCTAGGGGTTGTGCTTTTCTGTTTCAGGGGCAGTTCTCTGGAAGGACATGCCCTTCCAAACTCAGCTGGCCACAGTTCTGCTGGTCTTTTATAAAGCTTGATAACTTGGCTTTTCCCTTAGACATTGGACCAGGGAATTTGATGAGCCCATATATGATGGTAGAGATGATGATTAGGTTTTGGGCCAGTTCCATTGTACTTTCTTTGTTGTTTTTACTTGGCTTTCTTCTTTTTTAATCCTATGTAATCTGCACAGAGTTGCAATTGTGACTTTGACACTATATAAATTGATTAAACAAACAAACAAACAAATATATACACATCTTTTTTGACAAATATCAAAATCTTCTAGTTACTTGGTACAAGATAATCTTGTTAAACTGTAATGCCGAAAGAATTTTGAAAAAAGTGTGCATCCACAATAAATAAGATGAGGAAATATCTTTACCAAAAGAACAGTATGACTTTCTTATGCAAAGAATAAGTATACTTTATAATACTAATTTGTGGGAAATATGGTAAATTGTAATTAAATATGAAAGATATGTGTAAGTACAGTTTGCTTCATTCTTCTTAATAAATGAAAAAAGTTTCTAATTCCAAATCTTAATGAAAGTGCTGTCTCTCTCCCCATACTGTCCCTCATTTAATGAAATATCTATCACTGTTAGATCATTTAATTATTATGGTTCATATTTTAATAGTTTAGATTAAAATCAGTACAATAGTTGCTTCATACAACAAAGAGAATCAACTTAAGTTTGCAACCCAAGGAATACTCAGCAGGAGGCTGCATCTAATCCTCCTCGCTGACAAATGCATTGAGATATGAGACGTATGCTCTCACAAATGTATTTATCATAGTTACTTTACATTTTCAAGCATACATTTGGCATATCTTAAGAGTCTATCTCAAAATACTGTTGTGTATATAAGTCCTCATAAATATAAACCAGTGGGGGAAATAGTCTTTTCATAATATACTCAGTGCTCTGGAGTGACTCTTCTGAACGCAATTGCCGTTAAACAAACAAACTCTCAAGTTAATAGGTTAAGTGTTTGTGTAGTTGATAAATGTGAGGCTAATATAATCAGTGGTAGTAAGAAACCATACAATTGGTTGTTGGCAGAGCTAATCAGAACTTCTAGTTTTCACAAGGCTAAAGTTTCAGAAAGATGTATTCTCTAGGCCTTTTGACCTAGATGAGAGGTTGTACATGCTAGCCTTGTGTTCTGGTAAACAGACTGGAACTCTTGAGTGCAAATCAATGCCATGTGCTTTCCACTAATAGAACACATGGCTTTAAAATTAAAATGCAATGTGATCAAGTGCTTTAGGAAATATAAGCAGTTAAAAGAGAATGTGGCCAGATAAAATACTTAGGTCACATTTTTATGTTCCCTTGCCCCTCTCCACTTAAAAACCTGGACAAATTCAATTGTATTGTATTTCTTCACAATCTGATGGAAAAACAAAAAGTTCATTTAATTATTTCATGGTTGATTGATCTAGGGGAAATGAGGATGTTGTGCGTTTCTCCACCAGATATGCCTCCTATTAGATTAATATGTTTTATTGTAACAGGCTAAGTAAAGAAATATAGGGGAAAAACGAATAGAAAAACTGAAAAAAATTAAAACACTAAAAACAAATACGGATATTAGAATTTCATATATATATATATAAACACATGCAATATAATACATTTATATTATACATATAATGAAATAGACATTGATACCAAAATTAACCTAACCTCAGGCATGTCTACCCAAAAGTAAGTCCTTGAATACAGTGATACTTTCTCTTAGGTAAAGAACCTCAGTGTAAATGGCAGTTTAATTGTATGAAGCTGCTATTTAGTTTACATAGTTTCGCTCTAAGCCTTGTGTTCTCCCTGTATTTGATTCTGCAGTATGAACAAACCCAGAAAAGTAGAATAATGTATTTATTCTCAAATGTAAATAATTGTGAGTGAAAAGAGAAATATGTATACTGTGAACTCATACAAAAGGACTAGTTGAATTGGACATTTCAGAAGGAGGGTATTAAAAGCTGCAATATAACACATAATGAATTAAAAAGATGAAGTCTGTAGCATAAATATGTTGGAAAGAAGTTTTGAGAAATCTTATCTAATTATTTTGCGAATGGCAGTATTTGGATTATATCATTTTGCTCATGTTATACTTATAAAGTTAAATGGTTTGTAGTGATTAGACTACTGTACATAATTGGATCAAAACTATTATAATACATAAGGAATATATGTCGTTATTTCTCTTTCAAATATAAACATATTTCCCAATGTAAATGAGATAATATATTAATTTATTTAATTCATAGATTCACTAGACAAATATGTCTACTTCAATGCTAATATAGAACAAATGATTTAACTCATGCTAATTTCATGCTCTATTTTGTAGAGAATTGAGTGTTTCTCATTTACCTGATACTAAGCACCAATGAATTCATATTTAAATACTTATGTGCAATTCTAGTTATGTGTAAATTTCAGTTAATAAATTGAAAGACTATGCCTTACAACACTTTAATCAAGGAGACTATTAATTATAAATGGATAAGAACTGGCCATAGGCATTCTGTGCTGTCAATAGAAGAGAATACTTGTACTCGGGGTTGAACTGTGAGGTCCTTGGTACCACCATCACTGTCTCATAACAGGCACAATAACATTTTTACATCTTTTGAAAGGTAACATTTACCTCCCAACCAGTTTTCCAGCAACTGAATTTGCTCCATGAGAAATCGAGAAATCCATAGTCCTTTCTACTTTAGCATCCATAATGAGGTCTTCTTATCTGAAATACCTGTCACATAACCTGAAACTTCTCTTAGTCATTCAGGAATAACCAAGATTCCAACTCAGTGAGGAGGATTCATGTATAGAACTGGTTCCAGTAGCCAAAATTTTATCAAGAAATGGTCAATCCATGACAACAGATATTATTTTGAAACTGAATTTAACAGATTCAAATAAAAATGTATTTCTGGTAATGGAGATCTAATTCATGTAGATGCGACAATCCCTCCCTTAACTATCCAGTTAATGTTGTGCGTTGTACTGAATAAATTTAGGGAATCACTTGGAAAGGTTGAATTCTCCCACCTCATGTATTTCTGTCTTGCAATACACATTAATAGCATGTCTTATCATACATGATCATGGATATCTGATTATAAGCTGAAGAGCCATTATCCACAAATATACAGGGGAGAAAGTTTTTGTTCTGCTGGCAGACACCATAGGGTACGATTCATAGGAACTTTTCGAACAATACAGCATACAAAGAGTGGTGAAAATTCCTTCTTATTTCATGTTAGCTGAAGATATCACTGGAAAGCTAATTTCCACTAGGGTGATAATACATGTCTTGTTCACATAGAAATATTTGCATATACACAAAGGCTCCCTTCCACATTTTGGAAAAAGGAGGAGTAATGAACATCCCTCATGACAAATTGTACATTGGAATATAATGCTTTAACAGGCAATGATTGTTCTGGGGAGGGTTCTATGACCATGATTTTAAGTTATTCCTTTCATAAATCACATTTTAATGCCATTTTTAATATTGATGTCTTGGTCAGTTGTTGTTGACTGAGCAGACATTTGACTTCTAAATGATTATGCCATATCATTCTTGCATAAACTACAGAACGATTTAGAACATATAAAATAACTCTAGAAATAATCCCCTATTGATTCTATGCTTAAAGTAAAATCTGATGCCAAATGTCATAAAAAATGGACACGAGCATCATGATCTATGTGTGTGAATGTGTGTGTGTTTGGCAAAGGATATTCTATGTAGTCAATATAAAGCATTTGCATTAATTAGGCTTATTCTACAATTACTTAGTCCATCTAAGGCTATTCAAAATAAAACACTTCTATAAAGTCTATCTACAGTCAAGAAAGAAAATTCAAATGTAAAAGGTACAACAAAACCAGGGGTGGGTTTCAAAACCCGTTGTTACCAGTTCGCTTGTGGGCGTATGCATGCACATGCGATGCTTCTGCTCAGGCACAGAAGCATCCGGGTGGGTGGGCGGAGCCTCCCGCCACCACTCCCAGTTTGCCTGAACCGGGGTGAACCGGTAGGAACCCACCACTGAGCAAAATAGATCAAAATTGTCCAAATGAGAATAAGATAAAACAACCCTATTGAATATTTTTATATTAACATTTTATTATAATTTCAGCCCAATTGACAATTGCTAGTTTTATATAGATTTTTTTCTCTGTCTGCACTCATTTTGATTCCTAGAAACGTCTTCCTTTGTGTGTGTGTGTATGTGTGTTTTGCTGAATAATGTAATATTTTATGCAGGCAATTTAATAGTTTATTCACCACTCACGACATGTTTTAAAAAAAATCCTCAAAGCAACAGTTGGTAGAGGTCTCACCTCATCTTATGAAATATGAGTAGTAAGCTATCACTGAGAGTACAAATGATTATCTTGAACTTTCATAATATTCTGCTTTGCCAAAAGTATTTTCTATTAGAAGAAAAACCACTTAATAAAGGACAAATAAGAAGCAATCTGGGCATAGAGAAAATAATTATTTGATTTGAAATATCTATGAAAGGATTGTCTTCATTCCATATACTCTATAACTGTGATGGCAAACCGGTTACTCTATAACCGTGGTGGCATGCAGTCCGTCTCTGTGGGCACACAAGCCATTGCCCCAGTTCAGCTCCGCTGCACATGTGCACGCCTCCCGCTGGCCAGCTGGTCTTCAAGTCTCTGCCATGCATGAGCAGGAGGCATGTTGCATGCATGGGGCTGCACGTACATGTGGAGGGCGTGATGCATGCAGGAGGTGAGGTGTATGCGGGGGGCGCTGGGACATGCAGGGGGTGTGGGGCACATGTAGGTGGCCGCATGTGCATGCACAGGGGTGGGGTGCATGTGCGGGCCCCCCGTGTACATTACATTTTGGGAGTTCGGGCAAATGCACGCTTTGGGTACTCGGTCTGGAAAAGGTTAGCCATCACTGCTCTATAACCACATACAGAAAAATAGAGATGATTTTGATATGTAGCACTTACATAAGTTTTTGATAAATTCTAATCTATTTTATTTCTCAATGTAATATTAAGTAGTCAAAATCATGAAAAATCAAAATTCCTTTATCTGTGTTCAAAACTGAGTTTGTACGTTAGTTATAAAGTTTGCAAAGCAAATGCTAAATCCTCAAGAGCAATTAGCTACATTTATTTAATTCTTCTTTGTATGCCAAAACATTTCAGTGTGACTCTCGACAGCCAAAGACTCCTTGCATTTTTATAAAAGTTCATAACTGGATATCTCTGTAAATAGAATTATTATACCTGGTCTACATTCTGTAGTATGATTAACCATAAATTGACAACATATATCCATGAAACAACTTACATATAGGCATTTGTGAATATTTTATTTTAATATATAGAATTATGGCTATAGATATAGTTTTTGGAAAAGGAAACTACATACAAAATATGAGTTTGTAATACCATGTTCCTCAATTCTAAACAAATATTTCACAGGTGGCAGCATTTATTCAGGCATCAATTTCCTTGAAAAGAGGAAATATGCAAGGTATTTCTGTATTATAAAGTTCAAATACATATACACATACATACAAATGCACACACACAAACACATACACAGAGGACTAAAAATAAAAATAAGGTTTACAGCATTAATATGCTAGCAGACATTTTCCCCATCAAATTTATATGGGATGCCCACCATCACAGACGTCTTGCAGACTACAAAATCATTTTTTTTCTTCTTTCATATCAGTCTTCAGTGATTTCCTTCTAATGAAAAACTAATCCTTTAGTAAGGATTGTAATTTTGCAAATTTTCATGATTCTATGATTGATGCATTCATGTAACAACTATGTTTTATAAATTGCTCAGATATTGATTGCAGATCTGTTTTTATTTATTTATATGCCGCCCTTCTCCGGAGACTCAGGGCGGCTTACAATGCGCTCAGGACGGCTTACAATGCGCTAAGCAATAGCCTTCATACTTTTGTATATTTATACAAAGTCAGCTTATTGCCCCCACAAATGGGGTCTCAATTTACCTACCTTAGAAAGGATGGAAGGCTGAGTCAACCTTGAGCCTGGTGTTAAAAATGTGGTAACTAATAACACTTAAACCTTCACATATGTAGCTAACAGAATTAAAACATGGTTAACCAATTCTTCTTAGAAAGTCATGGCATTCACACAAATAACTTATGTTCTTTATTATTCAATACAATAGATGCCAAAAGAACACCGATAAGGAGAAAACAAGACTTAATTCATTTCTGAACAATATGCTAACTAAAAATTATGGTGTTCTTCTGTAGGACACATGTCTACATTCATCAATATATTTTTAGCATTTAATAAGAATCTATGCAGTAAAGTGAAAGAATAAAAAAGCAAACTTTAAAAAGAAAACACGTATTAGAGATACGTCTACTTCTATATAAAAGTTGCAGACAATGCTCCAACAAACACGTTAACACTTCAGGGTTGTAATGGATGCCATCACAGTATTACCACCTCAATTTTTGTTTATTTTTTTTTTTTGGCACACCAAGCTCTGAAAAGCATGGTGTCTCACACTTATGTATTCTATAACCTTAACTATTATTCCTACTGTGTAAAAGCAAACCATAAATTTGAGGTGATAAAGCACCAGTTGGCAGATGTGAAGTCTACTACGAAAGCAGAAACCTTTAAAAGCTGCGTAACCATTATGAAATAACTGACCTATATGAAACTGCTACCATGGTTCACAAATTTATTGTCAGGTTCCAGCCTCTAGCTGTTCTCTGATTGTTCTAAATACTTGACAAACTGAAGCCTTTTCACTTTCTGTTGAAATTGCCTCATCTCCCTGTCAGAGCGCCATGGGGGACTCCATTACTTTTCTGACTTCCTTCCCCCACTGACAAGTCATTTAGCTGGCTTCTTGTTGTGAAGGCTGTCCATGTCAAATTAGCCAGAGCCCCTATTGTCCTTATTACCACTCGAAAAGCCATCATGAGTAATGCTACGGGGTCCCTCAGTTGTCATCATTTGTCAGAAAGAAAGGGAGTGTGGTTACATATAGTTGACAGGTAATTTCAGTGTCTACAATTACCCCAATTAGTCTTGTCATAAACAATTCGATAAACGCACACCAATACAAACAGATAAACACACCAAGGTCTCTCACTATTAATGTTGGGTAATGGGTAAATCAGTGATATAATGTTATATTTTATTTATTTCTTTAAACTACCCACAGCTGTGTGCTGGCAGTTGCTACCTGGTCAGCACAAATTGTACTATCTACTTTCATTAGCTCATCACTGCAAGAGAATAGGAAAGGCTGTGACAAAATTCATTTAGAAAGAAAAAGAGAGCAGATTGCCTAAAGCAGGTGTTATAACAAAGATAAAACAAAGGTTTCCAGTTCTTTACTGCCATGACTTTAGAAGTGATTATTTTATGTTAATACACACATATGACAAGAAGTCCCCCAAGAAATAAAGGGGGGAAATGCAACTGCTTGTATTAAAATAACATTCATTTGGAAATTTTAATGCACACTGGTGGTATCACACATGTTAAAGGCTGTTATGTAGAACCAATCATTTCATCCATATTAACTCATTTTTGAGCCGGGCAATCCAGAATCTAAGAGATATTCCCCAAAAGCACTCTTCTTCAAAAAACCAACTAATTTCTGAATTTAGAGTACACTTGGCTAGGAATTCAATACAGTTGACAGTGAGTGACATAATTTTTCTAACCAAACACTGTCAGCAGCAATTTTTGTTTCGTAGTGTAATAATACCTATCTCTTTTAACACAGTCTACCATAGAGTAACAACACTGAATTAAGAACTAGCAAGATTAGTCCTGGGCACTGTGCAAAATCTATCCACATTTCAGCATTTCTTGAGTCTACTGTACCCTGTCTGTTTGCTGACCACATACTTAAGTGACGGGAAGAGAACCCAACAGAAACATGTTGTTGTAGGAAATTGCTTTTGGCAACTATTTGTTCAAGCTCAAGATTTTTTTTTTTAAAGCCAACACTAAGAACCCAACAGAAAACAGGACAGGTCTCCCTAATGAGTAATCTATTTTAGCACAGTCTTGTCTAGGCATGACAGTTTACTGAGAGGCTTGAAAAACTCGTAATTACCAGTGTTACAGGGCAATTAATGTATATTACACTGCACTACTCATGGCAGCAACTGTCATTTTCTCAATAAAAATGAGTACTCTTCAGCTAAAGGTGACATTAATTGGGACTTTAATGACTATGCAGAGGAGCTGAAGCCAAATATGAACAAAACAGCGATTCAATGAGCAACTTCAGAAACGAGAAAATTGTACTAAAATGAGATTAATTGCTGTTTAGAAAAAGGAAAGAACCTAAAAAGCTATTAAATTGCAGGGTTTGGGTGCCCGGGTGATGGTTGTGATGTTAATCTTGCATTCTCACAGCAGGCAAATATTCACTAAATTCAGAGCTTTTTGACAGCAGGAAAAATCATGTATGCTTAACTTCAATCCATCAAAAATATATTTCAGCTTTTATCAGTGTTCTAAATACTTCTGCAATTTCAAAAATTACTGCTCCATTCCTTGGCTGTCATCATGCAAATGTGAATACTGTCAATATTGCTGTGAAAAATTTCTCAGCTTCAAAAGGCTTAGTTTGGTGATAAAGAAAGAAAAATGTGAAGATTAGAATTGCAAAACACACACTACTAATATAACAGAAAGCAAACAATAAGAATATAATGTTTAAATTGTGGAAACTACTAAAATAGAAAATGATGGGGTGTTTGTCTATGTGTGTGTGTGTAAAAATCAAAGAAAAATAATTTCTGAAAATCTCCCACAGCCTATGTAGTTAATTACTTGTTATAAATAATTAGGACATAATTTTGCAGCTCAACTTCAGGTGATGCAATGATTAAAACAGTTCTGGAGTTTCTAAAAGCCTTTATCTCTTCTACTTAATACTTGATGCAATTATATAATTGCTTTATAGGTCTTTCAACTGTCAAAACGAGTGTATACATAAAACATCACATTTAAACTCTGACATACAAAGGGGATAAACATAGGTCTGGCTTCCTTTTAAGTTTTGTCTTTAGAAAGTAGAAATTTGAAAATAGAAAAATTAATTCATAGACTGTTCAGAACAGTCTATGGCCTCTATAGATCTAACTTTTGTGCATGTTCTGAAATAGAACACTCAGCAGAATACTTCCCACGGCCATTACTGTATT
This sequence comes from Ptyas mucosa, assembly GCA_012654045.1. Classification (NCBI taxonomy): domain Eukaryota; kingdom Metazoa; phylum Chordata; class Lepidosauria; order Squamata; family Colubridae; genus Ptyas; species Ptyas mucosa. The sequence goes on from WNWU01000001.1 coordinate 45,237,224, forward strand.
TCACAATTATTTTTTAATAACCAATGCTGGTCCCATTCCATTATAATAATTAAATAGCTAGCATTTTTGCAGAGTATAAATTTGTATAACCCACATATACGCAAACAAACGTACATTTCGGGCAGTACTAAACAACTTTGTCAATAAACAATATGGGGTTTCCAAAAATAGTGTGTTTTCCTAAAAATAAGTTGTCTTACTGTTAACATTGGGTTTTTTTATTAACTATTTTGACTGCATATTTATGCAAAGTCAGATAGCACAGAAAAACATTTAAATGAATGTCTTAACTTGCTTACCAATGACATAGCAGCTGAAGGAATTAGCGTTCCAGATTTGTGTTTGCCAGTATATAGGTACCATAATGGCTAAAGAGTGGAGCTTAGCCATTATGGTACCTATGTACTGACCCATCAGTCCTTCAGGCAAACTCTATGCTAAACATAAGTCAGTTTGGTATAGTGATTAAGACTCCAGATTAGAAACAGAGACTATGAGTTCCAGTCCTGCCTTAGGCACAAAGCCAGCTGAGTGACCTTAAGCCAGTCTTTCTTCTCAACACTAGGAAAAAGGCAATGGCAAACCACTTTCAACAAATCTTGCCAGGAAAACTGAAGGGACTATTCTAGGCAGTCTACAGGAGTCGATACTGACTTGAAGGAAAAAAAGAAAAAGAGAGAAAAAAGAAAAAGAAAACAAGGTAAACACAAACTATTTGATTGGGTTATCTGGCAACCTATTTTGGCAGATGGACAGGCAATTTGATGCTCTAATTTTGACCAGGCTGGTATACTGCAACATCTGGTAAAAGTATTGTTCAAGTCAGGTTCTGAGTTATATACATTTTTTTAAAAAAAATGTTCTACATTCCATCTTATCTCTAAAACAAGGCTGAAGAAGAAATTCAAAACAAAAATAGTTCTTTCTGTTAATATACAAACTCTAAGAAGACTCTGGAAGAATGTTTTCCTGCAATACACATAAGCCTATTATATTAAAGAAATTCCAAACTGAAGAGGGATAAAACAAGATGCATCAATTTATATATCAATTTTCTTGTGGCCAAACTAAGTATCGGTAATTCAGGGTGTTCCTTTTACAAACATCAGTCAGATTAAAACAATATTTGTGTGCTTAGCCACATAGTATTCTAAGAAAGCACGAAGAGATGAATCATTATAAAACCAAGGTATTAATTTTTGCAAAGCATCCTAGAGTGCATGCATGGCAGTTAAATGACCAAACAATTAAGCAAGTCAAAAATCTTTAAATATTTTGGGAATAGTTTTTATTGCTATACCAAACACAGGGAACATTAAAATGCAAATAATAATAATAAAATAAATCAGTAGCAGTGTTATTTTCCAAGAGTGGTATGGCATATTCCATCACTGCTAAAGTTATTTTTGGCTAAGGCTCATCTTTGTTTAATTTGTTCAATTAGCACCAGACAGCTCTTCTCTATAAGAGGAGACCATGTCAGTCCAAAAATCAGGAGGATTTTGATAGTATCTTTTCAGGCCAACACATTTATTAAATGTTTTAATTACATTCTTTAGTCTGCGAAGTTGTTACTATTCTCCCACTGATTTCTGTCTATCTGGAATGCATCCAGTTCAAATTCACAAGGAAAGTGTCCTCCTGTGGAATTAATGTGGTACTCTTATCTCAGCTGTCCACCTGTCCCTTCCGTTGTATGGAAACCTGCCATGGTCGGGGAAGCTGCGTTTGGCTACCTAACCCATTACCATGTGCAAAGCGCCCCAATTATTTTCATGGTTTTTCTTCAGCTGCTGAATGGAAGCTGCTTAGAGAATGGAAGCTGCTTAGAAAATGGCACAAGGTGACCTTGGTAGGAAGGCCACACTTAGCATAGTCTGGTTGTGCCTGTCAGCAGTTGGAAAAAAAGCCACGAAGGTAAATGGGGTGGTTTGTATGTGTTGGGGGACCAGATAGTCACCTAAGGCTTATAAGACCACAGCAGACTTCTGTGCACCAGTGGGTACTGTAGGTTGTGCCAGGCTGCCCAGGCCTTTTCCACAGCCCCATATTCCTTACCTTGGACTCCGTTTGCTTAAGGATCATCTGATATCACTTAACAGCTACAACCAAGAGTGACAAGATTACAATAGTTGAGTAAAGCAGTCATACGGCATCTTGCTTAACAAGTGAAAACGTCTTGCTTCACTTAATGACTGAGATTCCAGGCCTGATGGTTGTTGTAAATTGAAGACCAGCTTAGTAAGAGAGGTACTCTTTGCAACTATGATTGTGGTGTACCTCACTCCCTTCTTGTATCCCAATGAATCAGGGAGGCACTGTTAGTTTCCCAGGACTTAAAAGTGTTTCAGTCTCCTTTATCTAGGTAACAGTTCTGGCATATTCCCAGAAAGATCATTTTCTTAGTCTCTATAGCCCCTTCTTTAGGCCAGCGAGACTTTTAAACCAAATAATCTTTCCCAAATTTTGAAAAGCACCAACTTTAGCATGGTCAATTGCCTCTCACAGCTTCAACTTCAACTGCAGTATTGTGGCCACAATCTTGACTTTTTTTTTTTTTACTTCTGTCTGAGTTAAGACTTTTCCCTGAAACCTTGAATTCATAGGCTTCATTAGCCACAGCTAATTGTTGAGATTAATGTTCCTTTTACTTGGTCTTCAATTATTTGGAGTTGGTATGAGCAATAAGATGAAACATTTGTTAAGAGGGATAATGAAGAACATCAAAATAATCTCTTCAAATTGTATGAAAGGACTACATTGGTAGTTTTAGTAGAGGCTGATAAGATCTCACTTGAAAAACACTGTTAGATTTTCATTGGATAGCTTAATGAAAATGCAGATAGAGTGTTTGCTTTTCTTAAAAAGCCAATTCCGTGACAAAGGATTATTAGATAAAGAAACAGAAATAAGAACTTCAGCGTCTTTGTACAAATACTCAATACCCATCAGGAAGGCTTTCTAACTCTGGGCAATTTCTTGCCATCATTCTACCTCTTGCCCATCTACCCATCGGTGACCATAGGACTATGATCAGATAAATAAGCAGCAATCGATCTGAAGAACTTTTCTTGGACAAAACACAGGGAGCTACACTTTACATTTTTTTCACCAGTCACTGTTGTGCTGCTTTTGTTTTTTGACTGAAAATTATACTTCAGTTTCTGTAATTGCTAGACTTATAGAAAATGGAGAAAATGCTTTAGAGCTTGTGACAGCATAATGGAATACCTATCAACAACTCCTTATATTTCTCCCTCACCAGTTGCATAAGGATTGGGATAGGTAGCTGTGTAATGCAGGGAAATGGACCACATGGCCATGCTTTGGCCATTTGATACACCTGTCACATTTATGGCAGTCTGCAGAGTCTGGTGGTCACAGGATCATGTTTTTTTATTATTATTCTTATTTATATGCTGCCCTTCTCCGGAGACTCAGGGTGGCTTACAATGCGTTAAGCAATAGCCTTCATACTTTTGTATATTTTATACAAAGTCAGCTTATTGCCCCCACAAACCAGGTCCTCATTTTACCCACCTTAGAAAGGATGGAAGGCTGAGTCAACCTTGAGCCTGGTGAGATTTGAACTTACAGTAATTGCAGGCAGCTGGATGTTAAATGCTGCCTTGTAGGAGGCATTAGCCTCCTACGCCACTCATAGCTCAATGTTGCTATGATAGTTTTGCCAAAAACTGGCAGTTACTTCTATCGATAGCGAACATTGGTTTGCTGAACTACTAAGGATTAAAAAACAAAGTGATTCCCTTAATGACTCCTGTAAAACTATAAAAATGGTTCAATCACATGACTGACCTGTTTTACGAGTGCTTACGACCAAAATAAGCAGGCTGCATTACGATCGTAACTTGAGGATTACCTGTAATCCCGTTTTAAATTTGGATCAAACACTTTCTCTCTTCCCAACCCAACTCATAGGATTGTGTGTGTCAGGATAGTAGAAAGAGGAAGCATTGTGTTTGTAGTCTTGAGTTGTACAAAAATAAAGCAAGAATATCAATCTAATAAATCATTAATTAATGACTCTGTCATTGTGATAGGAAGTCCCCTTATTTAACTCGTTATTGTATAAAGAAGCAGAACCTTCATCCTTCTTGTCTCTCTAGCATTTAATTTCATTAGATGATACTGTTTCCCTTCTACTTTTTCAGTACAAGTTGTCCTTCAGATATGGTTGCCAAACATTCAAAGTTAAGATGATTTCCAAAAAAGCTACTTATGACCCAGATTCAAAGTCTGATTTGAAGATTGTAACGTCTTTGTAACTACATCAAGGCATGACAGTGTAATGAAATTTTGCACATTCCAGGAGAGTTTCAATTGCACTGTCATGTACATCTTGCCCTTTTTGATCATGCTCTGCAGACAGCCCTGAACTTCAGCAAGAAGCATGAAAACCAGATCACCTGGAAGCCGCACCCAAAAGGAAAGGGTGAGGGAAGAATGATGATTTGCAGTACTCTTTTGAATTGCTAAATCAATTATCTTTGTACATTCTAAAAATGAAAAGGAATGCTATCTCTAATGCCCTGTGCAAATTCAGTGAGTGTGTCATTCAATCTGGTTTAGATTATTTTGATAGCAACATGTGATAAGAATTTTTGAGATAGAATCTATTTCATAATTGATTTAAAATTGTGAAACTAAGTCTTATTGAATCATGATGATTATGGTGCCCCATCTTTAGAGATTACAGCCCAGAAACAGTCCTGACATTTTAGCATAAAATATGCTTTTATTTGTTTTAATATTATAAACAGTTGGTTTAATTTAGTTTAAATAGAGGCTTGCTTTTTTTTGAAAGATTATTATCCTGTCTTTTTTTCCCTACATGACTCAGGAGTACTTCTCCAAATACCCTATTTCCCCCACAATAATAACCCTGTGAAGTGAGTTGCACTGAGAGAATGAATGGCCCGAAATATCTCAGCTTGTTTTTCATGCCTAAGGCAGGTTTAGAACTTAAAGTCTCCTTATTTCTAGGCCAACACCTTACACCAAAGAAAGCTGGCTCTCTTTACCTGGCTTTATTTTGTCATTTGGCTGTTATAGCTTAGAGACAAATGTGCATGTACAAATTTAGGCACTTCTGGTCAAATGTTTCAATGAATCTCTAATTCAAAAACAGCAGACATACCTTCTATATAGCACAAAGTTAAAACATCTTTCTGCAAATCTGAAACCACACTTATTACATTCACGATATAAGTAAACAGTGAATATGGCAGGTCATAAATTTGGACTCAGGCCCATAAATTTGGACTTTATTCTTTGCAACATCTTCTTTGATGGAAATAATCAAATTTAGTAGCTCAGTAAAAGACTATATATTCTTGGTTTGGGAATTCCCCCCCCCCTTTCTTGAAGACCTCTTCTAGCTCAGAAATATTCTTAAGACTCCTTGCCTGCAGCCTATGTTTGAGAACTCCCCACAGATTTTCAATAATACTCAAGTTTGAGGACTGTGAAATCCATTCCAAACCCTTCATCTTTCTTTCCTGTAAGTCCTTCTTGGTTGATTTGGGGGTATATTTCAGTGTGTCATCTTGATGAAATATTCAATCTCTTTCCAGTTTCAATTTTTTTTAGCAGCGAGACCAGAGCCCCTAGGATATATTGATATTTGACTCTATTATTTCTTCCATCTTCACAGTATTTCCTGTGCCACTGGTTGCCATAAAAGCATAAAGCACAATAAAGCCACAATAAAACTTAACTGTTAGCAAGGTGTGCTTTCTTCAAATGCTTCACCCTTCCCCCCCCTCTAAACATTATGAGGTTGTGGTCAAATGGTTCAATTTTTGTTTCAAGAGTCCAAAGTACTTTTTTTCAAAATATTTCAGGTTAATTTTATTTTGCATTCTTTAGACAATGACTTTTCTGATGAGATCAGAGAAAGGTCACGTTTTATATGTAACACTGCATTGTGGACAGCTACTCCAGTGTCAGCTGGAGGCTATTTGCAAGTGACCGGTGGGTGGTATTTTGGGGGCTCTTCTACCTGTTGAACTAACTGTTGAGGCCAAGCAATAGTATGAGAAGACCCAGAAAAAATTCTTGGTCTTCTAATATTATTGCTTGGCTTCAACTGTTCTACATAGCACTCAATTTTTTTCATATTTCTAACAGCTGAAATTGCTAAAAAGTGGAAGTATGATTCAGAGAGAGGGGGGGGAGGGGGAGAAAGAGAGAGAGGGGGGGAGGGGGAGAAAGAAAGAGAGAGAGAGAGAGAGAGAGAGAGAGAGAGAGGGAGAGAGAGAGAGAGAGAGAGACAAAGACAGAACAGTACTCCAACCTTAGAGATTAGAATCAGAATCGAGCTGGAAGGGATCTTGGCGGTCTTGTAGTCCAGTCCCCTGCTCAAGCAGGAGTTCCTATACCATTTCAGACAAGTGACTGTCCAGTCTTTTCTTAAAACCCTCCAGTGATGAAGCACCCACAGTGTCTGAAGGAAAGCTATTCCACTGGTTAATTGTCCTCACTGTTAGGAAGTCTCTCCTTAATTCCAGGTTGTTTCTCTCCTTGATAAATTTCCATCTACTGTTTCTTGTCCTGCCCTCTGGTGGTTTGGGAACTAAATTGAATCTCTTCTCTTTGTGGCAGCCTCTCAAATACTGGAATACTGCCATCATGGCCCTGTAGTCCTTTTTTTATTTAGACTAACCAAGCCCAAATCCTACAATTGTTCTTCATAGTTTCCAGCCTTTAATCACCTTAGTTGCTCTTCTTTGCACTTTTTCCAAAGTCTCAACATCTTTTTTATGTGGTAACCAAATGTGGTTACCACATAATGTGGTAACCAAAACTGGATGCAGTATTTCAGGTGTGGTCTTACTAAGGCTTTATAAAGCAGTCATAATACTTCATGTGATTTTGATTCTATGCCTCTGTTTATATAATCTTTTTATAAAGTCTGTTTATAGAAACTTTGGAGGTCTTTTAGTCCAACCCCTTGCTCAGGCAGGAAGCCCTATACCATTTCAGGCAAATAGTTGTCCAACCTCTTCTTAAAAATTGCTCCTTTGGAAAATAAGTTGACCCCCTCTTCTTTGTAATAACCACTCAAATATTGAAACACTGCTAACATGTCACCCATAGTCCTTCTTTTCATTAAATAGACATACCCAATTCCAACAGCCATTCTTTGTCTTAGCCTCAAGTCTCCTAATCATCTTTGTTGCTCTTCTCTGCACTCTTTCTATAATCTCAACATCTTTTTTACATTGTGATGACCAAAACTGGATGCAGTATTCCAAGTGTGGCCTTACCAAGGCATTATCAAGTAGTGTTAACACTTCATGTGATCTTGATTCCATCCCTGTTAATGCAATCTAAGATTGTATTGGCTTTTTTGGCTCTCTCTCACAATTACTACTATTGAGACAAGTACTACCTACTGTATACTATACCTGTGCATTGAGTTTTTCTTGCTTTTCATTTTGTTAGATGTGGCCCAATGTCCAAGCTTGTCAGTATGTATCTTAAGCCTATCTTCTGGAGTGTTGGCTATTCCTGCCAGCTTGGTGTCATCTGCAAATTTGATGAGTTCCCCATCTATCCCCTCATCTAAATCTTTTACGAAGATATTGAAGAGTACTGGACCTAAGGCAGAGCCTTGGAATACCCCACTTCATACTTACCTCCATGTAGATATAGTTCCATTGAAGACTAAATGTTGAGTGCAGTTGCTCAGCCAGTTAAGAATTCATCTGGTGGTGATGCTGTCTAACCCCCCTTTTTCTATCTTATCAAGTAGTAGGTTGTTGTCTACCTTATCAAATGCCTTACTGAAGTTCAAATAAATTATATTCACAGCATTTTTCTGGTTCACTACTTTTGTCACTTTGTCAAAGAATGCAATAAGATTTGTCTGGCATGATCTGTTTTTGACAAATCCATGTTGGCTTTTGGTTATGTCTTTGTTTGCCTTTAATAGTTTGCAGATTCGTTACTTGACTATCTTTTCCAGAATCTTCCTAGGTATTGATGTAAGGCTGATAGGTCTGTAGTTTCCTGGATCCATTTCCCCCACCTTTTTTAAAGATAAGAATTACACCAGCTGTTTTTCAGTCCTCTGGTAGTTCCCCAGTATTCCAGGATTTTTGAAAGATATGATTTAGTGCAGTGGTTCTCAACCTTCCTAATGCCGCGACCCTTTAATACAGTTCCTCATGTTGTGGTGACCCCCAACCAGGGGTGGGTTCTAAATTTTTTTACTATGGGTTCTGTGGGCGTGACTTATTTTGTGGGTGTGGCTTGGAGGTCATGTGACTGGGTGGGCATGGCTACCTGGGCATGTGACAGGGTAGCCATGGCTATGTGTATAGGGACTACTCAGAGGGCTGAAAAAAGTCATTTCTGACAGATCCTCGCACTTTTGACTGGTCCTCACACTTATGACCATCCTCACATTTATGCCCATGCAGCATTCTTAACAACCATGTCACTCATTTCACAAGATAGGGCAAAAAACGTAAAATGTGAGGACAGTCGTAAATTCGAGGACTGGTCAAAAGTGCGAGGACCAGTCAAAAATAACTTTTTTAGCCCTCTGAGTAGTCCATGTGCACAAAAGAACTACCCAGAGGGCTGAAAAAAGTAATTTCTGACAGGTCCTCGCACTTTTGACCGGTCTTCGCACTTATGACTGGTCATCATTTATGCCCATTGTAGCATTCTTAACAACCATGTCACTCATTTCACAACTGCTTCTCTTCACCATGGTGACAAGATAGGGCAAAAACATAAAATGTGAGGACAATTGTAAGTTCGAGGAATGGTCAAAAGTGCGAGGACCAGTCAAAAATAACTTTTTCAGCCCTCTGAGTAGTCCATATGCATAAAAGGATACAGCAATAGAAAGGAATGAAGGAAGGGAAGGGAAATTAAAGTAGGAGTGAGGGTAAGAGAGGGAGGAAGAGAGGAGGAGAAGGAGAAAGGAAGAGGAAGTAGGGAGGAGAAGAAGGGGGGGAAGAGAAAGTAAGAAGGAAAGAAAAGAGAGAGGTGGTAGGTTTGAGGAGAAAGATTGCTATACAATAAAAAAGATGAAAGGGAAGAAAACCAATCCCAAACAAATATAAAGATATTAAGATAAAGGATGAATTGTTAAACTTTAAAGAATAAAAGAGAACAAATATGAATAAATAGCAATAACTAGAAACACACATACAAACATACAATGTATTTTCTTTGAACAGAGTATTTGGCCAGTTCACAAATTTAAACAGTGTTTTGTCATTTCAATTAAATTTACAATTTCTATATTTCTTTTTTGCCATATTTATTCCTCATCTATTTTTTTAAAAAACCCTTCATCCTTATCTCTAATCTTAATCAAATTCAATTTTCCCCTTCTATTCTATATTATACCCCTTCGCATTGTCATCTATTTTTATATCCATCCTCACATTGGTTAATTATGTAATACAGTTATTTAATACAAATTCAACATTTTAATATAAATCAATTAGTTATATAACTATCTTTTTTGTATATTAATCAATATGAACATGAATATTCCAATTATTTCCATGCAATCCAATTTCTTACAAATCAATTAATTATATTTACCAATAATAATAAACCAAATAATTTTCCCCATATATTCCTCCAAACCACAACTTAACCATTTCTGCTTTCAACACAATATACAATTAATAGTATCTCAATTATTACAGTTCCCTAGTTAAATAGAGCTTTTTTTCGTTTGTGTTTTAAAATCTTGAACTCTCCTCTTTTGCCCTAAATTTCCCATTGTTTGCAGTTTTGCACCTACTTTTTTGGTGAGGAAAAAGAAAAAGAAATCTCTCTCCCTGCTTCATTTTGTCACGTTGCAGCAAAGACCCTGCTTTACTTTCAGTTTCCTTTTAGCTAGGGAAAAAAAATTGCTCCAAAGTTTGCTGCAAAAATTGCAGCAGGCAAAGAGCTTGCAAAACAAGAGCTTGCAAAAGAGCCTGCTCAAAACAGCTGAGAGCAAATCAGCTGAGAGTCGGGAGGCGGATCTAATCAATTTATGGTAATTAACCTATGCTGAAGCTGAAAGAGGCTGTTTTTCTATTTTTGCAGGCACCGATCTTCTCATTTATTTTCTTTTAACACTGATCAGCTGTAGGGCGGCCCTTTGAAGCCCCACGACAAGAATTTAAAGAGCTTTTTTCCCTCTAGCCATCAGCTGGGACTCAGGAGGCAGCAATAGATTGGGAGTGGGCAGGGTAAGCAACCGGGGACCGGCGATCCAACAGAGGCAGAGGGTGAGGGTGAGTGAAAACGTGGGGGGGGGCAAGAGAGGGCTTTGGCGACCCCTGTGAAATGGCCGTTCGACCCCCAAAGGGGTCATGACCCCCAGGTTGATAACCGCTGGTCTAGTGGTTCTGAGATCACATCTGTGAGTTCCTTCAGAACTCGTTTAGGGTGGACAGGATATTTGTTCACCTGGATAATTGTAGACCTAATAAGCCTATCAACTTTTTGGCCCTCATTTACAGTAAAAAGAACAATTAGTTAGCACTGAATCAACTGGAAAGGTGTCAAAATTTCTGTACCTCTCATATATGTTGCTGACTTACTTTGAATCTGTAAAGAATTGCATATGAATACAGGTAGTCCTTGAGTTCGTTTTAGTGACTGTCTGAAATTACAAAGGCGCTGAAAAAAATGACTTTGACCATTTTTCACACTTACGACAAGTGCAGATCAAAATTCAGATGCTTTGTAACTGATTTATATTTATGATGGTTGCAGTGTCCTTGGGTCATGTGATTACCCTTTTCAAACTTCTAACAAGCAAAATCAACGGGGAAGCCAGATTCATTTAACAACGGTGTTACTAACTTAACAACAGTAGTGATTCACTTACAACAAATGTGGCAAGAAAGTTTGTTAAATGGGGAAAAATTCTCTTAATAACTGTGGCACTCAGCCCCAGAAATTTTGGGCTCAGTTGTGATTGTAAGTCAAGGACTACCTGTAGTAAGAATGAATTCAAGATTGAAGAAAGATGAAACATATAACTTAGTGCATGAAGAGGTTGTGTCAGCAGTTCTTCACAATTGGACCTGGAGTGCCTAGCGTTTTGCAGACAAAGTTTACACATGCAGACAAACAAACAGGTACTAATGTCTATATCTATATTTATGTTTTTTGTGTAGTAAGTGTTCATGAAAATGTTAAACTGCTGTTTTTAAGCAAACAAGAAAATGCAATATTAACTTATTTTGATAAAATTACTTTGTGAAAGCACTTAATCCTCCTAGGGAAAAAAGTATGTTTGCCAAGATGAAAAAGATTAGTCTGCAGAAAGGTACCACAGTTAGAACAAGATATATACAGACTTATATATATATTAGTTTGTGTATAACTTTTTCAGTTTGAAAAAGAATTGTACAGAATGGTAAAATGAAGTAAGAAATGAAAATGAAGTCTTTGCTCAATCACAGGTGGCTAGTGTTCACAAAAGTATTCTAAAGTAAGTGGGGTACATGCAAACATATCGTTTATTTTTGTCATCTGGTTTGTCTTAATCATGATCTAAAAATTCATTTATAAGCCTGTATACAAAATGCCATGTTTATATCAATATCATATGCTGCCTGCTTGAAACAGTACACATTAAAATGAAGAACAGAAATCTGTGTAATGGTCAAAGACAACCAATAACAAAACCACTAAATTCTAGTTGTCAAACATAATTTACTATGTATATTTCTTCATTTCTTCTGATAAAACAGAAATTATTAAAATTAAAGTGATATGGGTGAGTGTTTACGGCTTCCTTTAAAACTTTGACTTACAGCAGTATCTATTTAAGTTTAAGACAGAAAAAAAAATCACAGAGAGAGCTCTATGCAATGGCCTGGTGACTTTTTATCCTCCTGTCAAACCTCAGCAGTTTTATTTGTGGTGATACATGCTGAAGAAGGTTGGAGGTTAAAGTTGATAGGAGGGCCAACAGGAACGCCAACTAACTTCTTTCCAAAGATTACATCTCTTAATATATTAGTGCATGTTGGCAGCTGCTGCTGACTTTACAAGTACATTTTATATACTCATTAAACCAAACTCCCAATTCTAGATCATATGAATGAAGTAAATACCCTTGAAGCTTTTATCATAGAGACTTCTAATATTACAACCACATATGCTAGAGTTGTACAATGATTGTTAAATAACTGTTGCAAAGCTAAGTCATTTTTTTTATAATTTTCAGAAAAGATTACTAATATAAGTGAGTTTAGAATTTTCTCTTCAGAGAAGAAAATAGAACACTGGAATAAGGCTTCATTCAATTCACAAACCAGATGTTGAACCAAGATTTTGTAGCCGGGCATTTTGCAAAGTAGATGATGCAATTTTAAATTATTTCTTGGCTTTGAGTTTCAGATGCTTTAACAGAAATCTCTACTGACTATTTGTTGTTATCACTTCCTTCTTTCAGGAGCAATGAGTTTGTTAAGACAGATTTGTTTCAAAGCACTGAGTGGTAGAAACTTCCAGTATGGCTCTCTGTGCTTTTATTGTTAGATTTCTATCGGAGGGCCTACTCTGTGAACCTGGTTCCTGAGTTTCTATGTGGAAAGTGACCACTGGACAGCAAAATTTTTCTGTGCCAGAATTTTAACAATTTTTAATAATATTTAACAATAGTTTAAATTATATGCTGTTATATTTAAAAATAAAACCCCATAAACATTATGTAAAATATTCAACATAAAATAAGCACTAGGTGCCAAGAGTAAAACAACCAGCTCAATAACAAACATTATTTAAAGTTTTTCTTTCAGATTTTAGTGAACCATTATATAAAAGTTGTAAATAAATATGAATTGGTCATACTCCAGTCATTTAAAAACATGCTGATTTAAAACTACAGTTGAGGCTGACACAGGCTGACTCAAGCTTTACCAAAACCAAGAAAATGTAAACAAAGAGTTAATAATGTTTTATGAGTAATAATGATTTTTCTGAAATATTAATAATCATAATCCTCTGTGCCCCAGCAATGTTCTTAGTGTTTGGATGAAAGATCTAAAGGCCAATAAAATGCTTCATTGTGTTAATCTTACATTATACTTACAAAGCACTAGCCTGCTAGTGGTATTATCTTTATTTTCTTTTTTCCCCCTTAACTACCGTATTTGCAGCATTAAAAAAAAACACAACTATCATTAGCCTTTTAAATCGAGTTGGATTCTTTATGCTGAATTGTAATAAAATGGATTATTTTCATATACCCCCTTGCTGGCAATTTAAAATGAAGAGTGTGTATTAAAAGTGGAGACAGCAGCCAATCAAATTACATTAACTACATTATTTATTTCTGGCAAATGTTCTAGGTTACCAATATGGTTATTTGTTGTCTTATTTTGAAAGAAGACTTTGAGGTTCCTTACTACTTTGAAAGGGTAAGCTTTGCTTCTGCTAACATGCTTTGCCATGATATTCTCAAAACAATTGAACCCACTCATTGGACATTTATTTAGAATGAAATTTATCAGAGGGAAAATATGATTTATCTCTATATGTCTACTGAGGAGTCCCATCAACAGACAGATATTGTAGAGATAAACCACATTTACACACCATTCAAAAGAAACAATTAAAAAACTAAGATGGAAGCCAAAAGACAAGAATGTATTCTCTTCAGCAACCAACACCCAGGTTTAGTTTAGTTTAGTTTATTTCCAATTTATATACCGCCCTTCTCCCTGAGGACTCAGGGCGGTGTACAGCCAGAAATAAAAACATGAAATACAAATATTAAAAACAATTAAAATATATATAGATTTGGCTCCAAAATTTAAAACTAACAAACCAATTAAAATATTTAAAATTTCTTCTTAAGCCAGCCCGGCTTGTTGGAAAAAATGTGTTTTGAGGGCACGGTGGAAGGCATTGAGGTCATGAATTCTCCTTATCTCCGGGGGCAGCTGGTTCCAGAAGGTGGGTGCCCCCACAGAGAAGGCTCTCCCCATGGGGGTCACCAGCCTACATTGTTTGGCTGATGGCACCCTGAGGAGGCCCTCTCTGTGGGAGCACACGGGTCGATGGGAGGTCATCGGTGACAGCAGGCGGTCTCGGAGATAACTAGGCCCTATGCCATGGAGTGCTTTAAAGGTGATCACCAACACCTTGAAGCGCACCTGGAAGACCACCGGAAGCCAGTGCAGCTCGCGCAGGAGTGGTGTTATGTGGGAGCGCCATGCTGCTCCCGTCACTACCTGCGCGGCTGCATTCTGGACCAGTTGGAGCCTCCGGGTGCTCTTCAAGGGGAGCCCCATGTAGAGAATGTTACAGTAGTCTAGGCGAGAGGTGACGAGGGTGTGAGTGACTGCACAGGAAATCCCGATCAAGAAAGGGCCGCAACTGGCGAATCAGGCGAACCTGACAGAAGGTCCCCCTGGTTACAGCCGTCGGATGTTCCTCCAAAGACAGCTGCCTATCCAGGAGGACTCCCAGATTGCGAGCCCTTTCCGCAGGGGCCAAAGACTCGCCCCCGATAGTCAGTGATGGAGTCAACTGACTATATCGGGATGCCGGGAGCCACAGCCACTCCGTCTTGGATGGGTTGAGCTTGAGTTTGTTTTTCCCCATCCAGATCCGCACGGCTTCCAGGCACTGGGACATCACTTTAAGGGCATCGTTGGGGTGGCCTGGGATGGAGATGTATAGCTGGGTGTCATCAGCGTACTGATGGTATCTCACCCCAAAGCCACGGATGATCTCACCCAGCGGCTTCACATAAATGTTGAACAAAAGGGGCGAGAGGACCGACCCCTGCAGCACTCCACAGACGAGAGGCCTCGAGGTCGACCTCTGTCCCCCTATCAACCCAAACTGCGACCGGTCGAAGAGGAAGGAGGAGAACCACCATAATACGTTGCCCCCCATCCCCAACTCTTCCAGCCGGTGCAGCATGATACCATGGTCAATGGTATCAAAAGCCGCTGAGAGATCTAATAGGGCTAGGAGAGAGGAACATCCCCTCTCCCGAGCCCTCCAGAGATCATCAACCAACACGACCAATGCCGTCTCCATGCTGTGCCCAGACCTGAAACCCGACTGGAACGGATCCAGATAAGATGTTTCCTCCAGGAATTGTGGAAACTGTCGCGCAACCACACTCTCAACAACCTCCGCAATAAAGCGGAGGTTGGAGACAGAACGATAGTTAGCTAATACTGCCGGGACCAGGGAAGGCTTCTTGAGGAGAGGCTTTACCACTGCCTCTTTCAAGGCGGCAGGGAAGTGACCCTCACTCAAAGAAGCGTTGATAATACCCTGGAGCCAGCCTCGTGTAACCTCCCAGGAGGCCAGTACCAACCAGGAGGGACACGGGTCCAGTAAACATGTGGCCGCACTAAGTCTCCCCAAAATCCTGTCCACATCATCAAGAGTCATAGAGTCAAACTCTTCCCAGGTAACATTCTCAAGACTATTCCTCGTCACCCTGCCTAGATCTACCCAGTCGGAGTCCAAATCCCCCCGAATCTGAGCGATTTTGTCATACAGGTATTGTCCGAAATCCAAGCAGGGATTAACACCAGGCAAACAATTAAACTGAAAACAATATCCAGTCAAGTAAATATTGAAGAGAAAATTATAGCCTCACCAACACTGGTAAACTACTATATATAAACACACAGCAAACCCCACACTCATTAGTACTGTTGATGCTACTAGTCAGATAATAAAACATCTGCAAGCAAACAACCAAGCTCAGAGAGCACCAAGGACTCAACCGAAATTATTGTTAACCTATTTGTTGGTAATTCTGATCAATGACTATTGTGAAGAACAAACTATAGATTTTTATGTATAAATGTTTTAGAAGATTCATGGCAAGAAGTTATATAAAAGGAAAACTACCTTATCATCCCTACTCCCACTCATGTGGATAGAAAACTGAAAAAGATAAAAATATACTATTTATAATATGAATATTATATTAAAAATGGTTGTCTGATTAAATATGAAAGGAATGACAGAAGTAGGAAGACTGTTAAGAAAACATTGGGTATACACAGTTCTAAGAGTTCGGCTTCTGCAGTTGAACAGCAGAAAATTATAGGGATGTTTCTATAGCCTTTAATGCACCCACCGAAGCAATATACACGATAGAGGACTAAATAGAAAAAAATGGCCATCTCAGAATGTACAATAGGATAGTTTTAGATTATTTGTTGGCATCACTGGACATGTTTTAAAATTAATGAATTGTTATTGAATAAATTCACTCTATGCTTGAATTATCAGACTATAGTAAAACACAAATATTCACTATACTAATTAGATCATGTAATGGAATTATGGTATAAAAAATCCAGAAATTCCAGGAAATTAAAGGAACAGTACACTCACATTGGGAAAACATCATTAAAACTAATAGAATAACAATTCCTGTATAGAAAGAATAAGTGTAACTTTACACTTATTAACAGTTAAGAGAAGGCCTGCATTACAACCTTTGTTCAAATTCTTGGAGGAAACATATGTATCTTCCTATGTGCAAAAGTATTCTCTTCAAAATAATGGGCATTAAATAAAACCTTCAGTGTTTGAAAGTGAAGAGCTATGCAAAGTAATTTGAAAAAGTATAGCACGCATCATGAAACGGCTGTGAAACCACAGGCCTATGGAAATACTAGAGTACAGTTTTTGAACTGACCAATCTTGCAAGAGACAATGTTACTTTAATGAAAGCAAAAGCTATACTGAATCTGACAGAAAGTATTTAGTAAGTATTCTATATTTTCTAAATTGATAAAATATGTGGTAGAGAAAAAGCCGATATTCATGCTTCTATACAACAAACTAGATGTGCATATTAGAACATGTTTATTGCATGAAAATTGAACAGGAGTTCTTGAGGAAAACTAGTTACATGTACGCACACTGCATTCAGTTCAGCAGCTTGGTGGAAAAAGAACTTACAGAAAAAAGTTAAAATGATAATAGTTAATTAGTGATGCAATAATGCAGCACAAGCTAATAAAAGGAATGTTTCTTATGTAAATTATATCATTGTACAAAATTTATAGAACTATGTTGTATTTTATTATCCTGAGAAGTTAAAAAATTATTATAATCTTCAAAGCTTGCTGATATATGAAATCCTTGAGATTATGAAAATATATTTTAAAAATGCAAAGTCCAAATTACACTTAGAAATTATATTCAATAATGGATTCAGAAGCAATTCACACTAGAAGCAGTATGCTGGGAATACAGTATTGTGGAAATGAATGTTCATGTCATTATTGTTTGCAGACCGGCATTCATTTACTATTTCCTTTTCTTTTATAGGAGCGGTCAACCCTTAGTGGCCCCAAGATCCTATTTCATTTGGCTTTGAAGGCAAGTTTTGGGCAGGACCATAAATGGAGATTGGCAAGACTTTTTTTTTAATTAAAAAGTCAATAAAATCAAAAACTAATTCTTTAGAAAGAGTGAATTCTGAAATCAGTCTTTGTCACTAAAATAAAGGAAAAGGTTCTAGGTACCATGTTACCTGGAATCACTGTAGAACTTTCAGCTGTCCATGTATATTTTTCCTATGTCAATTTTCGGCTCAATGTCACTTGTATATTTTATTGATCCTTAGCAAAACATTATAGATTTGAATGGTTTTGTATTAATAATGCTGTATGTCATATAGGTCATCATTTACCCATTAGGGTACTTTAAAATGATCCAGGAGACAGAATATTTGGTATGTATTTGCCTATTATACCAATTAAGAAGGTCTTCTAGAAATATCAGTGTTAAAATTATGGCCCAAGTGAAATATATTCAGGAACTTAATTAGTTAACACAATATACGGTTCCACAAACATTAGACTATCTAATCTAATATAAAGTGTTCCACAAACTTCATCAAGTATTCAGACTTTCAGACAGCAATGGAATATAATCTCCAGTTGACAGACAGTGAGATTCTCTCAAACTTTGTAATGATTCAAATAGTACTATGCCCAACTGAGGATTCTTTTAAAAGTGTAATATTAATATTAAGAAGCACATATTATTCTCTATAACACGGAAGAAAGCTTTTTTAAAAATTTAATTTATATGCCGCCCTTCTCCGGAGACTCAGGGTGGCTTACAATGTATTAAGCAATAGCCTTCATACTTTTGTATATATTCATACAAAGTCAGTTTATTGCCCCCACAATCTGGGCCCTCATTTTACCTACCTTTGAAAGGATAGAAGTCTGAGTCAACCTTGAGCCTGGTGAGATTTGAACTTGCAGTAATTGTAGGCAGCTGATGTTAATAACAGTGCTTTAGTCTGCTGCACCACCAGGGCAGATTTAGGAATCATAGGAGGTCTGAAGGATAATGTGGGATCATATCATGAAAAAGTATATGTTTTCTCTAAGATAATAATTAATATTTTTTTAAAAATAGTGTCCCTTGCTTTTAAAATGACATTGTACACATTGTTGTTATCCATTTTAGCAATATTTCTTTTAAAAAAATAAGTCAAATTCCCTTGGACAGCTCACTCTTTCTGCTTAAACTGGACATGAAGTAGTGCAAAAGATATTTAGGGATTTTGAAAATACTGCATTTAATTTTATTCAGGAGATATAAGCAACTTTTTTTTTAAAAAAAGTGATATAATTCAGTCTACTTCTTATATTTACAATTTTATTTTTTAAGTATGAAATTTTGAATAAACACAATATGTATGGAAAAAGAAGCCATGCATTGAAAACGTAATTTTCTTTTTTTTAAAAAAAATCCAAAGTTAACTTAAAAAATAAAGAAAAAAGGAGGAAACAAGCTAATAACCATCTGACAATAAAAATAAAAAAGTGTGCATGCACACACACAAAAAAGAAAAGAACAAGTAACAAATATATTATTCAGATAGATATTGAACATATCTGTGGCGCAATGGTTAGAGTGCAATACTGCAGGCTACTTCTGCTGACTGCCAGCTGCCTGCAATTTGGCAGTTCAAATCTCACCAGGCTCAAGGTTGACTCAGACTTCCATCCTTCCGGGATTGGTAAAATGGGGACCCAAATCGTTGGGGGCAATATGCTGACTCTGTAAAACCGCTTAGTGAGAGCTGTAAAGCACTGTAAAACGGTATAGAAGTCGAAGTGCTATTACTATTGCTAAAAAGTTCACCCTGGTTGAATGCTGCTAAAAACAGTACATCAAAAATATCTGTTGTGTTCTCCTCCCCTTACATAATAGGTCTACAAGTAGTTATAAACTTTCCGAAAAAATACTATATTTCATTTAAAATGTACTTTTAAGAAGCTGGTTTATCTAAGAAAAATATATAACTGGCAGATAATTTAATACTAGGTTATTAAAAAATTAGATGGTTAGTGTAATTGATAAATTTTCCCTCTTGTTGCAGTGAAATTTTTCTTTCACAAGAAAGGCTGAGCAAAAGAGCCTGCCTCCAAACTATGAACACGCTAAAACCAAAAACTTTAACAAGCAACGTTATACCTGGGCTGCTCATTTCTTAGTGTATAAAAATCAGTTCAATTATGCGTATATTCATAAGACTTAACATAAGCACACAGCATTTTTAAAAATGGCACAAGTGCTATTGCAAAAACATTTATAATATAATTAAGAATAATATACTTGAAATTGTAAAGAAATAATAGAATGTGCTAATGAAGCATGTTGCCTCTAGTTTTCATCATACGTAGGGCACTTTTAAACCAGAGTGTTTTAGCATGTCTTCTTTTGTATGTCTTGATTTTAAAAGCAGTGAGAAACTCACTTATGAGTGTACTCTATATAGTCTAATAGCATCATTCATCTATGTAGAATTTTTGCTATCACTTTAAAGTTCACTTTTTCTATTTATCTGAAAAGACGATGATACTGAATTCAACATTATATAAAGAAAGATTTCAATGAAATTCTAAAATTTAAACATGACTCTTTTCCATACCACACCTTATAGGAATGCAGAGAGGAAGCTATCTAATGTTTGCGTTAGTACTAGTATTAATCTAGAGAAAATTACATATTTTAATCTTTAGTGAAATCCCAATTCAGAGAGTAATGTTCTCTGAATTAGGATCAAAGTTTAATTTAAACTAACTAACAAGTAAGAATTACATACATAGCTCCCTTTTCAAATATGAACCATTTTCAAGAGTTAAAATCAAGTAGTTATAATAAATTCTTCTGATTTTTTTTTTATATTCAAGCAGGAAAATTGAGGTTATGCAGAATAATTTTCAATGGAAAATTAAATAGAGGTAATGGAAAAGTATTGGAAATTTTTTGTAAACTTAAATAAGTTAGTCTACAAAACTGACATTTGTATAATAAAGTAATGATTTGGCATTAAATACTACAACAGTTACCTCTATTAACTGAAGGATTAAATCAATGAAAAATACTAAAGTTTACTTATTATGTAGTTTATTTAATTTGAATTGCCAAGTCTTACATTATAAAAACTTTAATGTACTTAATGTTGTATTCAAGTATTTTTGTATAATAAAATATATAATAGATTTGCTTTTTAATTAGCAGTGTACTTTTCAAAAAGGATAACATTGTGATAAAGTGAAACAAAGCCATGTGACAAGCTCAGTAGCAGTTTGAGATAAAAATTTTAAAACTCTAGAGAGGAAATTGAAAGTATAATGCGTGATGGGCAATTAAGGATATATTTTGACAATTCTAAGTGGTCAAGTTTTAAAAGTATGACACTGAAACCTTAACCTATCCATATAGTAGTGATAAATGAGGCATTTTGTGTCATTACAGTCCCATAAATCACTTTCTTTAACTGCTGATGGCTTTTATCAGATCTAACCTTTTCAAGCTTCTACCAGAGTGCTAACATTTTCAACTCTGACATACGTGCAGTTTACAAATTCTGCAGCTGATTAACTCTGGACAGAAATTCACTGTCATCATTGTCTTTATTCAAGTAAAGATTCAGATCCCCAAAACTCATAGGCACTCTTGGTGCACACACAAACAAAAAAACCCCCTCGAAAATACATAAATGTTTTGGAGTTCAAACAAATATGTTACTTTGGAATCGCTTTTTATTATTTTATTTTAAATTCTATTTTTAATCATTAATAAATATTAAGCAAGACTATTAGAGCATTAGAAAGAATGTGATAACAGTAATATGATGGTCTGCAATTAAAACTGTGCAAGTTTACACTTTTCTTTCTAAAAATAGAAGTTACATAAAATTGCAAATCAGCATTTTTTAAAGTTTTAATAGTAAGCATCTAATACATGCCCTCTAAAAATCTATGTGGAAGTGGAGTAATGTAACAGTAAGAATGGTAATAACAATGTATAAAGCATATTTATACCCGAAGAAAGCAATGTAGGAAAACAATATAAAAACCATGATTCCCAACAGATGTCGGAAATAACTGATTATGCCATTATTCGTGTAATCTTGAATCTTTACAAAATTAAAAGTACTTGTAGGAAATTATTAGCATCTGTCATTCCAAATGTAATTACAAAAAGGTATATATAAATTTTGAGACACTTTCTTTTTATTGTGTAAGTTTTTTACACTTAAAAATATAAGATAAACTTATACATACTGAGATAAATAGAGTCAATGGGATAACTGAGACAGTAAAGCAGACTTCAATTTTAAGGTGTTATTGTCTTCAATAATGCTGGTCAATTTGAAAATCTTTATCTTTGTGAGGAAGCTTCCCATTTTATATAGGATTAGTTTTATAATGAACTAATACATCTGACCTAAATAATAAATGTGAAGACAGACTCAGACCATGCAACTATGAATGTCTACAGAGATCTTCCTGTGGCATATTGCCTCTTTCCAATAGTCTTTTAATGTCATTATCTAAATCTATCCTCAATAACCTTTTTAATTTCACTAATAATATCACACATGAAAGAAGTTATAGAACTAGAATTCTGATGTAAATTTAGAGAACCTTATAAGTATTCATGACAACAGAATATTTATCATTTAAAACAAAACATATGATTTCTTGGTTGCTATATCAAAGACCGGTGATGGATGATTCTATGCTAACCAAACAATCCAGAGGGAACACAGATGTTTTACTATTCCCCTTCAAAAAGAACAAAAGATTCCAAATCCGCTTTATATGCATCTGTGGATTGAAATGTTCGTAATATATATAAAAAATTAAACATAGCCAGTTAAATAACATCTAAACAAAGTAACTATACATAACAAAGACGTTTTTTTTCTGCATTTAAATTTACACGAATGGCCTTCATACATACAATGATGCCTCCCTTTGTTCTCTGCTTTTCTCCATCCCTACGCTCAAATATCCTTCGATATTTGAGATAAGCTCAGATAAGCTTCTGACCTTCTATAACAACTTTAGTGTGCAAGCGTGCATTCACAAAAAGTAGGAATCAGGTTCATCAGTGACTTTCATTCTACTGGCAGCTTTCATTCTACTGGTAGATGGTCTTTGTTATAGGATTACATATTTGATAGCTGATCCAAAGATCTGTTTTGGAGTCCCTCCCTTGTCCTTGCTTTGGCAGCTGCTTTTCACATACACTAAAGTAGTCTTGCTAGAAAAAGCTACATTAACATTGCATCAGAAATTATTTGGTGGCACATGAAGAAAAAGAACTTCATGACCTCTCAACAATTCCTTTTTGTCAATATATCCAAGTCAATTGGATATACTCACAGGAGACATTTACCGAATTCAATTTTTGTGTGTGTTGAGAATAGATTCATGGAAACTATTGAGACTTGAAACCTCACTAATCTGAGTCACAGAGATTTTGGTGGCTACATCTAAGTTGAATTTTATTGAAAGTGTTTAATTTATATTAAATTCTTAAGCACTTTTTCTAATTTGAACCAACCTCCCTTACTAATACAGGTATATGCAAACTAGGCAAATAAACAAACTATTCACTCTCTTTCTTCCCATCCCCATCCTTAAATCTTAAAAGATGTGACTGAAAACAAAGAAATTAAGACATAGTCTCAAGAGTTCCAGATCTTCATCTTTTAAATAGCTATGTATAATGATATTGAGTTAAATAACATTTGAGGCTATATCCTGATCAGATATCATTTATATTTAGTCTGTCTGATGTAGTGGTGGGTTGCTCCTGGTTCTGTCCAGTTCTATAGAACCGGTAGTAAAACTGGCGGGAGGCCCTGCCCACCTGCCACGATGTCATCATCATGCGCTCCCATTGTGAACCAGTAGTAAAGGTAAGTAGAACCCACCCCTGGTCTGATGGTCTCCTTAGTTCTTGCAAGGAAAAAATGTCCAGATGTGAAATAAAATCTGAAAGAACTGCTCATTAGTCACCAATACGTTTTACAAACACTTTATATAATATCTGATGTACTAGTCATATCTTCATTTTATTTGTTTTCCGTCTAGTCCGAGATTCTGTGTTTTTGATTCTCTTATAAAAAATTCCAAACATTTAATTGTACAGATTTCTATTTGTTAATTTAAAAGAAGAAATATTTTAAAATTCCTTCAGCACTTTAAAAAAAAATTAGTGGATGTGCAATATAGTTTAATATTCAGTACTATGTGAGAATAATTTTTATGCAACTCTTATAGTTAGAAAGATAGATAACTCAATTATTTGATCATCTATCAAAATATTCAGATGTAGAAGAAGCTCTAAAAAGATTGATGACTGAGAAAGTCCACTGATTCTCCAGCTATCATATTCATGCACTTGACTAGACAACATTTTTCGCTGGCTTCACAAGCAAGCTTCATTACCCATCACTCCACTGAAAAGAGTTTATTATGCGGCTGCCATCTTGGGGAGACTATTATTTAGATGATAAATGTTGGGAAGGGGAAGTGTCTAGCCTTTTTTTAAAGATGAGCTTTGTGACAGAAAAAACAAACAGCACCAACATTCCTAATTAACTTAAATTTGGCAGATACAAATACAGGTCTGTATAACTACTGTACAGTAATGGAATTGCTATCTGAATTTTACAGTTAATCTCTATGGTGTAAATTAAATTAATTAGAAATGCTATACCTTTTATTAGCTTATTGCTTACCGACACTTATGAACAAGTGAACTTTTATTTTAATTTAATAAAAGGACAATTAACCGTATTAATTTAACAAATTAAAAATTGTGAATAATATATATCATATCACAGGCTTTTAAATAGTACACTCTTTTATTCTTACTGAATTGTTACCTGGACTATTTATGTGCATTCTATTTCTAAAATCACCAATTATTTATGGATTTGAGTTAAACCCCTATACCTAGCGTTTGCCATACATATTACAGGTCATCCTTACGTAACAAGCATCTGTTCAGCAGCCATTTGAAGTTAGGAAAGTGCTACACTAATGGTAGTTCAAGGTAGACTTCAAAGTTACATCTATTGCTGTGTTCCTGCAGTCATGTGATCAAAATTTCAGACACTTGGCAGTCTGCCCACATATATGACAGCAGAGAGTGCCTCCCTTCCTCTCACCTGCATATCTCACCTCTATCTTTGCTGCTGCACCGAACCTGAAACATTGTAGGCTGTAGCAAGATGAAACCAATATTGTGATGTAAAATTGCCCTGTGCATCTGGGTATTTATATAGTAATTTCTTTATTTATCAAACTTGTATGCTGCCCATCTTGCTAAAGGCTATCTCAATGGTGAGATGATTGTGCCATATGGAAGGCAAACTGGGCTCAGCTATATTTGCTATTCCCAAGGCAAGGCACTGAGCAAGGGCACTGTAACACAAGGCAGTGAATCTTCAATTTGAAACTGAGGTAGACAATACAACAGGAGCCAGTTTAAAAATTATAAAGCCTAAAAAGGAAAGACAGGCAAGCTCCCATTCTCTTAAGTGGAAAAAATGATAACTCGTGTACGCTTATGACATTATGTACTTGCCATAATGTGAAATACATATGTATAAATGACCATGCAATAGCTTTTTATAGTATATATTGCAGTATAGTAAATAAAAATTTGTTTCTACAATTTTTATGTAAGGTTAAAAAAAAGAATGCAAACGTCAATTAAAACTTACAAGAAATGCTGAAAGTGAAAATTTTATAGAGATTGGTCTTCTTTGACACAGTGGATTGTCTGTGACCAGGCCTGTAAGCATAGCAGGATCTATGCTGTCAGCTTTTATCGTACATAAGCCTAGATGCTTGTCTAATCTGAATGAGAAATACCAAGGAAATTGAAATTGATGCCTCGCACTAACATATATGGATTCTAAAGTGTTCTGTCAATATTATAGGATAACCACCAATCGTTATACATGCTTGACGAAATAAAATAAAATAAATAAAATAAAATAAAATAAATGTGATAACATTAAAGGAACAGAAAATAAAGGTAAATAATTTAAGCAATGTAAGAAATTATATTCTATTTTTTTTAAAAAAAGGAAAATAAAAGAACTTATAAATGATTCCCATGAATCAGGCAGGCCAATAAATAAAATGCTCAGTAACAAAAATCTGGAAAAAGAACCCTGAAAATGATATTCATTGGCCAATGTAATCTTAATTAAATTATTGTTGATTTATTGTAACATTATTACAACTGAAGTAAATGGTGCTATTCAGTTTCAAAGACTCAAATATCATTTCAGATTATTTAATTTTTTATGGGAAACAGTAAACACTATTTTAGAAATATAAAAAGGAAATAATTTGCCAGCATACATGTTCGAAAGAACAGTCTGCCCCAAATAATCTGGACTGCAGACACACAACTGTGCAAATTATTTTATGCATTATCCATTAAATTAAATGTTTAAGAAAGCGATAATACTAACAGAATTTTAAACAAAGAGAAAGCTGTATTTTCATGAAGATAATAGACAGAACCTCTACCATAAGTGTTATGGATTATAAACTTTCTTTGGGAATATTGCAATTCATTTGCTATTGGGGAGATTCAATATTTTTTCCTCCACCCCAATGATTTCATGAAATAATACACAAATCCTAAATTCATCCCAGCCCAATTTCTAAAGTTACTAATTTTATAACAGGCATTTGCGTGTTACAGAGATAATATGGAGAATTTATGAATTTCCACAAGCAGTGCCTAGGTTAACCAGTCCTCAACCCCTAAGTGTTGGAGCAAGGTCAAAATGTTTTAGTACAATACCAGCATGTCAAAATATGTCAACAAACCATCACACTGTGGGAAGAAGAATGACCTTTCAGATCTTTGTGTTTTGGCTGCCAATGAAGCTTTTGGATACTGGGTATGCATGAATAGTTTTCTTAGAGACTTGACAAATATAACTCCCATGGTTTCTATTAAGCCAATATTTTAAAACCCCAAAATGCTAGTTGTAGCCACTGTGATAAAAAGGATGTCTTTCTTCTCTAACATCTAACCTTGAGTTAATAAATCAACCGATAACATTATTACTCAGGTATTCACTAGGTTAACTCAGTCTCTTGAATAAATTTGTGCTTATGTCTCTGATATAATGATGCATAGGAATTTCATTTTCAATATTGAAGATGAGACTTTATGTTTATTCTTCTGCAGAAAAATAGTATTTTATTAGATACAATACAGCTCCAATCCTAATCTTACTTACTAGACAGTAATTATAGTATGAAGGAAGTTTGGAAGGCAACACTGAAAGCTGAAATTGTATAACTATATATACTGTATAACAATCCACCTTTACTCAAAAGAGTATTGAAAGGATTCTAACATTAGCATGTTGTAATTACACTTTAAATAACTGTCTTACGAATATGCATATTTAGGACATCTCTATTAACTCTGAAGCGAACCTGGCTGAAACCATCTTTTGCTGCCTCATAGTTGCCACGAACTGGTGACATCTGGGGAGGGAAATATTTGGTCTTTTAATTAGGCTAAAAACAAGGGAATTTTTAGAGTTGGTTTTCCCTGGCTGTGCCAATATAATGTATCCAATAAACATGTTCTTTGAAAAATCTACCTGCCTTGGAGTTCTGCTTTTGGCAGAATGATTTACTTAGAACCCTGACACATATCTCATGAAATCTTTTTATAAAAACTCTTGGGTGGATTTTAAATGAACACATTCTGACAATTCAGAATTCTAGAGTACTGCAGTACTTTTTTCTTTCCAAAGTATACATTCAAAAGTATTAAAGGCATCTAATTTATGATTAAAAATAGATTTCAGTAGATGGAAGGATTGTTATTTATAATCAAATATAGAAGTGTTCCTCTCATTATAAGGAATTATCTAATATCAGTGTCAGTGATTTTGTTAGTGCATTCTTAAAATATTACAAACTATCTTCAGGTTCTCACTAAATATACAATCTAAGACACTCTAAATTGATGTACAAATAGGAAATATAACAAACTGAATACATCTTTATATACTGTAAGCTTTTAGTGACAGTGTAGTTGCTGCATAGTAAGATGTTTGATTACAGAAATGCATTCATTTATTAATATAGACTATAAAAATGGCGACTTTGCAAGGACATTTAAGTACAGCGAATTACATTACCATGCACCGATACTATGTATTAAGCTGTGTAATTCTGTGGATTTGTAGCAGAAGCTATTTGGGATGGAGTATGCTGTTGATATATTTTTTAAGAAGTTGAATCTTTTCTTTACCTCACACAACAACTGTACAATTCCAGGAAACTATTTATCAGAGGTAAAGAAACAGCAACAATGTTCCCACATCCATTCCAAAGTACTGTGTTGCAAACTCTTGGCACTTCCTACAAATGTATATATTCCTGGGGTGGTGTAAGTGTATAGATATTCTTGGGGTACTAGAACCTGAGTTCTAGTAAAGACACAGTGCCCTAAGGTAGAGTTAGCAGATGCATCACATGCCCATAACCCCTTCAAAATTTGATGTGTTGCACATTCCTTTTGTACATGTATAAAATAAGAAGTAAAGATATCAAACCTGAATAACATATCAAAAGTTTAGAGCATCCAGGTAGATGCGCATATTCCATGTTCAATCTGTAGTTTTTCTACTCCTAACCTGTCAGGATTTCAAAATTCAGCACTAGGATTGAGTCAATAATGGAGAAATTGAAGATCTGCTGCTATTCACATTAGATAGTGCTATGCTAGAAGGGCCAATAGCCTTACTTAACATTATGCAGAAACCCAGCAACCCCTCATGATCTAACTGTAATCTTACATTTAGAAATCTGCTAACTTCTTTTATGTTTTCAAATGTGGGTTACACTGCGTTACATTGTACCATATACAGGTATATGGTACAATGGTACATATACACTCTATAATCTAGTGCTAACCAGAGTACAGTAATTATAGAAATACAATAATTTCAATCCTTTTCAAAATGAATCTCCTGCTTGTCTTTATCTGGAAAGATGAAACAAACAAGCATAACGTACTAATATTGACAATAATACCAAAGTTATATTGTCTATAGCTCATAAAAATGAAGATATACCTGTTCCAGTAGCTCCAAAACTGGTCATTTAAGTATGCTTGATGGCTGCATTCATCACCAAAAGAGGCTTTGCTTTCAATCCAATGAATGATGTGACCTTCTACAGCTAAAAAGAAAAAAATAAGTTATTCATGGAGTTTGAGATTTTTAAGGAATTCTCCATTTTCTATTCAATTAATCCTGATGTCATGAATTTTCACTTTTAAAAGATGGTGAAATATTTTACCAAGGAAGGGGTTTGAAATACAATATGATTGGAAATCTGGAGAGAAAAGTACACGAAAGATGAAATCAGTAATTAAAATTGGTGCAGTGATTAATATCAAGGAAGAACATAGCGCCATGGTGGTGCAGTGGTTAGAATGCAGTAATGCAAGCTAACCCACTGTTCACTCCAGGAGTTCTATCCTTACCAGCTCAAGGTTGACTCAGCCTTCCATCCTTCCGAGGTCGGTAAAATGAAGACCCAGATTGTTGGGGGCAATACTCTGTAAACCGCTTAGAGAGAGCTGTAAAGCACTATGTAGCAGTATATAAGTCTACGTGCTATTGCTATTGCTATATAACTAAGAGCCTGAAGGAGAGGAAAAGAGAAACAGGTAGATTTAAAGACAGAAATGAATAGGAGAAGATAGGTAGTGCAGAAACTGGGCTATATGCAGGAGACAAAAAAAAAAGGAGGGGACGCAGGTGAAGCAGGTGGGGAGAGAGAATGCTTCTTTTTCCTGCTCCAGTTAAGAGAGTCATGATCTGGACAGTTATTTCTTTTTTCCTCAACTGTTATGCAAATTTATTTCCTTATAGTAGTCAAATCTGAAAAAGCCTTTGACTGATATGAAAGGAGATGCTGAACTGTGAAAAATAAGTTTGAGGCTCAAGACTCACAGGATCTTTAAACATAGGCATAAAAGATATTCAGAGCAAAAAGCCAAGGGATAGGGTATAACGATTGCTGTAAAGGTGCTTGGCATCATAACTAACAAGAAAGGAATGGGAACGCCTGAAAATAAGTAGTAAGGTATACTGAAATAAGCACTTGTCAGACTGTTTTTCCTTCCTTCCTTCCTTCCTTCCTTCCTTCCTTGCAGTTTTTTTCTATTGCAGTTGCATAGAATTAATTTTTATACTAGGAAAAAATGTACAGTCTGTTTTGGTAGAAAGCCAAGATGATTAGAGTTTAGGTAATGAAGCTGTACTCTACAACTGCTTCTTTTCTACAGAAAACGACTACGTCATTTATTACTTGTTTTTATGAAATGTTGATTGCTTCATCACACTGATTAATTTATAACTATTTAAGCATGTATTTATTCTGCAACTGTTTTCCTCATTGCTAGACTATTGTGATGTACTTCAAATCTCAGATGACAATCTAGAAATTGCAGAGATGATTCTAGAAGATGATACACATTTTCTGGAAAATCATACTGGGACCATAATGTAGCATTCACTGTGTTAATATATGGCAAGGGAATCCTAGATTTAAACTCTCACAAGATTTTTTTTCCACGAAAACAAATGTGGGAAAACTATAAACATTGCCATCAGATTCTTAAAGGAAATATATATATAAATGTAATAAATAAGCAAGCAGAAAATAAGATCCTGCAAGAAAGATGAGTTGGACTAGACAGCTTTCATTATTTTTCAAGATCTCCATGTAGCACCTCTATTCAGCAAGCTATGCTGGCTCTCAGTAAGCAACAGGTCCAATTTATCATCTGTAAAGCCCCATGTGGCACAAGGCCAGATTATCTGTAAAATCACTTGTCTTCTGTTGTTTCTGTTTGCCCCATCAAAATCAGCTGGGTTGGCATGCTCTGATCCCATCTAGCATACCATCTTATGGGATCTAGGAGTCAGTCGTTCCTTCTCGGTCTACAGCTTCTGCCCTGTGGAACAACATCCCTTCATAGCTTTGGACAGTTTTGACATTATTGGACTTGGATGTTTCCGCAGGCATTTGGGCTAGCTTAAAAGAACCCTGTGATTAGTTATACCGTAGTCTTTTTGACTAGAGGAGGAATGATTTTTCAACCTCAAGCTTGTGTTATATTATTGTTTCTAGAGACTCAGACTCAGAAATTGTTTTATTATTTTTCTGTTTTCTTACCATCTGTACACTGCCTAGGGTTACTCTTGCGAGAATCCTATAGATTGTCAGTACCTACATACATTTCTATTAGCTTTGGAATTCTCTTCTGTATGTAAGAGTCTGGTCCAATGAATCACCATGGAGAAACATGGGACATTTTGGTAAGTAAAATACAGCTGGATGTCTTTGATCTAACTACCAGTTAAGGAAACTTTTTTGGTTTCTGTTATGCAGTCTATCATTAGCACCATGGTGATAAATGTAATTTTTAAAATAAGCATTATATACTGATTTGGATAATAACTGTTTTATATTTTTACTGCTTTACTGGATTGTTCTGCACCACTCAGAGTAGCTTTCTGTGAGATGAGAAACTATATAAATTTTATTAATAAATAAAAATAATGAATATATTACTATATTTGGACATTGTTTCTGCAGGAAATGCAGCTGTTTGGCTAAAGACTATCTTGACAGTGAAATCTTAAAATATTTTTCTTGTCCAACAAAGAAATCTAGATTTTAGAGAAAAAATATACAATCAGTTTGTTCGTGAATAAGGGTCTAATTTACTATGTACAACAGATTGCATTCAAACAGATCACTTCCCATAATACCGTTTCCCTGAAAATAAGACCTCCCCGGATAATAAGACCAATTGGGCTTTTGAGTGCATGCGCTAAAATAAACTCCCCTGAAAATAAGCCCTCCCCAAAAATATTTAAATGCATGTGCAGCTGGCCCCACTATTTTCTCTGGTTAGGGTTAGGGAGACAGAGCTGGAAATCAAGTAAGATGGCAAGAGGAACCCCGTCTTGCTCCACACACCTCAAAATAATAAGACCTCCTCAAAAATAAGGCCAAGCGCTTATTTCAGGGTTCAAAAAAATACAAGACAGGGTCTTATTTTGGGGGAAACTCAGTAAATTCTTAATGGAACTGGTTCACTACTGTGCATATCTTCAACATCATGATTAAAACATATCTGGAATAATTCTACTAAGATTGCTAGCATTTAATATAAACAACTCAATTAGAAAAACAAAAAGCATCATGGACTTACCAATTGGCACTTCTAATATGAAGTCTGGTGTTTTGTCATAACCCTTTGCACGTAACTGATCTTCAGCTATAGAGAGAATAGATGATATAAACAATAGTATTATTCTATTAGCTGATAGGAAAAATAATTAATTCTCTTTTGAACAAAGGTACAAGAATTACTAATGCACTCATACATATCCTTCTAATGCATGCAATGCTGTGTCAGTTTAAATGAACCTTCTTGGTAAACCTGAAACATGAATCTAAAAATGCTTCTTTGCCATCTCTGCATTTTTATGCCTTCATTATAGACATCATTAATTCAACCTGTCATATTGTACTTTGTTTCTGAAAAATGTTCAAAATAAAGAAATATTTTACTTGACTGAAGCTCCTGCAAATACCTTTAAGAAACTGCTAGTGTTTCTGCAATGAAGACATGTTATACCTTTATCTCAATCTAGATTTTCATTAGAAATTAATATTTCAGTTTTCACTGAAAAATTATTATACAACATAGATACAGATGTTATCCCAGAGTTCTTGGTATGACATCAAGCACTGCACTGATAGAAGGGAATTTTAAGAGGCTGACTTTCCAAAATTGTACATTCCTTCACAATCTCTCTCCCCACTCCCCACATCTCCTATTCAATAGGCATAAATCAAAGGGTTATTGTGAATGGAAAGATCTGTAGTATACAGCATCTTATCAATGAATCTACATCCATCTTCTGAGGCTCTTCCTCAATTTGGTAAGATTCCTGTCAGTATTACTTAATAGGAACCATGGCCAAAAATATTTCTTACCTTTTTACTGATCACTAAAGACATAGAAGAGAAAGAATCTCCAGTTTTTACCTGCCTGTTCTCCTTAGTCTACTTAGACCCAGGGTGTCATGGAATACAAGGAAAAATGTTTTGAAAAATGTATTTGGTATATTACTGGAATCAATTTTGAAAGGATGTTGTGTCATCTATTAGTTTCTCTAGCTGAAACATCCAGAGGCTTTAAAATATGTTTATCTCTTTCATCCAGTGGTTTGTGAGGGAGAATTGATCTTATTTAAATGGTTTACTAATTTCCATTATTTCACTAAGGACAAACTAATTAGAACCATGTATTTTCCTGAATGCTTAAGGTGTGGATGGAATGAGCCAACTGATTTAATCTTTTCTTTATTGTAGTTCAACATTAAAATATCTTCTTGCATTCTTTGTTGTAAAAAATAAAGTAAATAAAGGATATATTTCTGAATGCACGTGATTAGTAAGCCCATAACATTAATTTCATGAATTCAGAATGAATATGTTTATTTTTTGACAGAATTGTATGTTTTGCTATATAATTTATCTAACAGTATCATAAGTTTAAGTTATCCTTAACAATTTGACTAAAGAAATTTATTTAGATCAAACTGTTTCTGTCTTTATTAGAAAATCATTCAGCTAAGGAATAGATGTCTCCTATGTAAATAATAAAAAAATAATTGTTATAAAGTAATCATGCAGAGATATGCTGCTGCTTTTTGCTTCAGTCCTGCTATTAGTATCTCATAGTTATTCTCATTTAATCCTAATATTCTTAATCTTGTTATTACAAAATCTAAGAAACAGATTGGATCACAGCTGCTGTAATTAGGCATTTTTGTTTTAAAATAGTTTTTCTATTATTTGGGTTTTGGTTGTATTTAAACTTTTGCTTCAAAGCCTTCATTATTAAAATATACTTTTTCATACTGAGATGTTATCATTCCACATAACAGTTCTGAAGAATGAGAAACATATCATGCTTTAAGACAAATGGTTCTTTAAGTAATAATAACCAATGCATGGAAGTGTTAACTGTAATACTCTCCTTACATATGTTATCATTTAATATAATTCTGACTAACAATACAATGCAGGAAGGTTTAATATACTGTAAAAAAAGAAATAAACTTCTAAAGAAACTAGTGAATCCCTCTTGTAGAGATTTAATACATGAAGCATTATAAAGCTAATATTTCTTATACTTCCTTCTAAGTCTCCTAAGACCTAGACTATGGCTAATATCTCATGACACCAAAAGTAATACAACAACTGATATTAAAGCATTTTTCCCAGCTACTTATTCTATAAAATATTAATTACTTGCTTGTGCACATGCAGTATAAAGTATTAGATAACTGAGTTCCTGCTCAGGTCTAAATCAATAAAAGATAACATGCACTGCATCAATCATTTCTTAGTCTCTCTTTACTACTTAATATACAGGATATCTGTAGAGACTTTTTTGGAAACAATTACTGAGATTTCCAACATTTAGGTATTAGATTATAATATAAAAGCTTACCTAAAAATGATATATTTCTCTCCAGAAGCATTTCTTGCAGTAAGACTTCATGTTCATATCCAATTGCACTGATAGTTTTCCATTAAAGAAACATGTTCCCCAATTTTATATAAAACTTGACTTTATAATAGCATAGCTCTTTGTGGTAGACTATAGTGATCTAGAATTGAGTCCTGGCTACTATATTTAATTGTAAATATAACAATTAACTTTGCATTTTAATAACCAATTGTCAGTCTACAAACAAGAAAATTAAAGATATTGGAGGAGGGGATGGAATCAGAGTATTAAGGTCTATTATGAGATAATCTTGTATACATTTTCAGCAAGACTGGTAAGTCTTTATAATTACTACGAAGCAGCAATATATCACTAGTCAATATTATATAATTAGTTAGTGCTAGAATTAATTTTAAAAAATTCAAAAATAATATGGTGTCTTTGTTCCACACCCATTTTTAAATTCAAGGAATTGCCATGACAGAAAACAGACATTTCATAAAGTTTCTTGAAGAAGAATAAGATAAGATGTAAATAAAATAAACTTTTTTAGACTGTCAGAAATGAAAGACGACAAATAATCTTTATTCAGAATTCAAAGATAATAATTCCCACTTGTTTGCAATCATTTCATCATAATTGCCTTTGTGTGTCCTTTATTTGGCAGAACTAATTTCAAGGTACTTTGCATTAATGCTTTAAAAGAGGACAGAATTTTTTTTCTGGGAAAAAAAGCTAGAAAATTTCAAGAATTTTCAAGAGAGTCATTAACTATGTTTGTTGGTTTTCCTGCACAATTTAATGAATTCTGAGAAAAGTAAATCTAGTAGTGATGGTATGAATCTCACTTTTGCGATGAAGTAAAACATTTGATACATTGTTCTTGGAATCTGGATAATTCATATAAATAGATATTGCTTTCATTAATACTGAGGTTCATCAGTATTTAATTAATTCTATACATACAAGGTATGGTCATACAAGGGACATTATGGTCCCTATGAGACGCCCTCCATAAATACAGGAAGTATGCAGTGGAGTACCCCAAGGATCTCTTTTAGGCCCAGTACTCTTCAACATTTTCATCAATGACTTGGACGAGGGGATAGATGGGGAATTCATCAAATTTGCAGATGACACCAAGCTGGCAGGAATAGCCAACACTCCAGAAGATAGGCTCAAGATACAGAAGGATCTTGACAGACCTGAACATTGGATGCTATCTAACAAAATGAAATTCAACAGTGAAAAAAGTAAGGTTCTACATTTAGGGAATAAAAACAAAATGCACAGGTACTGTATATGTGGTACTTTGCTCAATAGTAGTAACTGTGAGAGGGATCTTGCAGTCCTAGTGGACAACCATTTAGATATGAGCCAGCAGTGTACAGCAGCTACCAAAAAGCGAACACAGTTCTGGGCTGTATAAACAGAGGGATAGAATCAAGATGACGTGAAGTGTTAATACCACTTTATAATGCCTTGGTAAGGCCACACTTGGAATATTGCATTCAGTTTTGGTCGCCACGATGTAAAAAAGATGTTGAAATGTTGTAATGCCATAAAATAGATACATGCAGAACATGAAAATTATAATTAAGAAATAATAGGTAGTAAATATTACTACTAATGATGAAAGAGGATGTATTTTTCTTTCTTTATTATTCTTCCACGTTTTAAATATATATTTTCAATAATTATGAACTTATTATACTTTTTCTACAATTTAAATCACAAGATTACATATTGTTGTTGTTATTGTTATCTATCTTGTACAAACCACACAGTCATGGGAAATATTGCACTATGAAAAATTGATGTAGCAAGTCAAGGTACGCTATAATGACAGAATCAAATAAGGAAAATGACTAATAGCAAAAGTATAAAATAAATTCTACAAACAGTGTGTATAATACAGTGTGAACAAAAAGGCTTACATTTAGTCTGCGGTAATACCTGTTATTGATGTATGGCCCTGACCATGGAGCAAAACTTGTAAATAACTTCACAAGCCAGTCTGTGCTCATTCAATTCAGCAGCCTCATTTCCCGTAAATATCTAAACTGTTACTGAAAAACAGCCTCTTGGCAATTCAAAGAGGTTGACTTCATACTTTAGTCCATGCATATATAATTAGATAGTTGTATTTAAAATCAATATGCAATCCTTAGAAGACATTGTACTTTAAAAACCTTAACTTTAGATTGGTTTTAAACGACTTTGTATGCCTTAAAATTAACAAGTAATTCAGCAATAAATATTTTTAAATAATCTTTCATAAACAGGTAGAAATCATTAAATGTTTAGTAACTTATGGTCCACCACTTTTAAAAAAACCTTACATTAATTATTTCTATTTTTTCCTTACTGCTCAATGAAATCTGATCTGAAATTAACTATGGCGTATATTGCAATAAATACTGTATAGTAAACATGGTTTAGCAGAAGTATGGTTCTCAATAACCATGTCCATAAACTATTGCTAGGTTACAGGCAAATATAGGCTTACCAGAATCATTTTTCATTCCCCAAAGAATCTCTGCCCAGAAACTTGGTATATACAGTACATGTGAAGTATGTGGTGGAGTTTATACAGTGACTAAGGTTCTAAATCTATCAAAATGTATTTATTTTGTGTTTAGTCCGATAGGTCTGGGTTTATCATGACATCAAGGAATTGAATGTTTAACTTTACCCTGTTTCCCCGAAAATAAGCCCTCCCCGAAAAATATTTAAGCGCATGCGCAGCCGGTCCCCACCATTTCCTCTGGTTAGAGTTAGGGAGACAGAGCTGGAAATCAGGTAAGATGGCAAGAGGATCCCCGACTCACTCCATGCACCCATTTCAGGATTCAAAAAAAATATAAGGGTCTTATTTTTGGGGAAACATGGTATTACTACTATACATTGTCAAGACAAAACCACAGAAGCTTTTAGCGCATAAAAAAGATTGTGCTATAATTCGTTTTCTTGGAGGCACAGCAATAAGACTAATTATGCCTGTACCCTTGAAGCTGTCTGAACTTTGTTACTTTTCCCAAAGCATGGGCAGACTTCAAACATGTTCCTATTTTATTATCTAAGAAAATATCAAAATATACAGAGCTAGGTATAAAGCATAGGTTTACTGAAGACAAATATTAGATGCTGGATCTGATGTCACATTGCTATTTAGCCTGTTCAATATACTGGATAGTAAAAACTCCTTTAGTAATACATAAAAAGCACTGATAGCAGTGAAAAAAATCAGTTACCCTGCAGCATGCACTAGTTTTTTCCATCTGTTAGGAAGAGCCAAAAGCTGCATATTATGCAGCAATTTGGATGAGCAGATGTCCCAGTGACTTGCATTTTGGTAGGTTGGTACAGAAATTAAAACTAATAAAAATGTTTCAAACAATTAATTCAGTAAAAAAATAATTCATTGACTGAAGACAGAAATTAGGTTTCTTTAAAAAGTAAGAAAGAACAGGCAAAAATAAACCTGTTTATTTCATCAAGGTTTTGCATAGGTTGTTATAAATTTTATTTTAATTTACTGTGGTTCTAAATTATGGTGAGATGTGTTGTTATAAACCAGTATGTATCTTTTTGGAAAAATAATCTTAATGTTTATTCTAAATTAATATACTTATACAATCACTTCAACCCACTAAAATGAAAAAGAAATAAAATGGGTACGAAGCTGATTTAAGAACATGCACAAAATATATTCATTCTGAGCAAAACTCAGTGAATTCCATATATTTTAATTACGTTGTCTTTCGATTAAGATTCCCTTCCATTTTTATAACTGTAAACATTATACAAAGTAGATGATTTGAATGTATTCTGTCTATTTGACTCATAGAATAAGTTGCAAGGTTTGTGCTAATTTGCTTAACTATTAACTTTTAAACCCGGTTGCATAGGAACAACATTTTCATTCTTTAAACATCAAGATTTTCTAGAATGTTCAGTGGATGAGAGAGATAAAGGAGAACAACCTTCCAGAAGGGTTGTGCATGTAATTAATTTGAACAGAATTACAAGTAGTCTACACATCTACGAATACACTTAATTCCACTTATGATCATTTTTATGCGTTATCCTTTTTTCATTGTGACAAAACAGTGGTAAGTCAAATTTTCTTGCTCTTAGATTTTGAATCACAGTTTCTGTGGGAAATGCAAAGAAGCTATTACGTCTTATAAAATTTGCAACTTATGACAACAAATAATTTAATACAAGATTGTGTATTTCACGTGACCAACAGCAAGAGAATTTTATCTAAGCAAAGGAAATGTATATCTACTGAAGTGACAATTTTCATATGGCATATCTGGCATTAGTTAAACAATGTAAGAGACAGGGTTTGCAGTGATCCCCCTGTGGCTGATTGAATGTAAAACAGAGGCACATGATATGTGTTTTGCGAAGCAGAACTTTATGTCAGGTTACAGCTAGACACATCTCCTCCTCAAAGCCCAAGCTCATCAACTCTGCACCTAAAATTTTATGAGAAAGGATACTGTTTGATGCAGTCCACCAATGGTCCATAACAATAGTCATTCACAATGCACTGCAGACAAATAAAAATAGGGGTAGGAAGATGGGCATGTGTACGTCTATTATAATTAATAGAATCGTAAGAAATACTTTTTTCTTCAAAATAAAACTTTTGAAGCAAAAGCTTTTTGCGAGGAATAGCGGAAAACAAAATTCACATCCTTTTTATTCTGTAAGAAATGGTGTGTCTAAAAATAATACATAAGACAGTAAAATGCTCTCTTCACAAATATCGCATTGCTATTTATGCACTGTTGACCTCTATCTAAGATAATAATGATGCCAGCAATTAAATGAGGTTTTAAAAAGTCTTTCCCTGCTAGGCAGAGAACAGGCATTGTCATTGAAAAAAGGATGACTGTGATAAATACCTGATAGACCTGATTGGCTAAGACTCCATCTGGAATCTGAGAAGGATCCCGAAGCAGACTGTTTATGAGAGTTTTTGAAGCTGCAAAAGAAGAAGGTGATACTTAGTATTGCTGTAAACGTGACACTGATCATCAGTTGCTATGGAGGAAAAATGAATGAAAAATAAAGGTTTTTTTTTCTTCACAGATCAATATCTTTCAAAATACATACTCATAATCTTGCATATACAATACAATATTCTTCAGTAGAGGGAGGCAAAGTTTTCATCATTCATGCACACGTGTACTACACAGAGGTGAGTTTTCTAAACATCCTTCCGACTTCAAGGAATACTATATACTGTATAATGTATCCGTATATAATATTATTATGATTATGAGTCATAATAAAAACAAGTACATACAAAGCAAAAGCTGAAGTTAACAGTAGGCCGCCTAGTTAACTGCTGCACAATCGCATGAATACGCACAATTGTGTGACAATGTAGCAACAATGGTGCATTGGAATGCTTCTAAGAAATACCACTTGCCTACAAGCAAGAACTGATGGGGCCACAGAATATACAAAGTAATTGAATATGAAGAAGCTGAAGTAGTCAGACACTTCAGAATTCAAACCATTTTTGGGTAGAATATGCTGTTGTTGTTTCCTTAGCATTTATCTTGCATGGTTGCAGACTCACTTGGATTTGCACTGCACACACCCAGTTTTTACAGCAAAGTTATCACTGCATTATGCGAAGAAGTCTAGCATTGAAGAGGGATGAAAGGGAGTAACCAAAGTGGCTTTTGTACTAATGGAGGGTTAGGACCTGGGTTTCCCCATTCTTAGGCCAGCACCCCAACCACTATACCATGCTGTCTCTGGATAGATTAAATTTGATATCTACAGTATATATCTATCTATATCTTTGTATACTTATATCTGTCTATGTATCTATGTATCTATCTATCTATCTATCTATCTATCTATCTATCTATCTGTCTATCATCTATCGATCTATAAAATAATTTGGGTATACACGCACACACACACACAAAACTTACTTTTCTAACAATAGATTCTAGGATTCTCAAAAATTGTGATATTGTAACGATAAAATGATCTAATGAATGTATACAGCCCATTCAAAAAATAAACTTATAATTGTACTGGGGTTAGAGTTAGGCAACAAATAAATATAATGCTTATTTATACTTTTATTCTCTCTCTCTCTCTCTTACACATCCACACCTACTTGTCACACCTTTCTATTGACCAATTTGATGCAAAAATCTGGTGAAATCAAACAATATCATGACTCCAAAGCTTTATATGAAGTCGGAAATTATTTATTTACTTATAGTACTTATTTATTCACTTATTGTATCACGTGTGGTAAAAGGAAAAATGAACATAATTGGAGGACATGAGGCTTTTTTGCAGAATTCTGACCATCTGACTTAACACTAACTCCATAGAAAATATTATAACAAAATTGAAGGGAAGAGAGATGAATAATTTGCAGTGAAAAGCAAGGTACAAAATTTATATGCACCAAGTATCAGAGCAAGAAGAAAAAATGAATCTCAATGGGGCATTTTCAGAGAGAAGCTTTTTTAATTCAAGAAAACATTTTTTTTTTAGTTTCATGAATGAGGTTCATATTTTTAAAATAAAACTCAAGATTTCAGAAATTATATAACAGTAGACAAATCCAGCCTCCTCATTAGAAATAGTTTTAAATATTAGGAGGGTACTTTTTTCCTCTCTGCTTATTTGCAATGAAACCACATTATTTTATAATGTTGTAAGATTTGGGGTGTGTGCATGCACGCGTGTATGTGTATATGTGTTTTATACATATGTATGTATAAAAACTCAAGGTGTCAAACACACCCACTATGCCTGCCTATTTTCTCCACAACAACACAAATTATAGACGGCCATGTAATTTTTTTTCAAATACATAAACAAACATTATATAATTTTCACTGCATAATTATAATGTAAATTATAGCAACTTCACACCTCTGAATACTTTCTTGTGGCTAGATTAATTACTATTTTCAACAACATTGGCACTGTTCTTGTTGTTGACTTCTCATGACCTGGTGAACAACATCTCTCCAGGACTGTTTGTAACTGCTTCTGAGCTCATGCTTGTGTCACCACTGACATTGTCAACCACCTGGTCTTCTGTTTGCCTATAGAAATTGCCTTCAAAATCAAGATTTTCTTTTCTGATAACTATTGCCTATCCACCATGTGTCCAAATTATTTAAGTTTTAAATTCATAGTTTGTGCTCCTAGGGAACAGTCTGGATTTACTTCATTTGGTATTGAATGATTGTTCTTCTTGCAGTCTGAGGTACTCTTAACTCAGTACCACAGTTCACAGACATT
This sequence comes from Ptyas mucosa, assembly GCA_012654045.1. Taxonomy (NCBI): domain Eukaryota; kingdom Metazoa; phylum Chordata; class Lepidosauria; order Squamata; family Colubridae; genus Ptyas; species Ptyas mucosa. The sequence goes on from WNWU01000001.1 coordinate 45,278,456, forward strand.
CATTTTTCTTTGTTTGGCCTTTCTGATGATTCAGCTTTCTCAGCTATAACTCTTCTAGGTTAGGTAAAGATGTTGTCACCATCATTCCGTAAAATTAATAAAGCACGGAATTCTAATAGAAATATCCGGTCAAGGTATGTTTACCATTGTAAATATGATTGATTTAATTAGTTATGCAGTTCATCAATACCAAAGGCAAACAAAGTACAAAATTGGACAGTTAAACAGTACCAATTTCATGACACTACATTCTGAAGAGAGCCACAGTTTAGCCTCCCTAAATCTATTGTAATCCATTGAATTGGATTTCAACTGCCAGTCAGATACTGTATGGTGACTGTGGAAATTACAAGACCCTGCTCTATCTAGCTAAGGACACACTAGAACAGCATTCAATGTCATACAATAGCTAAAAAGATCCATTCAGTTAGCATTTATGGTATTCTGTCCATAACTGTGGGGATAGTAAAGGGCTATCAACATAGAAGCCTGATAGCATGATCTTCTATTAATGTCTTCAGTTCCTTTTTAAAAGTATGTAAAATGATGACCATTGTCTTATCTGTCAGTAGAAAATTCTGAGCTCTGGTGGCTCAGTAGACTAAGGCAGTCATTAACATCCACTTAACATCTGCTGCCTGCAATTACTGCAAATTCAAATCACACCAGGCTCAAGGTTGACTCAGCCTTCCATCCTTTCTAAGGTAGGTAAAATGAGGACCCAGATTATGGGGGCAATAAGCTGACTTTGTATAAATATACAAGACTATTGCTTAACACATTGTAAACCGCCCTGAGTCTCCGGAGAAGGGCGGCATATAAATCAATTTTTTTTAAAAAAGTATGTAAGATGATGGCCATTGTCTTATCTGTCAGTAGAAAATTCCCCATTTTAACTATGGGTTATTTATTTATTTGTTTGTTTGTTTATTTAATTACTATGCACCCATTTCCCCTACAAGGTAATGTTTACACAGGAGAAAAACTTTCTTTGCCTCCTAAATCAGCATATCTACCATGATCTTGCTTACTTAAAGAGTAAACGAACTATAAACCCATAAACTTTTCTGCAGTGTTTAGGTCTGTATCTTTATTCTAAACTCTCTGTCTTCTATCCTAATTTTAAAGCTACATGAAACTTAGATAAATATATAATATTCAGTAATGCATGTAAACAGTGTGGTACAAAGGCATAACTACTTGGTACAGGTAGTTCTCACTTGCCAACTGCCTTGGTTGGTAACTATTCACAGTTATGATGGTTGAAAAAATAACACGTTTGGATCAATCTTCACATTTATGGCCATTGTAGTGTTTCACAGTCAGAGTTACACAACTGACTTCCAACAAACAGAATTAATGAAGAACATGGAAGTGAAATTGCAAGTCATATCACATGGTATCTTGCTTGATTATTGTGGTGATTTGCTCAATGACAGAAACAGTTATAAGTCCAGCACAGTCATATGATTTTTTATTTAGCAACTGAGGCATTATTTCAAACATATTTCCTTGCCTAAATAGAGAAACAGAATGACCAAGGGCATGCAAAAAAGCAGTGGGAGCACTGATTTCCTGCTGGGTCACTCATTGAATTTCCTTGTGGGAAACAGAAAACGAATAGCAGAAATCTTCCTTTCTGACTCAGTCATGACTGTTACAGTCCTCTCTACATTTTTCTAG
>WNWU01000001.1:45282638-45373456 GCA_012654045.1 Ptyas mucosa
ATTTTTCCCTAGTGCCATTCTAAAGAAGATGACTCCAAAGGGTTACTGTGGCAGAACTAATCTGCTTACACCTGCTCTTCCTCACCTGACAGAACTTGGGCCTCCTAATGCCATCTTGTCTGATCATTAAACTGAACCAAATATGCCTTCAGCTCCATGTGAAAGAGAGTAATTAGTACACTTGTCAAGCCAGGTACAACGCTGCTTACCCTGCTTTTTTTCCCCCCTCCGACAGCTAATGAACTGCTCCCATCTCATTATTCAAAAATAAAAAGGCACTTAGTATACTATGAACTGATTTGCCATTCTTTTTCCAAGAAGTAACAAGATTCAGCTCTGATCAACCTTGCCATTAAATGACAAATTGATTAATGTGGCTTAGGACTGGAGTAAAGTTACTCTACAGTGCAGATAAAATAAATGAGGAAAATATTTAATAAATAAGTACCCATAAAGGATTTCTCACGGCTGTGCAATAGATGTAATAAAGAGGAAAATAATTTTAAATACTTTATTCAGTGTATTTCGAGTGGAAAATAAAGCTGCATAGCATGGAATAAAATATTTGTTTTAAGTTTTAGAAAACAGTACAGTTTACATATTTCATACAATTGCAGTAAAGCTTTTTATTTTTAATGGACTTTCTAATAATAATTGCAAATATATACTTAAGTTATACTGGAAACATTCAATGAACTAAATGCAACCAAAGGTTTTTCTTAGCGAAGGAGCTTTACAATTGATCAATATCAGTGATGGCTAACCTTTTTGCTGTCGTGTGCCAAAAGCGTGGGGGCATGCCCACACCCATAATTCAATGCACCCTGCCCCCCCTCGTGCATGGTGTGACCCCCCCCCACGCTCCCCATGCTTTTGGCATGCAATGGCCCAGTGGGCTTATGGGAATGTGGCAAAATAACACAGTATGAAATATTTTAAAAATAAAGTTTTTCCAAATTGTCAAAACACACTTTAGGGATTAATGGATTAACTAAAGTTTTTGCAGACTAAGTTGTGTATTTGTCAGGCATTACGAAAAACCTAAAGAAGATGCTACTGCTACTATGGCGGTGGTGGCGGAAGAGGAGGAAAAAGAGGAGGAGGAGGAGGAAGAGGAGGGTGATGAGGATGGTTTATGTCCCTGTCATTCCTCATTGAGTTTAGGAAAGTCTACATAGATACGAAAATTTATCATATTATTGCTTTGGGATAAACAACAGTATTCAAAGCATAGAAAAGAGAAAAGAAGTTTGAAAAGGTAAGCAAAATAAATTAAAAGCAGAAGATATGAGAAAAGAAAATGTCTAAAATTCTCTACTTGGATTTTTGATTCTTCCAGCAGCATATCACCAAGCAGGATTCTGATCAGACTGCTACTGGAAGTGTGTGTTGGGGGGGGGGGGGGGATTTTTTTCTCATTTTCCTTTCATCCTCCAACCCACTCAAGGAGAACTGCTGTGGAAAGAAGTAATCAGTGAAGATCATCACCTTCCTTCAATATAGTCAACAGAAAAATTCCCTAAAGATGAAGTCAGTCATTGAAAGGAAAACTCCTTTTGTCTATAAAATGTTCTACTGAATTTAACCTATTGACTGCTAAGACAATATCATTAGAACTCCATGATAAAATATGCAGATGTATTCCTAGTTTTACACACAATTCAGAATAAGATGTTTAAAAGCCAAAGCACAGATCAATTGTTTCATTCAGTTGAAAACATGATAACAGATTCCAGGGAACCCTGTGTAAAATTAATATTCTACAAATGAAGAGTTACTACGTTTTAAAGAAAGCCTTCTCCCATTTAATTGATTGTTTGCTTTTCAGACTAAGGAGATACCTATTCTTGGTACATGAATAGGATTAGGCTATTACCACCTATTTATCAAATGGTATTATTTTGCTGCCATCTAGCAGTCATCAAGATTTATGCAACTAAAATCCAAGAGCCCTAGAAAGAACCTTAATTTCCATTTTGGTAAGTGGATGTTATGTGTCTGGCCAAATCCAGCTGGGCAGTTATTTTGAAAACTGCCATTGCTTCCAGGGGTAGCTATTTTACAGTAGCAGCACTCATTGCTAGATCTAGGTAATCTGCCAAAATGTTGAAACTATGCTTTCAAGTATCTGATATACCTCTTCTGAAATATACACACATTTTAAAACAAAGTCCTCTCCAATTAATTTTTGTTGGGCAATCAAATCTGGGCTGCAAAGATATGGAAAACCACTAGATAGTGACAGAATGATATAAACCTGTGATGGCGAACCTATGGTACACGTGCCACAGGTGGCATGCAGAGCTATATTGGTGGGCATGGGACCGTTGCTCTAGTTCAGCTGCAGCATGCACTGGCCAGCTGATTTTCAGGCCTTCCAGTCCTGTCAGAAGTTGGAAACAGACTGTTTCTGGCCTCCGGAGAGCCTCCGGGGGGGGGGGGGGGGCTGTTTTTCACTCTCCCCAGGTTCCAGAGGCTTTCTAGGAGCATGGGGAGGGCCAAAACAGCCACCCTCCCTGGAGGCCTTCCCCCTCCGGAGGCCAGAAATGGCCCATTTGCTGACTTCCGGTGGGACCAGAAACTTTAGTTAACCCATTAATCCCTAAAGTATGTTTTGACAATTTGGAAAAACTTCATTTTTAAAATATTTCATACTATATTATTTTGCCACATTCCCATAAACATATTAGATGATTTTCTTTCAAAAACTTAAGATCTTTGGAGGTTTGTAAATAATATAACATTTCTTCAGATACCCTGAAGGTCACATAGGTCTATGACCTGAAAACAAGTTATATTTCAGTTATTGTTCAGTTGTTTAATTAATTAATTTTAACTAGAGTAACAGTAGCTTTATTAGGGTTCCTGTCAGGAACTGCTTCTTGAATCTGTATAATCTAAAGCTTAATACACCAGTAGTAATATTTCATATTCTACCATCCTCTTTTTCTATTGTCTTTAATTAAATTAAATATCCTCACTTTTAGCTTCCATAGTGTTATCATCAGGATATCTAAGGTTGTTAAACTTTGATATATCAATTTGAACTTTCTTCAAATTGAATACAATCAAGCATACATCATGATGTTCAATTCCTGAGCAAATCACAATGTACATAGTACAGAAAAAGGGGGAAAAGTGGCATTTGAAAAAATTAAAAACACATCAGAAAAAAATATAGCTAAATCTATTTTAAGTCAACACTGTTCACTATACCAATCTTGCAAGTCATCTTTGTTTCTACTATGTCTACTATGTCCATATGCAATTTCATATTTTGCCTTTTCTTCTTTAAACATTTCGCTTCTCTCTAAAGATTTCATCAACTCCTTAATTCAGTCTTCTCTTTTTCTGTTAGTCTATTCATTTTTCTTTTATATGTTTGTTTTATGATTCAGTCCTCATTCATTCTATCTCCTTGACTAAACCATCTCAACGTATTTTTTTATGCTGTTTATTCATGTTTGTATTCAATATTAATCACTCATTATCTATTAGTTCTTTAGCCTATTTTATTACTTGTTTGTTTGTTTATACATCACCTTTAGTATTTTTACAAATAACCCAAAGCAGCTAAGATACTCAACATATCTTCCTACTCCTATTTTTCTCACAACAACCCTGTCATGTGAGTTGGGCTGAGACTGTGACTGGCCCAAAGTCCTCTTATTTCTTTTTATTTTATCACACATGCTTCGTAAGTACTCTATTCCCATTGATTCAATTTACTTTTATGTTTCTCTTTAGATGCCCAAGATTCACTTCCATGTAACAAACTGGGCAGAAGTACTTTCTTATACAGAATTAGTTTGCTTTTTCTAATATAAAATGCCATTCTTCAAAATAGACTATGTGCTACCCACTATCTTTCTCCTAGCATTTGCAAATGTCCTCATCCATTTTCCCATTTTTAGTCAACATTCTACCCAAGTACAGAAATTCAACTATTTACTCTAGTATTTCACTACTGTATTTATGTATAACTTGTTTATGTTTATTGTTATGTATGGTTATTATATAGCTATAATTTTTCATTCTATTTTTCCTGTCAGGCATTATTATTTTATTTCTTTGATATATAATTTGCATAAAAATAATCTAACCTGAAAATTAATGCATCAAATTTGCATCATAAAAACTAATATTTGCTGAACATCATTTGGATTGTTATTCAACAATGCAACTTCTGTATATAAAAGTACATGCATATTAATGGTCCCAAACAACATGCCATTAAGATCACCACAAACACTTTTTATACATTTACCCATACTTTAAATAGTCATTTTTCTCTTATTCCTTGCTTAACATTCAAGCATTTAAGCATTCCATTTATGTCCAAGAATGCTTTCTTCTACTACATACCACTCTTATCAGCCAGCAACCAAACAGGACCATCATATTCATGCAAAGCATCCTAGAATCCAAGCCCATTTTCCTAATCATACATTTCCCCTGAATCAATCAATATATAAAAATATGTATTGTATCTCATTAACCTGCTAAAGAACAAAACGCCCCACTATTTTTCAAAACCATTACCTGTCTTAAAACCATAATGTACTTGTAATCTTGCAATTTTGTTCTGCATGTTTATTAATTCAATTTATTAATTGAAATGTTCATTCCTTTTTTCCTGTATGCTTATTCTTGAAAACTTACCTTATACTATGTATATAAAATAGATCTTTTTCTAAGGATATACTCACTAAACAGTCCTTATTATCATGCCTTATTGAGTCTGGATTGCATAATATTGCAGGATGTTCCAAAAACTCAAATCTGTTCTTCTATTTCACACAATTTGATGAAGCATATCATGCAATTGCCCTCAACTAATGGATTCCTATTTTCTTATCCCCCCCACAACTCTTCAGATTCATACTTTCTGACATACATTTTAGCAATTTCATTCAGACCAACTACATCTTTTCCTTTTCTCCAAGTTTCAGAGACACAGTTTATATTTCCTTTCCTTTAATCTCATTTGTAATTCATGCTCTTTGCCATTTATTCCTTTTCCTAAATCATAGTTTTCCATACATGATGGTTGGCACTTGATGGGCCCAGAGATGTCCACTGCCCATCATGATTTTGATCCATTAAGATTGTCATTGAATAGAACAGTTTTTAGTATCAAAGGGAAGGTGTAGAGCAGTTGATCCATTTTAGTCATACCCAAGCAAGTTACATAGAAAGTTCCTGATAAAGATATTAGTTAGTTATATCGGATAGAATGTCACATACACAATGCAAACCCAGTTTTATTCCAGGCATGCTCACCCTAATCTACAGACAAGTTTACAAGTCAATATAGATTCCAGCTGCAATCTATGCACTCAACTGATACACTCAAAATGAATTGCGTTTCCAAATTTAGCTGTATTGTAGCCAGTTGTGTTTTTTGTCATGACCATATTTTAAACCAGCTGAAGTTTGTCTCTGGCACTCTCTATTGAACAGAAATTACTCACATAAGGTATCCAGTACTTCTCAGCGTACGGTTAGATTCACACATTACAATAACCTACAGTTTGTATTAATCACAACTGAAAATATTATGACTTAGTTCGTATATAGCGAGTGGTCTATTGACATACAGCGGTCCAATGACAAAGATGCAAACAATGGACTTGAAGAATGAGTAAAATAAAAATACAGAGGTTAAATTTAAGGTAAGCTTTTAATATAAAAGCCTTAAAAAATCCTCTCCTTTATTTAGTATACCTCTTAAAGGCCATATATGGATCTCTGTCAGAGAAAAGTCAAACCTGACTAAGAAAAACACATACTGTAAGCAGTTTGCAGTTGTGATTAGGAGGGTTTTTGCACAGCTTTGTCTTGTGGCGAGTTGTAGATCATCAAACCCTGCTTACAAGTCATTCGTGTCCCAGCACCTCCAGACTGGATGACTGCTACACACTCTATATGAGGCTGCCCTTCAAGTGTATCCAGAAGTTTCAGCTAACACACGATACATCTGAAGCTTCTGGGCAGTTATGTGTGTTCCTAGAACAGTGCATGTTACACACCTCTGTTCCACAAACTACATTGGTTGCTAGTTTGCTTCAGATCCAGTTCAAAATGCTGGTGTTAAACTTTAAAGCCCCTCCTGGACTATCTGAGAGATCACCTTTTTCTGCCCACCCCATTAGAACTGGCAGGCAAGGTATGCTGCAGGTGCCACACGCTAGAACCGTGATGGCGAACCTATGGCATGTGTGCCACAGGTGGCATGCAGTGCCTTCTCTGTGGGCACATTAGCTGTTGCCCAGTTCAGCTCTGCTGCACATGCATTGGATATTCGAACTCCCCGGCCTGAATTGATGGGGGTTTTTATGGGTTTTAACTTTATCTGTTTAATTAGGCATTTTAACTTGCATTGGATTGTGGTTTTATTGTTGTGAGCCGCCCTGTGTCCATTGGAAATAGGGCAGCATATATGCCTAATAAAATAAATTAAATTAAATTAAATAAATAAATGTGCGCCTCCTGCCAGCAAGCTGATCTTTGGGTCTCTGCCATGCATATGTGGTGGGTGCATGAGCACTGCATTTTGGGGGTTCGGGCACACTTTGGGCACTTGGTCTGGAAAAGGTTAGCCATCACTGCGCTAGAACATTTCTTCTCTGCCATAAGACTTGCCTTATGGATCATTGTCTTCCCTCCTCCAAAATAGATTTGCTCCATCCCTTCCAACATTCTGGAAGTTCCTCAAGACTTGGTTATCAGGCTTCGGGCTCCTACACTGAATTTTACAAAATGTTACATACTATTTTAAATTAAGAATGGATCTTGTTATTAGTCAAAAGTCTCCTTTATTATGTCCTGACCACAAGCCATGTAGTTTTGGGCATCATAATTCCTCACTACCGCTTTTGTCACATTACCCAAGAAAGAAAAGCATTTTTTCCAAAATAGATCATTTCCTTGATTAAACTTTGCTGAAGATATAAATAATTTTGGGGAAGGAGTCTCCTCAAGACACAAAATTGATCTTTATGTAAGAATTATTTATTATATTACCTTCAAAGAATTCCTTGGACCATATGATACTTGCTCATTGAATTTGTATTTCTATTAAAAATACTGAAGCTTCTATGAATTATTTTCTTATACAATTCTCTTGATGCAAACTTGAACTATAGTATCTTTCTTTTGTATACAGACTTTGCTCAGGGTGGTTATTTATTATTCTATATAATCCACAGTTGCAGTGCTCTTCACCTATTTTGCTCAAATTTTACATAATTTGCAGGAAAATTACATTACTTCTCAAGAAGCTGAGTCAAAGTGCAGGAGTAGGGTGATAGATCAGTGAACACCTGCAAGGAAGTAATAAAACGGGTAGTTGTAAAATTAGAGACAAATGTAACTGTACAATAATTTTTGCTCTAGGAAGATCATTTGAAGAAATTGTTCTGCACTATCACCATTTACTGTACAAACTTTTCAAAATTTAGAAACCTTTATCAATTTAATTCTGAGAAGCTCAAAAACTTTTAGAATCAACTGAAATCTAGTATCTTTCTTTCTAATATATAATTGTGTGTGTTCACATACTAATTATATAAAAGCCAATTTGTCCTGGTGGTTAAGTCACCAGGCTAGAAAGCAGAAGACCATGAGTTCAAGTTCCAATAGCCATGAAAGCCAATTGGGTGACTTCTCGCCAGTCACTCTCTCTTAACCCAACCCATCTCACAGAGTTGTTGTGGGGAAAATAGGAGGATGAAGATGTGTTAAATATGTTTGTTGCCTTGAGTTATTTGTAAAAATAACAAATGTGTTATATATATTACAGTAAATAAATAAATGCCACTGTACTACTAACATACATGTTCTGAATAGTTTCTTCTTATTAATAAAGCAGAACTTGCAAAAGCAATTTTTACATTGCTAATCATATAAAACTATGCTATTCAAGTATTTACCTTAGAAGAATATTACATTTGTGTTCTTAAATAATGTAACTTCAACTGGAGTTGAAGTTTTATTTGCTGGGAATACAACAATGGATTTACACAAGCTCCCTCTCTCCTTGGTGTAAAATCTTAAAGTCAGGATCATCTTCCTTTCCTGTGAGTACATTTTTTCAACAAATTGCTTACCATTGATTTGATTTTGTAATGCTTCTGGGACGAATTAAGGCAGTTTTCTTTATTTTAGAGTTTACACTAAACATTTTATCTCTTCTCCTCTTTGAAACAGAAGGAACCTATGCTACCAGTTTTCATCAATCATTGCTAAAGAGGGTTGTAAGACCATCAACATGGTATGAATGAGTTTTAATGTTTTAATGTTTTTAATTTTAAATGTTTTTTATTAGGATTTTAAATGTATTGTGAGCCGCCCTGAGTCTTCAGGCAGCATATAAATGGAATTAAATTGAAATTGAAATTGAAATTGAATCAATGGAACTAAGGGACGCTGGGATACTCATTCTTGATTTAGATTATGAACTAAAACCACTATGATACTAACCAGTATAAACCATTCTAAGACACTGTCGGCTAAAGGTCAGAAACAGCAGATTGAAATGTTTCTATTCCTTTAAAATGTTGGCTGGGAATCCTAAATTGAATATGAGAAAGGGAGCTCTTCTTGGATCAACAAATGTCAATCAATCAAATACAACAACCAGATCCAACTGGATGATCTTCATGTTCATGTCAATTGTGTCCTACTGCCTTCATTTTGGTCTTCCATGTGGGTGTTCGCTATCAGTGTTAAAGTGAAGGGTGCTGCTTGCAGGATATTGCTATACTATTGTAGTCGCCCCATCCCCCCATATTTTCCCCATATGAGCTATGTACAATGTAGAGTTTACACAAAATTAAAAGTATAATTTGTAGAAAGAAGAGCAAATTTTCTGAAATAACCAATCATTATCCAATGTTATAGCTTAACTTAAGCTAGGAATAATATAGGACAGAATGTTCTTCACAGTGGATCTGTTCAAATTTGAGAAAAGGGTTCTTTTCTTCAAGGTTCAGAAAAAACATACTTAAACTAAGACCTTTACATTTGCTATGGTTAGCAACAACAGTAAAAATGACTACAAATTGATCTAACCATGTTTTGATTCAGCTCTCAACATTGAGGAAGTTGTTTCCCTTTCTCTGAATTCCAGTGTTTGGGAAGTAAGAGTGAGAAACAGCTGATATCCATGCCTTATTTGGCTGTTGTGAGAAACAAGAATAGACTGACTGTTTTCAAGACTTTTTACCTGCTATGAATTAGAATTAGGCTTATCACATCCATGACTGCTTCTCTTTAAACCCATGGTTTTGAAGAATTTTGAATGAACAAAACATTGTTTAATATTTATGGGGCACCAGGGATTTCACATGGGGAACAAAAATTCTCTTCAAGGTCATTCTTAAATTTATTTATTTTTAAGAAATGATCTTGGCTGAAAGTCCCTGGCCCACTGCATGTTAAATCTTAAACACATTTTGTTCCAAGTCACAGCTTCAGAGGAGATGCAAGCAGGGATGTGTGGGCATTATCACTGCATAAACTTAGGTCATCATGTCATGTGGACATGATTTTCTAATATTTTTAATTATACAGTCAATTACTGTATACAGATAATACAGAAAATTATCAGAGGACCACTATCTGATGATGAAAAGATTAAGAGCTTGCAGTCCTTTAATATTTTGCACCGACAAATAGAAAATTACCACATAATGTTAGTATATAATGTTAGAAACTTGCAGGACTTGCAAGTACATAGGAATTCATTTACTTATAAGTCTGTTAGTTGTGATTACTATTATGATGTCTCATTTATTTTTAAGCATAGATACCAACTTATTTAAAATTCTTGTGCAAGTATTACAACAGGAGTCCCCAAACTTGGAAGCTTTAAGACTTGTGGACTTCAACTCCCAGAGTTCTCCAGCCAGCTGCCCAGTTTGAAGACCTCTGTATTACAATCTGCCTCTGAAAAAAACCTGTACTTCAATCATTTCATGGCTGACTGTGAAAAAATATAATCCATCTCCTCATCTTTCAGCTTTCTATGGTTAACTGTCTCCCAGACTACTAACTCCTGTTCATAATGTTCCCGTTATCATCATCTTTTTCTTGTACTTCAGTGATCATATATTGCTTCTCAACTTCTGCTATTTCAATCAGCCCTAAAATAATTTCATCTCTAATTGTAACTCAACATTTATCTTCAAGGGAAAAAAAAGAACTGTCTGCTTATCCTATAATAATGGCTACATTATTATCAGTTATTGAATTTTAATTTTTGAATTGTGTCTTAATAGTTGATATTTTAATTTCATATCTCACTATTTACTTATGTTTAGAATTGAACATCAGCTAATTCATAGTAGTAACTTAATGAAGGAATACAATTTTTAAAAGACAAGCAACTTGTCTTGGTTATATAACAAATTATTATTATTATTATTGCAGGTTCAAATCTCACCAAGGCTCAAGGTTGACTCAGCCTTCCATCCTTTCTAAGGTAGGTAAATTGAGGACCCAGTTTGTGGGGGCAATAAGCTGACTTTGTATAAATATACAAAAGTATGAAGGCTATTGCTTAGCGCATTGTAAGCCGCCCTAAGTCTCCGGAGAAGGGCGGCATATAAATCAAATTTAAAAAAAAAAAAATTGCCCATCCATTTTTCAAACATCTTTTTGAAATCACTAAGTTAGATTGTCCAAACCTAGGGTTTGGTGAGCAGCAAAATTAATATCTGGAATAAGTAATGAATGGGATGAAGACCAATAAGCTGAAACCCAACCCTAATATATAACAGGTACTATTACCAGATGGTTAATTAATCAAAAAACAGATGTTTAAACTATATGGATACGGTTGTATGCACTGTACAGAATAGATATCTATTTATTAATGATTCAGTTATGTCCTAATTATTTTACCAAACTCCAGACAGCTTATAGTAAAATCCCTAAAGGCAGCAAAAAGAATCATGTATAAAGACCAAAAGTTAAAATGAACGATTAGCAATACAATTAATTCAAAATTATTGAAAACAGCTAGTGAAACACTTAATTCCCAAAGGTGCAGTGACAATGTTTTTGCCACTTTTCTTATAGATTGAGCACAACTAAATAAGGCCAAGCTATTCTACAGAGTTGGGACAAACATAAATAAAGCCTGTTTCTTGGATCCTATTTTCCTGCCCTGGAGCATTACTTGGATGGTGACTAAAATGGTTAGATTCTCCTTGGAAAAGATGGTTTTGAAAATAACCCAGACCTAAACCGCATACAGTTTTATAGGTCATAAACACTTTTAATTGGGGTTGGAAATTAAGAGGGACTAAATGCCTTGTTTGTGAAGTTATCAATTCGGATTAAGGGAATAATTGTTGCTTTCCTGCACAGAGAGAACCTTGCCAATCTTGTGCTTTTGGTAGCTTTTCAGTGAAATTACTGCAGTGTACTGTTTGCAGGGCTAACTTTGAAGACTATTTAAAAAGCACAGCTTGTTCAAGAAAAAAGACCCCCTATATCATATAATTGATTCCATTGCTACTTAAATAACTTTCAGATGTTTATTCAATTCTAAGAGAGTTATATCCCTTTGTTCAGCAATTAGTCCCATTTCATCCTAAAACACACACTTGTAATGGTATGTAGGAATATCCTTGGGAAATGGGGTGGGGAGGACAGATAATTCCCAGAGAATGATCAGATAAGAGGGAGAGGAGCCCACAGCTGCACAACAGACAGACAAAGAAACTCAGAAGGGATCCTCACTAACTTATCAGGCTGTAAAAAGAGACAGTGAGATTTGATTTGTACTTTCAGATTTGCAAGAGTCTGTTAATAAAGTAGAACTTGTCCATCTGGTCTATTTCCTGTCTGGTCTACCTGTGAGGCCTGACAACATTTGGTCATCTTTGGTGATCCTGGTTAAGATTCAACATCTATGAAGATAGCATTATTTTGGGAGAAAGATTCCTCCTCAGCCCACTAATCATATTAACTTATCAGGAATGCATTGTAGGTGTTAGGCAAATACCTCTTTATGTTTCTTGGCATTTTAACTTGATATTTTATGCAGCTCTTTTTATTCTGCTCTTCGGCTGTTGTTATTTTTGCAATGTATTTTTTTAGAATGGAAGCTTTTATATAGTGATGAAATATTCATAAAATAAAATAAGCATTAAAAATATCATTACTCTCCTGGGAAGTATGCATAATCTTCCTTTTTCTAGTCTTCAGGAAGAGTTTGACAATATATTTATTCAACTATGCCCTCAACAATTTCAGTGAGCTATGCTTTTAATTAACATCTTATGTTGCTATTTTCTTCTGTATTTTTTCTTGTTTTTATCATTTTGTGCTTTATTCCTTTATATCATTTCTATCATATCTGTTTATCATTAAAACGTTCCCAAAGTAAGGTCTGATTTGAGGCTTTCTTATGTTGTATTTTTAAACTGAATTCCACTTCTGTAATTTATGCTGAACTTCTACACTACAAATCTATTAGTAGTAAACATTTCCCCATCAAGGGAATCTGTTCTTTAGTTCCTGGTTTTCAACTTTTGATGATTATTGTTATTATGAATTTACATATTTTGGCTCTTAGCCCAATAAATCTTGGGTTGTATATTTATATTGTAATAAAGTTTGAAGTTATTTTGAATCATTGTTAGAAAGCAGTCATTTCATTTATTAACAAAATACAGTAAGCATAACTTTTTATGTTGAACTTAGAGTTCTGGATCCCTAGATAATTTTTTATAGCATTTAAATAACAAGATACACCAGATTTAGAGCTCTTGATCCTAGGAAGTTAGGGCCTGTACTTTCCTGCCATAATACATTTTTAGAATGTAAATATTTCAGTTATAATACAATCATATGACAAAGTTTATACCAAAGGGAGGAAATTAAAACCAGCAGCCCTAAAACAGTACAAGGCAAAAACTCTTGCTCAAGTTTTATATGTAACATAACAGAATAACAGAGTTGGAAGGGACCTTGGAGATCTTCTAGTCCAACCCCCCACACAAGCAGGAGAGCCTATACCATTCTGAATAAATGGCTGTCCAATATCTTCTTAAAAACTTCTAGTGTTGGAGATCCACATATTCTGGAGGCAAGTCGTTCCACTGATTAATTGTTCTCACTGTCAGGTTGGTTCTCTCCTTGATTAGTTTCCATCCATTGCTTCTTCTGGTACTTTGTGTTCAAATATTGGAACACTGCTATCATGTCACCCCTAGTTCTTCTTTTCACTAGACTGGCCATAACCAATTCCTGTAATGTAAATAGGACTTTATATGAAGAAATATTATCTCAAGAGAATATTTGCTAAGATCCATACTGTCAGATCCATGGTATATCAAAACCCTAGTACCTAGGTCCGAGATAGAATGCTCCAAGTAGAAGAAAAAGCATAGTGGTGAATCATAACATATTGATTAAAGATAATATTCTTCCTAAGGGCCTGTTTCAAGTAATTTTGAAGCATGACCATTCCTCACCATGGATATTAGCACTGAATGAGAGACTACGGTACTCTGAGCTTGCCATGGATTTTCTTTGATCATCTAGGGTTTCTGTTGTTGTTGTTCAATCATGAAGATATGTCTAACTCTTTGCTACTCCACAACATGCCACCACCATAGGCAAAAAATTTTTTAAAAAGTTATTCAAAAGGGGAATGATAATGGATACTAAAATGAAATCAGCACCCTTTTCCATATCAGAGTTCTGATAGTGAAAGGCACAGGTGAATCTGCAAGCTATTAGATATTAACCTTCCCAAGAAAGGGTTTTTAGAGCTAGGGAAAATGTGCTTCTATTGACTTTATTGCAGGCCATTCACCAAAACCTCACTAGTAGAATGCAATTATCCATGCGTCTCTGCAGAAATAGAAACTGTTCAACATACAGTGTTTATTTTTACAGGGAACTGTACAAGGATTATATACTCTCTTGCTGCAACATCTCCTAAGGACAGAGATATATTCCACTCATGTGCTTTTTTTTTTAGACTCCGACCATGCTACATGAACTCAAATGCCAAATTTTAGGCAGTTGGGTGAAAAAGCTGCAATAACTAGTGCAAATGTGACAAATTTGTCAGTCAATACCCTTAATTTTAGTTTATTAATTTTTATCTGTTTTGGTTTTATTTTATTTTATTGATACGGTGATCTCTGATAACAATACATAATGATACATTTGATTTGATTTATGCTGAAGTATATGTCCAAATATTTTTCTCTTAGGTGAGTGTGGACAGGATTGCAACGGTAATGAATCACAAAAGATTCAAATAAAACCTGATTCTTTTTCTCTCCTTCCAGCTGTGTAACTCAGAGGGAATGACTTTGGATAAATGCAGTCTGCAATCCTTGATATATATAAATCATTCAGCTTAAAAGTGAAACCTAAGTCCAATAATCACTTCCAAAACTGCATATTGTTAAACAGTATTACCAGAGCAATAAACTGCTTCTGTCAGTCTCTCAGTGTCAATTCCTATACCGTTCAGTATAGAACAATTTAAAGCTATACATTGATCTACTGAAAGTAATAGTACATATACAATACACATCTGCCCCTATGGGAAGATTCCCCCTCATCTACTGTTAAAGGTAAAAATTAGAAATACAAACCAAGACTGACTGAGGCCAGCAGCTCATTAAAGCTGGGGTGATTTCCCCTATATAGAATTCTATTGATCTCCATAGTCCGAGCTAGACAAAAAGTGTGGTCAGGGAGGGGATGATGGATGCCTTTGCCAATAGTACTGAACAAACCTGTTAGCTAATTGCTACCAAAGACAATTATCCCTGCATTGCTTCATAATGGAAACACATTACAAAACTCTAATATACACACAGGGAAATTTGATGATTTGACTGCGGAGCCATGTGCATTGAATTTCATTGCCAAAGGCCAGCCAGGTCATTGCTGTGAAAGGGGAAGAGAATGTCAGAATAAAAGCTACCCTACCTTTCAGCTCTTTTCTAAGATCACTTTGTGCCAACTCCATGGAGCCCCCTGATCTGTCATGAATAAAAGCTTCCTCCCACCCTCAAAAGAAGCGTTCTCTTGGAAAACATTACTATATTACAGTTGCTTTGACCATAGTTAAGATTTTTATGCTCACATTCAGACTACTGGCAATTAATGTTAGTTTAAACTGCGGTCACACACTCCCTTGAGCTTGGGAATTGTATAAGTGAATGCATAGCATCAATTTGTTATTAGAAATCCAGAAGGAAATAATAACACTTCCAATAATCAAAACACTGGTGCAGTATAGAAATATTTAAAGATAATAACATGTTTGAATATACACAGTTGAAACCATTGTTCTTTCTCTCTCTAGAAAATAGGTGCTTAAAATAAGTTTTTGTTTTCTAAATTCAGAATATATATTCTTAATATAGTTAGCACACAAACTGAAGGCTTACACTGCTAATGCTGGAGTTTAAGATTCTCAGCCACAATCCATTTAAAAACTTCTATTCAGTTGTTTGATTATATAATATTACAGAATGATGGAAATTAAATACAATGAGCGGAAGCTGTGCCAGCATTATACAAATAAATTAAACAGCTGCAGAATTTATGATCAATCTATTAGCTTTATAATTCACAAGCCAATGCATTCCACTTTATAGGGTCTGATACTGTGCTGCAGAGAGTAGTCTACCTGCCTCGGATTGTGCAGACTACTATTTTGACAAGATCTGGATAGCAGTAGGTCCAAAGCAATCAGAAGGTTGACTTTGACAAATGGAGGTGCTGCAGCGAAGTTGAAAATAACACACATCCACTTTAATCTCTTTCTTGATTAAATCGAAACCATACCATTCTGACATCATGTGATTTGCTCATGAAGCATCACTGCAGGTTACTTTAAAGGCTACATCTATTGAGATGATATTGAATTTTTAGAGGAAGTACTTTAATTCATTCAAATGAAACCGTCATGAAGTAACCCTACCAGTCACCAACCGCACAGCTTCCCCCAAAATAAAAAAGGTCTATAGAAAAATCCTAGCTTTAAAAAAAAAAAGGGGGAAAGGAATAATAATAATAATAATAATAATAATAATAATAATCCCTTCTCTAATCTATTGGATGATAGATTTTTTTTCAGACTGCTTATTTTTTTTACCAAAGAATAAAAAAAATACATGTGTCAAGTACGTTCTAAATCTTTTCACCATTCTCATCGTCAAATTCCAAAGGTAAACATTACAATAGATAATAAAAATGCAAAAGATGAAATTGTCTTTTCTTACATGAGACTAGGCAAATATTTATGGGGCAGTTGACAAACTCCTGCCTAGTAAAGGAGCCAACACTGAGAGCAATTACCCTGATATTCATGACTCACTTTGAATATCACATTGAATATTACTCATAAATCTTTTACGAGCACATCCCCAGAGCTCACTTAACAGCCGGTTTTAATCATGCAGTTGACACAGAGAAAATAACAAAATGTATTTTTTCAGTGGCAAATTAATTTAGCCTTGAACCTCCTCCTGAAGCTGTATTTTTTTCAATTTTTTTTCCTGTCTAATACTGAGCTCAGTTAAATTCACCTTAAAGTTTTGAGGTTCTGGAATGTTAAAGTAGAATAAGTTTCTTTTCAAGAATTATTTGGCAAAATTATTTATGCCATGAACCAATTACAGTTTAAGAACTTTGAATTCTTACTAATGTCAATGAACTTCAAGAACATGCTTATTTCTTGAATTCCCGATGAAACAATTGCCCCCCAACAGAAGAAGTCTATCAGTAACATTTTGCCTTAAAATATGACAGTAGGCAATTAGAGTGCTATTTTTAAAGGGACGTAAACAATTATCTATAGTGTGTTATACTCTGTTGCCATAACTGTTATGATCTTAAATGAATCAATTCCACATGTAATACTAAAAAGTATTTTTTTCTGAACAAAAGAATTTTGAAGACAGAAATTCTATATAAATTCTGTGACAAAGAATAACATATACATTCAGTGCAAAAAACCTCTGAGGATGAAAACAACTTGTGTTATAGTTCTTACTTAATTATTTAATTAATTTATTTATTTATACCCTGCCTTTGCTCCAAGAGGTCAATGTGGAATATGCAATATAACCATAATACTTTTTCCCTACAACAACTAGAAATTTTATGAAATTTAAAAAGCTGCCTTTTATTCACTTTACATTTTTAATAATTTAGTAGTACATTTTAGTTGTGTATCAATAAGCTTAAATATTTTTTAAATTACTTACGTACTGATCCATCTTGCTCTTGTAGAAATCTTTCTAACACAATTCGAGCCATAAGTGATGGGGCAAAATCCACCTTAGAAGAAAGATAAACTGTAACCAACTTTCATTAAAATGTGGTTTTATTTCATCACTTAGATCAATAAAGAGGTGTCAAGGATGCATCCTCCATTATCTCAGTCATCCTTTCTGAAAGGTACATTTCTCTGACATGATAAGAATTATGCTATAATCTGATAAATAAATCTTTTTGACCACAACATACAATGTTATATGCAATCGTATTTGTGTTGCAATGTATGGACTTGGATTTCAATTTTAAAACATTCGACATAATAGTTCATTTTACTGATTTGTGTTTATTACATTGTTTGAAATGATCATGGACAAGATTAAATAACATGTTTAACAATTGCACAGTAGAAGTGAGACCTGAAACAAAAGGTTGCAGTATGACTTCATTAATTCAGTGTCACTTAGCTGATTCCTTTGGCATACTCTGTTCCTTCTGCCAATGCATGTTTTCAAGCTCAACTAAATTACTTTGTGGTTGAGATTGCTCAGTGGTCCTTCTTGGCTGATGCTCTCTTTCTCTCATTGTGGGGAAGAGGAGAGATTGTATTTTTATTTCTTAGCATTTCTTCTTTTATATAGGTTGCGGACCAGAATTTGCTACTGCAATATTATTACAATACTACATCCCCCAATTTGTTCTCCTCTAGATGGACATCATTACATGTTTACCCCAGTTTACCCCAGTGAGAATTCTTCAATAACAAAATAATGTCTCAAATAACAAAGACATTTTAATTTATTTTTCCAATATAGCTATTATAAATTTAAAGGTTACTACATTGTACATTGTATTACAACCCACTGAAATTATTGTGATTTATGCAGACAAATTTTGTGCAAAGTTGAATGCATCAAGAATGTCTATTTGTTTGGAAAACTCTAAGGGATTTTTGAAAATATTTTATTTTTTAAATTAGTAATGATAAAAATCCAGATATATAGGTACTGTTTTATCTAGATCAATCACTTTGTATAGTATAACCTAAAGGTTATGAAAAAAATGAATATAGAGAAACATGGATTTCTCAAATATACTTAGGAAATGAACATCTATTTAAAAATATCTACTACTTCATTGTTAAGGCTTACATTTATTAAACAGTGTGAAATATACTCTTAAACAGATGCCAGACTTTGAAGGAAAATAACTGCAAATGATAACATGCATTTTTTCATTTTATATGTTTTGAAATATATTCAAAATTCATATATTTGGGGAAACAAAACTTATTTTGATTTCTACATGCTTTTTTCCCTAAATGTATATGTACTTTGATGCACTGAATTTCCTCCTAATAGAAAGAAATGCTTTTTACAAAGAATTGCTTATTTCTGGTAGCTCACATCAGAGCTGACACATGAAAAATGGTGAAATTACTGAAGGTAGACCAGCCAGAATAAGGACTACCTTATTAGTTCAGGTACTTGCATCTTCCTAATTTTCATATTAATCATGAACCCATCTTTGTCTGAAATAGGGCCATCATACTTTATGTCAGAATGTAACATGTAAGTAATATTCATAGTGTTTCAAATCTCACTAGAAAATATTTGGTGAGAATGAGTAATTTTATTTTTAATACATATATGAGTTGCTTTCATTTAAAAAAACTGTAATTTAAATTATACAATGGTCATATTTAATCTTTTTAAAAGCTTCAGCATCTCATAAAAATACAAGGCACTATTCTGATTTAGCATATTATATACTGTAATGCATGTTATATGTTTCTGATCAATTTTTACAGCAATCACTTATTGACTCAAAGTGTTACCATTATACTGTTGATCAGCAGATGGAGAAATTTGTCATTTAAATATTATCTACCACATAAAATGGCAACTTGATTGTTTAGAAATAGACATCACATGTTTGATATCCCCATATTTCCCTAATGTGCTAAAATTGATTACAAAAATACACATTTCCTATATATCTGCATGTACTATTAAACAGTTATTTCAACTGTTTAATTTTAAGCTTTAAACTTAAAAAATTTAAATAATTTTATTTATTTCTAAATTTACAATTTATGAAGCCCTAAGTGTATGAATTGCTAAGATGTTCTAACATAGTATTTGAATAAGGGAATGCTTTATGTACCAGAATTATCTATTAAAATGGAGATTGAAGGGGGGGGGGCGCGCTGATGCAAGCAAGACTATACACATTATATGTTTATGTGCCTATCTAGGACAAGATGCTTATTTATAACAGTATCTCTGTATTGTATTTGATTTAATAATATTCTTTTGTTCAAAATAAAGAGAATAGTATAAAACTACAATATGTCAGAAGTTACAAGAACCATCCCTTTGGTATCAGAACAAACAATCTTTTATATTTGGTAGTGTTACAATATGTAAAAATTTTAAAGACCATTAAAACCATCCAGTATCTGGTAGATAATTACTCAATTGTAAATCATACTTCCTAATGTAATGAGTAGAGCTTGCTGTACAGTTCAATTTATCTCTCTCTCTCTTTTGGGGGGGCGGGGTTACTAAAGTTTTTAGCACTTAGAAGAAATAAATTGAGTGCATTTATTATAATCTTACAAAACTATTTGCAAATATATTGCAATATTAAAAATCAAATAATGTGATACTGTTACAATATATAAAAATGTTACAAGTTTAAAAAGATAGGACTCCTCTTGGGAAACCATAGAAGTTGTTTATAAACTTTCTTGGCCTACCGTAGCAAAGAATCTTCTCCAATGTATTATAGCATGTTAAAGCAGTCGTCATTCTGGTTGGTTTACGCAAACATTGGTTTGTCTCAGTGAGTCCATTGGTGACCTGGCTAATATTTCAGGAAGCCATGTTGCACTTAAATTATTTTTTACTATCTACCTATAATTTACATTGGCATGAATATTTCATCCCAAAAATGCAGTTTTTTTCTATTAAATGTGGATAACAACAATATAAAAAATTAAAACTCACACTACACCTCTTTAAACTTTGATGTCCATGAAGAACAGTTTCATTAATATTAAACCCATTTTCCCATTAAATCTTATATTAAAAAGATTTGAAAAAATAGAAAATAAAGGAAATTCATTTTACTGTAAAACCATAGTGTACATTATGGATATTTCTCTAAAAACAAAGCAATTAAACCAGTTCCTCAGAAATTCAAATGCTTGTACTTGTCCTAAAATTACATATATATTTAAGAATACTTCTTAAAAACCTCTACAGATAAGGATCTTACATTTTAAGAAAAAGACTTTAAAAAAATTATTACCTCATTGGCCAGTTCCAATAATACAGGAGAAGCTGCATTTTTAGACACACCTTTCAGGTATCTGGACAAGACAAAAATAAAAGGCTGTGGTAGATTCAATGAAAAGGTCAGCAATGAAGACTTACTACCTCTCTCTTTCTCTTTCTCTGCCTATTCCACTTTCACTAGGGCAAGAAATAAATTGAATACAGATTATATGTATAAGTAGCTTAAGATATAAATATTTGGAAAGCTGTCCTTAATCTCAAACTCTATGCAAATCAAAAGCACAACTATTACTAAAATTCTGAAAGGAAAAAAAGGAATATTATACACACAGAGAATAAAAAACTATTGTTTTTACGTTTCTAAAGGTGTACTCAATATTCTTTGACTGTCCCATACCTTCCCATGAACTTGACTCTAGATATAAATCTTATTGTGTGTGTGTGTGTGTGTGTGTGTGTGTGTGTGTGTGTGTGTGTAATAGATAAAATATCTGTGTGATTATTAAAGACATTTGATGAAAAGGGCAGCAGTTTCACTCTCTAGAGTTACATATTTCCATTTGTAGAACTTGAAGAGTGATGTAAACAGGGTAGAAGTTTGAGAATAGAAGAGCAGTGGGTTACACCCTAATATATTTGATGGAAAATTAAGCAGATGATGGCCTATAGAAATCAGGATCAGGATCATCCAGAAGGTTACATGGATTTATGGACATTAGATTATGTCTGTGAAAAAGTATACACAACCCAATTGTAGTGGATATACACTTCAGAGTAGTATTAGAAGGAACAGCTTCAATTTGGTAGCATTTGGAAGAGAGGTTTTTTTTTTTATAAGATCAATTGGAAGAGATCATATCCAACATTATTTTGGGAGGAACAAAACCAACATTGTGTCAAAACAAGAAGAAAAACAAGTAATCTGACAATTCCCATTTCATATCAAATCTGAAAATGCTAAAATATACATTATTTTCAAAGGCCAAAGCTGACATTTGGAATTAGATTTTTGTAAGTTTAGTTTTTATTCTTTATATAAATGGGAGACTCCAACATTTTGGGGAGTACTTAAAACATATATGCTTTCTCAATGACAGAACAAGAGGTCTCACTCTCTGTTATGCCTCCTACTCTAAAGTCTTCTTTCATAGGGAGTTTCTTCGGATGTCTTTATCCCAGCTATCTTAAACTTTAATTGTTCAACATACTTTTCATGTCAAAAATCCTTAATCCCTTTGGAAGGACATCAGGTGAGAACAGTCATAGGAAATCTGTAGATAAAAATCCAGCCAAATTTGAAGTCAAAAATGAACCTGATGCTCAGTTATCCACTGGAATCAAGAGTCAGACTATTCAAGAATTAATTTGAATCCTATCTGTGTACCTTCAATGAGATCAAATTCTAGTGCTTTATTACTCACATGTCAGAAAATCACAGGATTGAAAGGGACTTTTAAGGTTATCTATTCCAATGCTTTGTTCAATATAGGATCTACCAGAGGTGGTCTAATAGATGACTAATTGGCTTCTATTTCATGATTTGTGCAGGGGAGGAAAATTTGCCACTTTATGTGGCAGCTTGTTCCACAGGCTAAGAATTTCTACTATCAGGAACACTGTCCTGCCATTCATTCTACATTCTAGGTACTATTACTACTATACTACTACTACTACTATTACTACTACTACTACTACTATTTAGTGATGGGCTGCTACTGGTTGTAACAACCAGTTCGCCCAATACTGAAAATGTGAGCGCACGCATGTGCACGTTCGCTTTGCTCACGTGCCTTCTGCGCATTCACACAGCCCTAAAAAACATGGCAATATAGGATGGGTATAGGACCGGTAGTTGTGACCCCCACCTGCGGGTCACAACTACTGGTTCGCCTGAACCAGTCTGAACTGGCAGCAGCCCACCTCTGCTACTACTACTATGCTATGTGATAAATAATATTTGAAAACTGCCATCATATCTCTCCTTAGTTATACATACCCAATTAAACCATTCATAACAGAAATCGATTTTCAGACCCTACCGTCTACTTTGGTAACCCTCCTCTAAACTCATTCCAATTTGCTACTGTCCTTTTTTATATTTGATGCCTATAAATGAATCCCAAAGTTGTGTCTAGCCATCTTTCTGTGGTTCTGCAGGGAAAAAAAAGGTATTCATCACACTATGTTGTTAGATTGCGGAAACCCAAAGTGGGATTCTTTTTTAAATAGCCACTAGTTTTCTTTGAAAACATGCAGTTTACATTCAGAAGTTCTCCTCTATTGTTTATATTTGAGCTTAGACCTCTGACACATGAGATGGTGTTTCAAAAGGTGTCTCTTACTGGAGTTTCTTTCAACTATTTCAAGACCTAACTTTAATACATGCTGTATTTTTCGAAGTATAAAATGCTCCAGACTATAAGACGCACCTACCTTTTTTGGTGAGGAAAACAAGAAAAAGAAATCTGCTCGTTGCAGCAAACAGCAAACAGCCTGCTTTACTTTCATTTTCGTTTTCAGCACAGCTTGATTAGCACAAGAAAAAAAATCTGCTCCCAGCAATTTACCTCTTTGCAGCAAGCAACAGAGGCCAGCGCAGCAACAGGCAATGGCAATCCCTGCAGCCTGAAACAGCTGAGAGTCGGGAAGCCGATTCAAGGGACAATCAACTTGTGTTAATTAGGCTGTGCTGAAGCTGAAATGGGCTATTTCTTCTTGCTGCTTGCTGCAAGGAGGTAAATTACTGGGAGACAGAGGCCATTGGGTGGGGGACAGTGGGTGGGCTGGGCTACATTCAGTGTATAAGACACACCCAAATTTTCACCCTCTTTTGGGGGAGAAAGGTGCATTTTAAAGGTGCATGAAAAATACGGTATTTTGGAATATGCTATTCCAAATTTACTGAATATCTGTTGACAAGAGCTAGAAAAGTCAAGCTCTAGCTGAATCCCAGCTAGAGGGGCTTATAGGGCTATAAACTTAATTTTTAAAAGTTCTGTTAAATAAGAGTAAAGAATGATGGAATAATCTCAAAAAATTAAATTATTAAATAGGTTTATAAAAGCAGAGAAATATAGATTTTTTTTCCAATTAATATAAATGAGTTAAGGACCTTTGAGTAGCATATCATCCCTTTCATCTCAGGAAGCCAACTTGGAAATAGAAATGCTACAATCCACTGTTTTCTTGCTAGAAATATCTAAATGACATCACACATTAAAGTCTTTTGATTGCTTCACTTTTGACAAAATTAGACATCCAGAAGCCTTTTTATTGAGAAATTCCCATTAGTAACCTCTGATATGATGATATTATTATGGCTGGTTACACATTCAGCCAGATATTTAGACTGGATTTGGCATTTTTGTCCAAAATGCCCAAGGACCTGAGATAAGCAGATGTTGTTGTTTAATAATCTTAAAGGTAATGTTGCAGGATGTAAGCTGTTCCAAGTAATGCTGCTTTTTGCAATTGACTGATGGTGATTTTGTCAGTGCAGATGGTGTTCAAGTAGTGATCCAGATGTTTTGAGATTATTATCCTTCCATGGATATATTCAATCCCATAAACTAAGCTATTGTGGTATTCAGAACAGTCAGTGCAGACTACAGTACCTTTTCCTATATTTTTTAAAAAGTATCCCTAGCATTTCTTAGTGATAAAACATATGGTTCTATGAAAATGTATTCATCTGTTTTGGATTTTATGAATGTTTGCATGTCTTTGCCACTTTGCCATCAGAGGCTCAGGTGAGTTCTACTAATATACAAAGTCTGCCTGAAGTTTTGGTACTTCTTGCCTTTATTTCAAAAAGAAAGTAACCAGTGTGAAAAACTAATCCCCCTAGTTAGATTCCGTAACTAGCTGTACCACCATTAGCTATAATAACTGAAACAAAATATTTGCGAAATTAGTGATAAATCTTTTATACTGCATCACTTTTGGTTTATTCTTCCATGGCAAACTGCTTTAATTCAGTAACATTTGAGGATTTTCTAGCATAAACTGCTAATATCAGATTTAGCTCTGGACTTTGACCTGGCTAGTTTCTGAATGGATGATCATTCTTTTGTAGACTTGCTTGCATTTTTTCAATCATTTTAGCTATATACATACAATATCCTTCTTATAAACCATGCACTTTCATTAATGTAGCTGGTTATGTTTTAAGTTATTACTTAGTAATTTAATATTAAGAACTATTTTTTTCTGGAGTTCAGGATGGCACACATAAGGGCTATTAATTTCAGAAGCATTGCAGAAAATAACATTGCAAACAACAATCACAGAGATATTTGTGAATTGTTAGAAATAGATACATATTTTCCACATTTTAGCACATGGATAAATTAATCCTGACCATCAGATTACATTATTCTTAATATTTTATGAGCTTTGACATTTCTGATAATCGCAGATAACACTTGGAATTGTCAATACTCACATGTGAATATTAATTTTTACTAAATTTAAAATCATTGTCATTTTTTAATTTAATAACCATCAGCCCTAGCTAAATTGGCCAAATGTCAGGTATAATGGGAGTTATGTCACAAAACATCTGGAGGGCAATCTGTTATCTACCCTTATTTTTTTTAAATGAATTCATGCTACCTATTTCATTTCTGAAGGAATGTACTTTATTGTTTAAATTGTACTATCTATACTAGAATTGGCTTCGTTTTATGAGTCTAGTTTACTCATGCTGTTGGGCAGAGTTACAGGAAACTGAAAAGTGGGAAGATAAAATGGGCAAAAATCTGTACAGGATGAAAATCATATATTCAAACCTTCTAAAGGAATTACATACTTGTTTACAGTATGTAAACAGTCCTTATTTAGCAACTGCCTCCTGAAGACACCTTTCACCGTTATTAATAACAAGTGATAAAAAATAATTTTGCGGTGAAAAACCCACATTTATGACCTTCACAGGCCTAATGTTCCTTGAACAAAGGAAAGCTGGAGTAAGATTGTAAGCAGAATTGTAGATTTACCTAGCAATTGCTTTGCTTAACAAACAAGTTTCCAGTCCGAATTGTGGTTGCTAAATGAGGACTATCTGGTATATGCTTCCCAGCCAATTAGTAGTGGAGAAAGAGAGACAGAAAGATAAGAAAGATGAGAAAACCCACAACTTTGGCTTTGGAAGTGCCACCAATAGTATGCTGCACCTAATGCATTAATTCCAAGGGACTGAGGACCTGAACAAGAAGAAAAAACATTTCCATGCCTAGCTAATTTGATTAGTTTGTCAGTAAGAGTAAATGATTGATTCAACCACAAAGTCATTGGTTATGCTGAATTGGTGGCCATACGAAAACAAAGCAGTGTTTCACAGATTTACATACAGTAGAGTTAAGAAAATCAGTGCCAATATGTGCTGATAATTGTCATGGGAATTAAAGGAAAACCAAACTCCAGTGTAGCCTGCAAAAATATTGGACAAACGTAACTGAGCTACCCACACTCGGGTTGACGATACCAATCCACTGTTTTCTGGCAAGCAAATACTGAGGGGTAGGGTTAGCAGAGAATTAGAAATCTGTACTATGACAATCATGCATTCCTCAGTGTTTTCTAACAGCAACTGCAACAAGGTAAACAAGGAGGACTGCTTGTTATTTTTTTAAAAAGGAAATTTTACAAAAGTTCTTGCTCTCTTTAGCGTTTTTTATTGCTATTACAGTAATAGAAAGCTCAGACAATTATTAGTCATTCTGTAAGCTTTTTCAAGTGAAAAACTGTGAAAATGGAAAAACAAAATTCAAACAACTGGAGGCATGTATATGCTGCAGGAGTAACTGAATGTATTGTTTATTTCCTAATGGTAATAGTGACTTAGAAGCTAGATATTTCTGGATCTCTATTTTTAAGTATTTGCACAACTCTAAAAATGAGTTTGGCTGAAAACACTAAGAAATCATCTAAGTCAAATGGGTGGTTATCATCTATTTATTTCAGTGTTTACAATGGCTTTATTATATTCACAAGGGAACCAAGATATTTCCATGGCTATGAACTTGCTGACCTGTAATTCTCACTTCATGTAATCTTATCAAACTCTGATTGCTCACAATGAAGGTTTGGAACCCTAAGCAACTTGCCTTTGGAATTTACATCATTAATTAAAGAAGGAAGATTTTATTATTTCTCTCCTAAAGTGCTAGCTCTTGGAAACAACAAAAATATCTAACTGATAAAGAAATGACAATGACCCCACATTAAGAAAAAAATGGTACCATCTTTCTCCAAAAATAAGACCCTGTCTTATGTTTTTTTGAACCCTGAAACAAGCGCTTGGCCTTATTGCCATGTGCTCAAAAGCCCGATTGGGCTTATTATCAGGGGATGTCTTATTTGGGGGGAAACAGGGTACCTATTTTTATATAGACTACTGACAGAGGATTCAAATTTATCAAACTGGAGAACAATTTGAAACTGTTTGTTGGTTTATAGAGTACTGTGCATATTAACATAATTACAGTTGCCTTATTGGTGAGAGGGCAGCATATAAATAAGTAAAATGAACAAACAAACAAATAAATAAATAGCATTTATTTACATACATATTTTCCCTAATTTCAGCGAGATTAGAATTGTTATATCATTTTGCAATCTTCTTCTTTAAGGAAGTAAGTATATCTAGAATTTTTAGTAACTCCTTGGACTTGACTCTGGGCTTGGAATAAAAGCAGAACAAAAATGAAGACGTTTGGTTAGTATTTAGATGGAAGATTACCAGACTGCAGGTTAGATTGGGAAGTGGGTAAAATATCTGGAAGAAGGGCATGGCAAACTATTTCTGAAATCCTGCCAAGAAAAATGCATGATGTGTCCAAGCTGTCATTAAAAATCAAACCAACACCAAGTTAATTTTTACTTTCTTATTATAGATATATTTTAATAGACAATTAACAGAATAATGGTATTCATATTAAACTGGCAATTATTATTGTGCATAGGACCACTGCATAAATATCTTGCCTAAAGAACTCACGATAATCCTGATGTGCAAACTATAAGAAATAACAAACTGGTAATTTATAGGTACAAGGCCACTGAAAAATGATGCAGTGGAAATATTAATTTTTCATAATGTTAATGAGAAAAATTATAATTAGGCAGCACTTTGTCTTAAACACATTTCTACATTAAGCATATTCTTCTTCTTAGGATTTCTGTTTGGAAGTTGACTTTCAGACTTTGCCAATGTCTCCTAAATTATGCCATAATTCAATGTACATTATGGATTTTATCCAAGTTAAAAGTCCTACATAAATTTTATATTTAAAATTAATGTGCGGGAATTGATTTATCTGCATAACAGAAGAAGCTAATACTGATGAGTTCAGAATCCACAGTGAAAAAAGGAGAATAATCTATATTAAAAGCAATAATTGCAAGCAAATGCAAGTTTGAAAATCTCACATTCGAAATTGACCCCATTACACCTTTAAATTCTCATGATGTTATTTTTTACAGTATAAAAGACAAATATTCTATTCAATGCACTGATGTAAGGACTTCCTATATATTAGGAAGTGGCTCTCCTAATATATACAGCTAATGTGCTATCACTTGCTTCAGGATCCCTTCTCATTTTCCCTTGGCTGAGAGAGCCAGTATGTGGGATTCAAGAGGTTGTTATACTTTGCTATGATCTCTTGATTCTGGAAGATTCTTCCTATGGAGGTTAGGGTTGTGTCAACCTAGAAATAAGGAGAAATTTCCTGACAATTGGAACAATTAATCAGTGAACTGACTTGCCTTCAGAGTTGTGGGTCCTCCGACACTAGACATTTTTAAAAGAGACTGGAAAACCATTTGTCTGAAATTGTATAGGGCAGTGATGGCTAACCTTTTTGCCATCGCGTGCCAGGAAGGGGGGGCGGGGGAGGTTCGCGTGTGTGTGTGCCCACACCCATAATTACATGTGGGCCATTTTGGGCCTCCGGAGGATCTCTGAGGGGGTGGGGAAGGCTGTTTTTGCCCTCTGCAGATGCATAGAGAGGATCTGGATCCAGGTGAGAAAGAAAAACGGGCCTTCCCCACCCACCCCAGGCCCTCCGGAGGCAAGAAACAGTCTGTTTCCCTACTTCTGGTGGGCCCAGAAGGCCCCAAAATCAGCTGGCATGCACACTGGAGCTGAGCTGGAGTGCCCACTGATATGGCTATGCATGCCACCTGTGGCATCCGTGCCATAGGCTCGCCATCACGGGTATAGGGTTTCCTGCTTGAGCAAGGTTGGTCTAAAAGATCTCCAAGGTCCCAACACTGTTACTCTGTTATAAGATTTGGTGTTTCATCTTATTGTTGGAATTAAGTACCTAAAGCATAACCATACCTTTCTATCACTATAATTTTAATTATTTTTATAAACGAAGTAATTGTTCAGTTTAATTCATGATTTTGTTTTTGGCTGGTTTGCATAGATATGGTTTGCTACATATAATGGGCACATTATAAATATTAGAAATGCTTTTCAACATTTTTATAAATCATTTAGATGAAGAAGCAGAAGGGATACTCACTCATCAAATTTGAGGATGGCACAAAGATAAGGGATTGCTAACACTTCAGAAAAGTTCAAGATTTTAAAAGATCTTGATAGGCTTGAACTTTGGGCACTTTCCATCAAAACACTGCCCACTGAGGAGCAAAGTAATATTCACCTCTAGGTAGGAAAAAAGCAAGTGCATGGGTTACAAAACAAAAGATTCCTGGCTTAGAAGTAGTACTTTGGAGAACAATCCGAATATTTTGGCAAACTATAGATGAAAACAAGTGTGCTGCAGCTACCAAAACAGTCAAGGACTGCCTCAGCTGAGATACAAATGGCAAGATCATGGGAAGTGATCATTCTATGCTGCGCTGGGAAGATCACACTTGGAATACCATGTGAGGAATTGTCACAGAAAAAACTGTATAGCTTTATTCTTCATTGTGCAATGAGACCAGCACAAAAATGGAGAAAAGAATTTTTAAAGAGAGTCATCTATACCTGAAATAAGGAGGAAAATCCTCGTTTTGAGAGCTATTAATTAGTAGAACAGCCTGCTTTATTACCAGAGGTTTTTAAGCAAAGTTTAATCAGGCATTTGTCTGGGATAGTCTGAAGGTTCCTACTCTGGGCAGAGGGTTAGACTAGAAAGGAGCTAAAGTCCTTTCAAACTCTATGATTTTATGAAACAAACAGGCATACTTTCTGAACTCTTTGATGTCTGCAAGTGCCTATGTCCATACGCTAGGTAACGAAATAAACAGGTCTTAATCTAAAATAATATCATAACTGGAACAGTCTTCTGGAGATTGCAATTTCATACCTGTCTAGCTGTGAATAAACTCTATTCAACTCATTTATTTCTGAACAGACATGTATACTGTTACACTATAAATCTAGTTTAATATTACAAACTGTACATCAAGACCAGGAACATTAAATTCTAACTAAAATCTATGGATTTAATGCTATTGATCACACAGTTTCTTAATGTTCATTAGGCTTTTATGCTTCTGTTTCACCATGGACATAATTTCTAATTTATGCCTGCCAAGTGCATTTTATTTATATATTTAGCTTTATTTAATTATTAAAGTAACTTGGTTGCTTTTAGTTATTTTTCTTTCAACAAAAGTAATGGATTAAGTACTTTTAACATTACTTACAAGCAGCAATGTATATAATACACTATAGAATGAAAATGCATCATGATTTTGTATTGTTTCTATATTTATTATAAACACACACACACATATACATTTAACACACAATTCTAAGACAAAATTGCTACTCAACACTTACGATACAATAGTTCTCTTAATCTAGCAATAAACAAATGCATGAAGATTACATTAAAGTTCATGTGCTAAAACAGTTTAAATAAAATAATATAGTACTCCTTTGTGGGAAAATGTGATATAAAATTATGTATATGTATATGTGTATGTGAATGTATATGTATATGTATATATAAGCTTTTTAATTAAAAGGAAACTAATAAAATATACATCTCAGATATCAAGGTGCAATCTTACACGCCAAAAACATTATTCATTTTTATTCAATCTAAACAGTAACATTTCCATTGAATATCCAATCCAGATAGCCTTACAATGTAATTATGTTGTGGAGATGTCTATGTCAATAGAAATACTAATAACCTATAACTAATTTCAATTACATTTTATTAACTGCAGGTGCACATAATCAGGAACAGTTTTATGAACTGATATAGTAAAGGTTTACGGCTATTTTAAAAGGCTTTATGATAACTCTGTTTATGAAGCAAGTAGTAACATTTCTTAATTTCTATACCATTTTTTTAAATGGCTAAGATTCTAGACTTTTTTCTCAGTCAATACGGTTGATATTTAAGCACCACTAGTATCGTTTAGCATATTAAAACTAGTAGGTAAATTCTCAAAAACACCTTAGAATATGAAATAAAAAAGTCTGCAAGAAATTAAAACCAAAATCCTCAATAAAGTAGGTGAGAGTAAGATCACCTGTGTGTACTAAATGAAAAATGTGAAATGCCCAGAGTGATTGGATTGTGACAGACCTTCTCAGGAGCTGGTTGCCATTTATTTTTAGAAAATTCAAGGGTGGAATTACAACTCTAATCAGAAAGCAGGATTGTTAGCATGTATCTCCTTAAAAATGAACACCATAACCTGGATCACATATGAACATGTGTCATTCAATAGTCTGAATAGCTCATACCTTTGATAGTAAGCTTCAGTTGCCTCTGGTGTATGATGTTTTGCATGCGTTCTTTTGATTAATTTCTGAAACATTAAAAAAAAAGCTTTGCAATAAACCAGGTACGAAATCCAACCAGTAACAAATCCCTGGAAACTTCCCCCCACCCTCATCTCCCCCATGAAATCCTAGATGTAGTTTCAAAAATTATTTTTTTATTTATATATTAAATGAAACATCTTTTGACTGTAGTGCGATACAGCATATATGTAAAAGGCAGTAAGGTCATAGTAATTGAATCTAAATAAGTTTGCTTAGGGTTACAAAGGGCAAAGGAAAAACTTGTTCTCTCTTTCAACCTTTATATTAATTTCCCTTCAAATCAATTCCATCCAAGTCCTGTGCACTCTGGTTTACAATTCAATTGGCATTTTTAACCAGGAAGAACATTGTTTAAAAACAACTTATTTGAAAACTACAGAAAGTAATTCCATTGAGACTTGCCACTTGACTGACACCTGTCATCTCATGATAAATGACTCCATTTTCTGCCTCTCTTGCCTTCTGCCACTCCGGCAATGGTCATTTATCATCATCTCTGTCAGCCATGGAAAGCAGCACTGACAGTGCAAGTCAGCAAACATTTAGCACATGGAACCACGCAACACAGGGAAATTATTATTGTCAGAATAATAATGGTTTAGCATAATTTATTACAGGTCCACCAAATAAGCAAAGGCTAGATGTTATTAGACAGATGGATGGGTAGGCTTGGCAGCCATCCACTGAGACTCAGGCGGTGCTTGATGGGGAAAGGGGAACATCCTCCAAACCAATCAGAAAGCT
Organism: Ptyas mucosa; assembly: GCA_012654045.1. Classification (NCBI taxonomy): domain Eukaryota; kingdom Metazoa; phylum Chordata; class Lepidosauria; order Squamata; family Colubridae; genus Ptyas; species Ptyas mucosa. The sequence continues at coordinate 45,314,760 of WNWU01000001.1, forward strand.
GGCAGTTCAATTACAAAGAAATAAAGGGACATTCATCATTCAATTAGGCACCTGTCAACCCTCACAAAGGAGAAAACTTCTAACCTGGTACTCCTGGGAGAAGATGCTCAGCAGAGTGGACTGCGATTGACTGGAACAAATAAAAGAAGGACAAAGTTAATTACTGGAGTGCACAGCAGAGAAACAAAAGAGAAAGGAGCTTCAAAGGTAGGCCTGCTGCCCTGTAATCTAACAGAACACGAAAACAAGTGTGGAAAAGTTGTTCCAGATGAAAACCTCAGACAAAGGCTTCCTACTGCTAGGTCAAGGAGAGAGTAAGAAAAAAAGAGTTTGTAGGGAAGGGGAAGAAAAGTTGCATGTTGCTTTGGTCATTCCTTTCCAGCTCCATAACACACCAACGGGGGTATTGGTAGCATGTACTGAAGTTAGAAAAGAAAACAAGACCATTTTCATTAATAGCTGATGCAGCTAAATTCCATTAGCTGTTGGGAACAGACTGTTTGTTCACTGGCAACATATTGAAATTCATTTTGTTAGCAGCAAGGAAACCTCTTCAGTAGCTGTCTCATATTCAGGGGTGAAACCCAGCTCTCTGTCAGAAGCAGGATATGGGACTATGGTAACATTCCTACTAAAAGTGATGTGCTTTGAAAATAGAAACTTTCACAGCAGGAAACTGAGATTCCCTGGAGTTGGTAATTTCCAAAGGCTGCCATAAACTTTATTCTTTTAAAACTCAGTGTCAAATACCTGGCAATAAAGCAAACTGAAATAACATCACTACCACCACCCCAAAACATTTAGAAACAGGACAAGATTTTTCCATCCCTCAAAAACAGGTCATACTGCTTCCAATTGTACTCTAGGGATATATGCACCTCATCACATCTTGAAGAAAATTTGATGCGACCGAAACAAAAGACCATCTCTATGCATTAACTTTTTATTAAAGAATGTACAATGTATAATTTATTTTTATCAAAGGTGGAATAAGCAATACAAATATCCAAAAACTACACAAAAAGATAATCGCATAGCACATAATAACATACTCACTCACCTAATCAAAGACATATGCTTAAAAATGTTGATCAGCAATACAAGCAATACAAATATCCAAAAACTACACAAAAAGATAATCACATAGCACATAACAACATACTCACTCATCTAATCAAAGATGTATGTTTAAAAATGTTGATCAGAGGAAACATTATCTTAAATACATTGATCATTTCACTAACATTCTTAGTGAATGTTATTCATTCTTTAATAAAGAATGTTATTCATTCTTTATTTTCATAGTAACAAAATCAGAATATATTCCAAAAACTTGAGAAATTTGAACTGGAAATTAACAAATTATTTTAGGAACTAATAATGCAATTTTGCCCAGTTGTTCTATTTTGCTGTATATTGTTGATTGGCTGGTCTACAAATATTGTAGAGTATATACATATATATAAAGTCATATCAATAGCTTATGGCAATATCGTCAGCATTTCATTATATGCACTACTACTGATTGTATTGGTACGCAGGAAAGATCACAAAGATAGTATTCATTCCAAAGCAATGAACTAGTTTGTATCTCTAGTCTGTTCTTCAAAAAATGTTTCTGTCAGAATTGTAGGAGTTGATAGGAAAATGTATAAAATGCATCTTACAAAACTTGCTTGGTTATATTATGGACCAGACCATCCTATTAAAGCAGTATTTAGAGATTTCTCCAGAGGCTCTAGCAGATTGAATCTTTCAGAAGCTCAGCATAATCTATGTGAAGTAATTCCAAAACAGTGCCTTTTTAGATCACTCTCTAATTCTAAGCAAATGGCATAAAAATAAGAACTCATAGAAATGAATGGTTGATGCTATCACAAGGGAACAATTATAATCTCCAAAGCATTTGGTGCTAATTATAAAGTAAGTTCAATTCATTATCCTTCAGCTGAGTACATATATTTCAGTTGTCTTATAACTGCACGTTAGATGCTGAATTCAAGTTGTCTCCCACCTCTATACTTCTTATAGAAAATTACAGATTAAAAATCTGCTAATCCAGTCTTTAAATAGAACACCAGAATATTTCTTGATATCCAATCAGGGACTGTGCCAGGAATCCTCAAGAATTGCCTCATTGTTATATCATAAGATTCCTCACCTTGCAAATATGAGACTCTAACCCAGATCTACTGTGTTCAGCATTGGCCTGAAAGGTATGTTTAGGCAAAAACATCACTGGATGTTGCCAAGCCTAAACTGGAAGAAGCTTATTTCAACATTGGGAGCACAACCTTGTTACTATATTTAATATAATTGTTTAAACTTCTTTAATATTTTTAAAATAGAACAGCAGTAGGAAAATACTATAAAAATGAAAGAAGTGCACAATGAAATATTATGCAGACAATGTAGTATTAACAATTCTGCAACCACCACGATCAGTTGCTGAAAGCTGAAAGTTATTAAAGATTTTGGCTGCTTTTTTGGATATAAAAATAAGAAAAGAAAAGAAAGTAATAAAAGGTCACCTAATTTTTGAAGAAGAAAATGTTATTAAAAACATCTTATTGTGAAATAACAAAAGATCCATTTGATATATTTAGAATTCTTTATTGGCCAAGTGTGATTGGACACACAAGGAATTGGTCTTTGGTGCATATGCTCTCAGTGTACATAAAAAGAAAAGATACATTTGTTAAGATGTCATAATATGTTAATGATAGTCATAGGTACAAATAAGCAATCAAATCATACTAGGAATAATATGAATAGTATATAAATCGTAAGGATACAGCAACAAGTTACAGTCATAAAGTAATAAGTGCGAGGAGATGGGTGATAGGAACAATGAGAAGATTAATAGTAATAGTAATGCAGACTTAGTGAATAGTTTGACAGTATTGAGGAATTATTTGTTTAGCTGAGTGATGGCGTTCGAGAAAAAAACTGTTCTTGTGTCTAGTTGTTCTGGTGTGCAGTGCTCTATTTAGACTTTACCTGACTCTCAGGCAGCCTGCTTTCTTATTATATGTAACTATATATATTACAGTAAAATAAGGCTGGATTATATAACATAGATCAGTCCACTTTATTATACAGCTTTTAGATCTATTAAAATAGTACACCACTAGGCAATCAACTACAGAATTCTATATTTATTTAAAATGTCTCCTATAGCTCATAGCTCCTTATCTCTATAGACGTGCACACACACAACGCAAAAAGATATACACACGTGCATACACAAGCATACCCTTCTAACTGCAAACTGAGGCACAACTGAAATTTTGACTTTCAGTCCAAGTATTCAAAAAATAAATTGGCAGAAAACTTCAAAGTTATAGCTCATCTTGTAAATTTCAGTTGGATAGAGTAGTTCTACCTCAAGATACAGTAAGACCTATTTATAGATCATGACAATCACACTGAATGTTCCCAATATGGGCCGAGAAACTTTACAGCTTGAGGCAGATAGCCTCTACATTTCCGAGTCAAGCTGCATAGCACCCAGGGCAACTGAAATTATTTCAACATTGGAGAGGAAAGCAATCTCATTACATCCTCTCGCATTGCCCTTTGCAATTCCAATACTATGTTTCCACTGATGGAACTGTTTCCAAACAGCGGAAACGGAAACAAATAACCCCCTCTTCTTCTCTAAACTAAGTATGCACAGTTAAAGTGCGGCATCTAACAGACTTCAGTCTAAGCTATGAAACTCTATTATGATTAATAACATTAAGGTCAATTAATTTATTCACTATAAGAGAGCCGCACCAATTAGCTTGTTACTTTCTACGTTATGATCAACAACACTAGAAAAATGGGAGCAGCAATCTCATGCTTGCTTTATTTGGTTCAAGGATAGTTTTATGGAAAACCTGTTGGGGGGAAAAAGATATTGCTTGAGAAGAATCATCACTGACACCAAACCTTGACATCAAAATTGGTCTAACAACTGCTATACAATTTTAAGCAATCGTGCAATATACAGAAATGGCAATATTTAAAATTCATGGTAATACAAGTCTTTTCCTTTTCTCATTGAGATACCTGAGTTTTAATAATTACTAACCTGGTTGGGCAATACTTTCAACCAACAGACAGAAGAAAATTGCTAACAGATGATGCTACTATTTACATCAATTTTAGTTTAAAATAATTTAGCAAAATCTTGAAAAACTGAGTGATTAATTCATCCAGCAAATTCTTCATTATTACCTTTTTCTTTTCTTATAACTTAATATATTATTTAATATATCTTAAACAAACAAACAAAAAGATTAAATGCAACCTAAAGACTAAAAATAGTAAGTAGATTAAGCAAGTAGAAGATATAAGCAAGTTAGTTATATAGCTAGTCCTCACTTAATGACTGATTGATTATTATTGGTGCTTTTGTCCAATTGCCTTTTGAAAAAAGCATCTTTGGGACAATGATGGCCTGGATGGCTGAGAATCTCTATAGACAACTAGTTGCTTACTGGCCAAAATTATGATGGACTCAAAAAAAGTCTAGGTCATGTGATTGATTGCATTTCAGATGGTTGGCAACTAGCTCATATTTATAACTGGTTGCAGCATCCCACAATCATATCATTGTGGTTTGTGATTCCCCCCCCCCCCCATTTATGGCAAAAATTGCCCATTCAGTAGAATGGATTTGCTTAATGATGACATAGTTCATTTAGCCATGTGATTCACTTAATTACTATGAACTCGCTTTATGACCATTGTAAAAAATGGTTATAAAATTAAATCAGGTTACATTGAATCTAGTTAACAACCTCAATGACTTACAATCAAAATTCCAGACCCATTTGTGGCCCTTACTGAGGACTCCCTATGTACAGTTTCATTTTATGCGAAACAACTGAAACTAACATTCAACCCTCACAGCCATTCAACTAAAATATAACGGATTTAACTTCATGCGTCCATGTTATGAAAGGCTGCATACAAGCAGAAAACATAGACGTCATGCATATAGGCCCACCAAAAGTGACAAAGCTAAATTAAAAGAAGACACTACTGTTTCCCAATGGATGTCATATGATGCCACTACTTTTACTGTGCGGCAATAAAAATCAGTTGCCACATATGAATGTAGATATTGACAACATAATTACTTATTTTCTTCTGTATTATTATTGCAGTCTACTAACAGAATAATGGAGTTGGTGGTCTTTTAGTCCAATCTCCTGGTTAAGCATGGAATCCTATATCATTTCAGACAAATGGTTGTCCAATCTCTTCTTAAAAATCTCCAGTGTTGGAGCACCCACAACTTCTGGAGATAACTGATCAATTGTTCTAATTTCTCCTTAGTTGTAGGTTGGTTCTCTCCTTGATTACTTTCCAGTCATTGCTTCTTGTCTTGCTTTCAGGTGCTTTGGAGAATAGATTGACTTCATTTTCCTAACAGCAGCCCCTCAAATATTGGAACACTGATATCAAATCACCCCCTAGTTCTTCTTTTCATTCAATTAGACATATCCATAGTGTTGAATTTAGTATCACTTCTGTGGATTATAGGGGGATATTGCTACTGAATTAAAATATTGCTTATAAGCTCTCTACTATCATTGGTAATTCTTACCTTTTTTAAATGAAAAGTCTTAGTCATGAGTGAAAATTTACAACAATGTCTTCCTCAATATCTTCCTAACACAGCCACCTCCACAAATCTGGAAGGCTATAGGTAAAATCATAGGTACCAAATATAGTAGGCACTATATAGCAGTAAAAATAGCACTCATACTTGATTCAGTGTTCTCCTTAATCTGAATGGGAAACATTGGCATTTTCTTACAAAGAAAAAAATGTGGTACAAAACTGCAAAACATATTAAATGTTGGAGGTCGATATTAGGGCAATTCATTCCACATAGATTTGTGTTCTGGTGCAATGTAGTTCCTCAAGAAAGATCAGTAGTGTGTGTTTACTAGTAAAACAGAAACCATCATTTTTATCCTTGCTTCCATTGGCTGGAATCAGAGGTGGGTTTCAGCAGGTTCTGACCAGTTCTGGATATCCAGTAGCAGAAATTTTGAGTAGTTCGGAGAACCAGTAAATACTACCTCTGACTGGCCCATCTATTTTCTGCCTCCTGAGTCCCAGCTGATAGGGAGGAAATGGGGATTTTGCCATAACCTTCCCCTGGAGTGGGGTGGGAATGGAGATTTTACAATATCCTTCCCCTCCCACATCCACCAAGCCAAGCCCACCAAGCCATGCCACACCCACCAAGCCACACCCACAGAACCAGTAGTAAAATTTTTTGAAACCCACCACTGGCTGGAATCTTCTATGGGATTGTAGATGGGGGAGATGTTTTAGCACATATGGTTGTCTTCTTACTCAGTAAACTTATTATTATTTTTAAATTCATGGTATATGGAAGTTACAATTCATGGCTTATAATGTAAGTCTTACTATATGCATAGTCTATGCTGTTCTATGCTTTCTTCTTCGCGTGCATTAAAAAGAGGTCACATGTCAGTTGTTATTGTCCTATAGTGACATAAATCCACTGCCACTGATTCTTTGCTAGACTCAATGCTATGTTAGTTTTTTTAAGATGGCTATACTTAACTTTGGTTCTCATTATTTACTATGGGAACTTAAACAACAAATGGAGGCATCATCTCCTTGGACAACTTTTCTCTTAACTGGAAAAGCTGTTCTAATATTATGGTCATCTATCTAATGACTCATCTAATATTATGGTCTTAAAAGTTGAAAATAAAGAAACAAGGGTGGATTTTTTTTCCATTTTCCCATTCTTCTCTGTGGTAAAAGACTTAAAATATTTCAGATTTTGTTCCATCAGAACATGACTGATTCAAATTTTTTGAATGTCCATAGCAGCCCTAAACAAAGGCACATGGAGAAAGTAATAAATTGTGGATTATGTAACACAGCACATTTGTCTGCATTTTTCTTCATTGGGGTTATTTGCAGATGCCCCTGGGAATTATTCCAAGGTTGACGCACAACTTTTTCTCATTCTATGCATACTCTAAAATGTAGAGTAATAAAATGTTATTGTTATCTGATTAAAGACAAACAAATTAAAAAACCTAAGTAATATCAGTTTTTTTCTAACAAAGCATTTTATAGAAAGTGTAATTAATTGTAAATTTATAATTAATTGTAAGTCATTCTGAAAGCCTTTTTGACTAAACAGCAAAGTAAAGTATTTTACCTACCAGCTAAATAAGACAACATGTAGTTCCCTAACTATTTTTTTTTCTGATAAAGTTTCCCAGTTTCTCACATTCCCAATTTTTCATCAAGACATGATGATCTTTTAGTCACATAAATATGATTGCTGCATATATAATGAATTTTGAACTTGTGTATCACCACATCATGGCATTGTAAGCAACTTTCTGCAATTTTGGTAAATGTGCCTTATCTCACTAAATAACAATGAATAAGTCTATAATCTGTTACCTGGATAAGGAAGCAAAGGCAGAAGTTCTCTCTAGCCATCTAATCACCATATCAATGACACATGCCACAACAGAGAAGCACTAGTTTATTTGATTGATCATGCTAGATAAACTCCAAATAACAGAGAAATTAACAAATGCTTGACATTTGCTCAACATCTATTATTCTGACACTGCTTTCAGAATTTCAAAGCCTGGGAGGATGCTTAATCAACATTCATATTCCCCAGTGAGCTACAGGCACCATATTGCGCCCCGCCTTAGTACTGATGAAAGCTGCATATTGGCCATTTCCAAAGTGTTCTGGGACTCTACACAGGGCCCCTTCTCTCTCTTGTTCCTGTTCTGCAGTTTTCTTTTAAACACTTCCAAGACAAAAGCATCTGCCAGGTTTTTTCCCCCCCTCCCTCTGGGGATGTATGCAAAATGAATTTAACAGTTTTAAGGCCAGAGAAGCCCTCACATCTAAATTCATTCATAGGACAGAAAAGGGCCTAAGAGGCCTCTCCAGGGACAAAAAACCCTGCTGAAATTTTTCCCCGACAACACTGGGAGCTTTATAAATTCTAAGTCCAGACAATTTCCAATTCAAATGCCCAGTATAGCATGACCTTTGTCAGATCTAAGAGCCCTAGATGCACCCACTTTTTTTTATTATTCTAACCAGCACAGACATTAGACAGAGCACTACTGCTAAGCAAGAGGCTCAATATTTGCATGCTCTTCCATTGTGAAAATTTAACACTGACAGCACTGTGTCGAATTCTTTTCCCTTTAGAACTTTAACTCCATAGGAGGGGCCTGGTTGACAGATGACTCTCCAACATATGTGTTATGTACACTGCACAGCTGAGGAACCTTAAATCAATGTCATAGTATTTCAGAGATGACCTACATATACCTTTCTGCCCATTATTGAGGAAAGGGGGAACAGGAATCACCCTACTTTTTAAGAAGGAGAGCCAAAGATGAGTAATTTATACTCATTAAACAGCAAACAAAGCTGTTTCATGGAAGCAGTATAAATGTTCTGCGCAAAATAATTTATCAGACATGACATGTTGCACATCATATTGTATTATTTAATATGCTCACTAAAATTTTATAGATCAGACTCAATTCCTAAAAGAATGCATACAACCCTAGAAATATTTCTTTATCATCCATAATTTATTTTGATTATCTTTTACAGCTACAGGATAAAATAGAACTTGCAAAATTACAGGATTATAGTTTACACAGCCATTGTATCATATACTAAACATAACAAATGTCTCCACGTCTGGTAGTACCCCCCCCAAACACACATTTACCATTCAATTCATACCGAACAATAAGCTCTTAATCTGATGCTATTCAGAAAGAGCTTAACAATAAATACTGTAGCTTTAACAAAAAGTTCAGCTTTTAGCCTGATCCTATGTATGTTTATTTGGAAGCAAATCCTCCTAAATTAAATTTACTCATTGGGAAACTGCAGAGAATTCAAGCTTTGATCAAGCTGTTACAATACAATATGGTATGAACCAGCAGTGTCTTGTGTAAGCAGAAAGCTCTATTTAATTTAGTTGATTTCTTTATTCTGTTGCAGTCCACATCATATCCTATCCCCTCCCATAAAAAAAGGTTAATCAGCCCTGAGAGTCACCTCTGCATAGCATAGGGCTATGGAGGAAGAAAACATTACAAAATAGCAAAAACAGCAAAACAACACCACCATAAATCAGATATAAACTATCAAACTATAAATCAATCAATCAATCAATCAATCAATCAATCATTACATACAAATTCTGCAATCATTCCAAGTGAATGGAATCCCTCAGCTACCAAATGCTCCTTGAAATGTTTTAAAAACTTCTTAAATATCAGTAGCAAGGATGCAAATTTTCTGGGGGAAGAGGGGCATTTCTGCAGAAAATGCTCATCAATCTGTCCCTTTCTGCTACATCATTTGGGATTCTCAGCACCTTTTCTCTGCAGGCAGTACCTTGAGCGAGTAGCAGGGATGAAATGTTCCCGGTTCGGACCGGTTCAGCTGAATCGGTAGCGATGGCGTCCGGTGGTTCAGAGAACCGGTAGCAATGGAGGCGTGAGGCTCCACCCACCCACCCATTTTAACCAGGAAGTAACCAGTTTTTTATCCTCTGTGCATGAGCAGAAGGGTTTGCGCATGTGCAGAGGGTCCACACACGCATGTGATGCGTGCACTTCCGAACCGGTTGGGAAGGTAAGTAGTTTCACTCCTGGCGAGTAGTCTTGGAGATATACAGGCTCCAAACCATGTAGGACTTTAAATGCAACAACCAGCATTTAAGGAACAGAGTGACAATCAAAAGAAGACATTGTTCAGATCATACATGGAGAAAGCTGAGAAGAGGGATATACTACACATAGTATAATATTTATATACTTTTAGAAGCAATATTTGGGGGGAATTTCAGAATATTATTGAGACTTCAGCTGAATACCATGGAAACCCTTTTACATTCAAGGGTTATACAAGCTGAAGAAGCGTCTTGGAAGCAAAATGTCTTCAAAGAAAAACTAGAAAGTCAAGTTGCCTCTTGAAAAAGCACCTTTGGGACAAGGGTTATAACAGCTGATCTGGGAAAAGAACAGATAATATCAGTGGAAGAGATGGGACATAAGTGTGTATGTAGACTCCACCTTATAGTATCAGGTTCTAAGGTAGCAAAAGATTGCCAGAAGCCAATCAAATTGTGAATTTATGTCAGAGTTTAAAAGAGAGTCCAACTTCCTTGATTGAGATATAATCAACATAGTCATCCCAAACATTTTTGCAGTGTCACTTGAATTATTGGTCAATAAAATTGGTGAAAATCAATTTAAGGACAAATGGTATGCATCTCAAAATTAATATGAAGGAACAAAGATAACAGCCTATTGTTGGGGCAGTGCGGTAGTGAGGGAGACTAGGAAATAGTTTGTCTCTTCCATTACATTATTGAGAATTGTTCTGGGTAGAGAAGAGCGTACAGGGATTGGATAGAAATATAAACTGCTTAGCTGCTGTAATGAAATTGTTCAGCTCTGAAAAGAATTAAAATAGTTGTGAATGAGATATGTTAGGAGAATCAAGAGCAGCTTATAAAGCAAATATGTAGGCCTAAAAAGTGCTGTTTCAAAAAAAGTACTTCATATATTCTACTGTTAACTGACAAATATCTACTTTGAAAGATATGCACAGCCATAATATTTAAATGGACTCTCTTGATGGGATGCAAGCGAGTTGGAGAATCATACTGTGGATCTATTTATGGTATAGATACCATAAAGAAGCATAAAGGGATTTTTTTTGGCATCTTGGCTGATAACATACTGCAATTATGTATTTTGCTTGCCATTTTTATGCAAGAAAATAGGAGGAGGAATTATATATCAATAATACTTTGTCATAATCAAGCATGACTGTATAGGTCTTGGACTGTTGTCTAGATGAATGCAATAGTCTAATAAAATAGAAATAATGGATTGTATTATTGTATACAATAATACAACATACATAGATTGTATGTAATAGAAATAAAAATTGTATTTCACTAAAATGGAAAGACTCTGCATTGTTGACTTCTGGGTTAGGAAATGAATAAATAAGATATTATTGATGAGGCTGTAGTCTCTTTGAAGGAGCAGATTCATAACTTTGGAATGTTCTTTTATTTCTCTCTATTATATATTTATCCTGAATTTCCAGGATTACAGGAGTTTCTACTGCAGTTTAGCTACAGTAATTTCACATTTAAAATACCACAATACATTCTATTGCTTTCTTCTGATGATGATATTCAAAGTGCAATTCGGAATTCAGGAGCAATAGCACACTGTCAAAAAAAATTATTCATGTAACACTAATTGTAAAAACCTGTGCTAACTTTTGATCCAAGTTCAAGATGCTTAGAATAGCATCTGAACTTCTCAGTGATAGGGTAGTTTGATACTGAAAATAGCATCTCCTACTATACACTTGATTCCTGTTGACCCATCTTCTGGATCATCAGACAGCTAGAAGAGCAATTTCATAAACAAATATTCTACGTTCTATAAAACTAAATGGAACTTAACAAAATAAAAATTCAACTTTATTTAACAGATACATACAGAAATCCCTGTTACTGTTAAATTTTAGTTACATTTGCCACAGACTGAAGAATGGATGTGAATACTAGGAAGTTCTCTTAATAGGTGAAACATTGCTTATTTTTTGTAGGTTCCATGCATCTACTCATAACAGTTGCTATCAAAAGGAACATTACTTATTTTATGAAGTTTTTTTTCCCCAATCTATATTTTGCTTTAGATCCGTGATGGCGAACCTATGGCACGGGTGCCACAGGTGGCACGCGGAGCCATTTGGGTGGGCACGTGAGTATTGCCCTAACTCAGCTCCAGCACGCATGCGTGCAGCAGCCAACTGATTTTCAGGCCTTCCGGTCCCACCAGAAGTCAGGAAACTGGCTGTTTCCGGCCTCCGGGGGGATGGGGAAGGCTGTTTTTGCCCTCCCCAGACTACTAGAAAGCCTCTGGAGCCTGGGGAGGGAGAAAAACGGGCCTACCAGACCCACTGTGCCAAAAGCAGGGGGAAGTGGGGGGGGGTCAAGTGTGCATGCGCGGCATTGAATTATGGATATGGGCACATGCACCCGCGCCCCCCCACGCGCCCCTCGCTTTTGGCACGCGACGGCAAAAAGGTTAGCCATCACTGCTTTAGATGAATAAATTATTAACAGTTGGGAATAATGCAGAGTCTTCCACTTTGCTTCATGTTTAGAACTTGTTTAAAAGAAAGTGGTAAATGGTTTCGTATGCACTCATGACTTATACTGACAAGCAGGGAAATGTTCATATGAAAGCACCAGGATTAAACATTCTTTGATTTTAGCAGATTCCTTTTATTTTAGCAGATTCCTAGCTTACTAATACATGCCAATAAAATTCTGGTACTTTAAAGGAAGTTTTAGTTTGATAAACAACCTATAAAACAATCCAGGTTTTGATTTAAAAATGACTAGAGAGTTTTTGTTCACATCTATATAACGTTTAATCATGGTTTTCTATTGTATTTTATTATTACATGTGATTCAGGTTTCATTACAATATAGATAGGTTCAGTAAAAAAAATGAATAAAATCTTTAAAATTGAGTGTATTATTTAGTGAAAAAGTGATTAAAAAAACTATTACAAAAAAATCACTGTCAAACATGAGAGCATATGTAACTTTCATTTTATTTAGTGATGTAATAAGCTTGGGGACATATATCAGGACCAAGAGAGTCATGGTCATTAATTTAGGCAATAAATCACATACCTTGCCAACAATGACAGCAAACAGATGCTAACAAGGAAATGTATTATTTAATACTGCCATGTATTATAAAAATGGAGGTGTTTTTATAAGCAGTCTTAAATTTTTATAATAATATGCATTTAGTGTATTACTATTTTGACACACATAAGAATCAAATTTATAGGTCCATTCTGCAAACGCATGCTGTTTTTGGAAGCATAAAAAGTATTAGAGCTTCTTTGAAAGAAAAAAAGGAAAAGGAAAAGCTTTAAAATTATATAATTTTAAAAATACATTAACTTACTACTGTATTCTACTTGTGTAGTCTGTTTAGCCAGGATTATGACTTATTCGGGAATGGTTATGTATATTTAAGACTAATGTTTTCTGAGAGAAAATCTAAATACCATAATATTCTGAATAAATTCTCAAACAAATAAAGATAAAAAAGCTTTGTCACATACTGTTAATGTACTTTTAAAGGATTCTTATGAAAGATGTTCATTTATATAATAACTTATTTGTTTAAATGCAGTCCTTAACTGTTCTCTTACTGTATGTATTTGTCTTAAGAATTTAGTAACTCTACTGATTTCCGTGGAGTCAATTAATAGGCATATTTAGGGGTATTTATGGCCCCAAAATTTTTGCTGATATTTTTGTAGACAAACGTATTGATAAAAACAAAACTCTTTTATACTTAAATAATGAAAAAGTTAGGTTTTTTTTTAACTGAAACACATTCATATCTTTTTAGTAACAAATTTATGTATTTTGGCAAATTGAAATGGCAAGAATAGAATGACTCTGCTTTTCTCTGCATATCACCTGATTATGACTCTGCAGTATCTAGTACACTGAACTTGTTTTATTACAGCATACATCATATTACTTCTAGTTGCCATTGTTTAACAAGTTAATCCTATGCACAGGTTTTTGTTTATGAATTTATTTAACTTCAACTTGTAATAAGCTCTGCCAGCTCTTCCTTGGAAATGCTACAGTCAGTCGTCTAAAACACTTGAGGAAGCAGTGATCAGAGTAGGGAAACGAAATTTTCTTCATTAAATCTACTGAAGCAGATATTAAAAATGCATTTAATATACTGGGGATAGTTGGTGGGCATCAGAGAGTGTGACAGGCCAGTTACTGATGAGCTGCCGTCAGACGGCCTTCTCAGCAGGATTCTGTGTCTAAGGCTGCTGCTGAAGGACAGCAATATCTTCCCTTGTGTGTAAGCTCTATTCATCTCCCAAGTATTTACTAAATCACAGACCTCTGCACACAAACTCAGCATTTCAGTGTATGCTAACAAATGATGAATGGTCCAGTCAATTCGTTATGTCTTGAAAGCGTGATTTCCTGCCATTCCAGTCATCAAACCTCTAGAGCTTTCAGAGCTGATCAGTCTTGGAGAATATATTTTGCAGGCTCTATTAGGAGTAGAGGTTGTTACCATTAAAATCTCTAACTTTTTCCCAATGGCTGGGAAGGATGAAGGGTGAAAAAAACAAAAACTTGGTTCTGTATTTAAAGGATTCAATGTTCTATTACAGTCCTTTAAAACTGAAATGTTCATATACTAAGTTTAACTAAAAAAACCAAAAACAAATATTTTGCTAAAGCAAATCTTTAGATAACAATTTATTACTTTCATGAAACTGAAATATTTTTGTTGCTGTTGCGAAAAATAATGTTTAAAGACTTTCTACTTCAGATGAAACAGCCATTTTATATTTAACATATAACTAAAAGAGGTATCTCATTGCTCTCTTACTCATTCTGAAAGTTAAAAAAAATCAATAAAATTATATTAATGTTATTCCTGTAAAGCAATGTGTCTTCATAAATCCATGTCCACAAGTTACAAGAGATATACTTTTGATCACTTTTTAAATTATTTTATAATAAACGCATACAAATATAGTAAACTTTTCTTCACAATGAACACAATTGCCTATTGCTTTTCTATTATGTGTAAATAAATTTTATCATAAGTATATAACAACTAGTAACAAACATTATTCAGGGAACTACAATTAGTTATTTTTTTCATCTTGTTTTTGCTTGCTAACATATTAGACAGGCCCCAACCAAGACTACTAAAACTTTTCCCTATTTTTGCCCTGTCGTTCACCTCAACCTTGACCTGAAGATTAAACTCACTTTTATTGCACACAAAGGTCATCTGTATTAGGTCAACATTCAAAGTCCCTTGTCAACCAAGGTTGATATATTCCAACCTTTCCTACTCTAATGCATCAAATTTTTCATGGTGAGGTCATACGCAGCAGACAGTGTATTCAGCAATTTATTGCACCATTGTAATTTAGCACAGAATATGATTGTCCAAAAAGCTGCCTCATGAATAAATTTTTTACCCCAATATGCTAAATCCCATTACCCTGCAAAGCTAACAAATCTGGTCCTGCATAGAAACCCCATAAATAGTTGTCCCTGAGATATAATGCAAAATTGGAACATTTATATTGAAGCCGTAAGTATTAGAGAAGAAGGGTCATAGTATTTTAAAGCTGCAGCAGCCAAGAACCAATAATCATATGTGGAAAGTATTAAATCTCAACTACAGAGCCCTTTAAAATCTGAGGGCATTTATTTATGACCTGAGATCAAGGTTGTTTGAGGTTGAATTATATGAAACAATAATTAGTAGGATAGCCCCAATGTGAATGTATAATATATGAATAGAAAAAGCCATACATGGTAAAAAGTAATGCAGTTGAATGGAAGCATCTATCTAAAATAATAGATTTAGGTTTCTGAATAGAATCAAGGAAATTTGGGTTCAAGCTTTGTCTAGAATATTAAATTATCTGGCTTTTGGCCAGGCTTTCAGTCTGCTATGTTACAGAAAAGTGAGGATAAAATGATGGGAAATTCAGGTATGCTTCCTTAAATTACTACAGTAAATACTTTTCTTTAAGACAAATTTCTGCTTTTAATACAAATAATCTGTCAGAGAGAATGTGAAAGTAACAACTGTCCAGCTAGGTGTAAAATATGAGGAGAGTAACAGCTTTAGAATAAAAATACCTCACTGTCTGTGTACTTACCTGTTATTCAGAATCACAGCACTCTTTGCAAGACCAGAACTGCCTGAATTCCACCCTAGCTGAAAGTAACTATGGAAGTAATAACCAGCAGTGTAGTCTTTTAATGTTGGTACTTGTTGGTGTAAATTATTTTTATTTTTACTTTTAAAACTGTTTTAAATTCAGTCATTCATTGAGATGGGTATCTATACAAATTGACTAAATAGACAGACAGACAGATAGATGTAAGACAGAAGGCTTTGTTTGTCAGGCTTACTGACTGAGCTTGGCAGTTAATCACACACTTCCTGTCACTTCATTGCTTAACTCCTTGTCAACTCCTTGCCTTGACTTTTTGAAAACTTTCATATATACAGTAGCTGCAACAGATGAAGGTCTTTAAATGAGACATGAAATCATAAACTAAAGGTAAAGGTAACGTTTTCCCGGTTCAGTTGAGTCCAACTATAAGGGCTGGTGCTCTTTTTTCTTTCTTAGCCAAGGGAGCCAACGTTGTCTGAAGACATTTCCATGGTCATGTGACCAGCATGATTATACACCAAGGCACATAGAATGCTGTTAACTTCTCAACAAATTGGTACCTATTTATTTACTCACATTTGCATGCTTTCGAATTGCTAGTTGGGAAAGAGCTGGGCCAAGTAACAGAAGCTCATCCCATTGCGTTACACTCGGATCTCGAACCAAGGTGTCAGCTTTCCAGCTGACAAGCTCAGTTTCTTTAACTGCTGAGTCATCACATCCTCCTCATGAAATCATACGAAGTGTTTTCTAGATGTAAAGACATTTATATTCTTATGTATTTAAATTCTAGGCTTCTTCCACCCTACATTCTGAATTAACAGATACAGTGGTATTTCAGTACTTGAATACCGTTGAATTTGGTATTCAACACATTTTGACACAAAAATGTTGTCCCAGTAATCATCTTTACTTGATACCTGATGTGCTGCAAAAGGAAGTGGGGACAGCTGCAGAGGCCAGACAGGAAGTCAGCCATGCTGAGAAGGTCGCTGGCATAGGAAAAGGGACAGATAGGAAGTTCTTCCTGGCCAAAACAAAGAGTTATGTGGTAAGTCACAAGTATCAATAGTGCTTTTGAAAAGGCAACTGGACTGATATTTTGAGGAAAAACAAGATGTTTCACTTCCTATCCTGGAAGCATCATCAGTTGTATTGGATGCTGTGGGAGATGAAAGGACAATTATTGACAGTTGTGATTAGTTGGTGCGGGGGGTGGGTGGGTAGAATGATAGATTCTGATGGGGGGGGAGGGTGGAAAGATTTTTTTTTCTTTGCAGTCAACTGGTCTTAACACTCTCTGAGAGCTTTTGTGGTTGGAGTTTTATCTATGACCTCAGGGTCATCTGAATCAGAGATATGGAATCTTCTTGGAACAGCCAAAAGGACTGCATTGTAAATTGGGGATATGTAGTCTTATCCCTCTACCTCTGTTGAGAGAGGACTGTTCATGGTTTGTTTGCTACTTGTCCTTTTTAGTACTTGTCGTGCCTCATGGAACCATTTAAGCACAAGTAGCAAAGTACCACTGTTACATGTATTTCCTATCTGCCATAATGATCAGAGGCTGTTTCAGATGATATCTGGCTCCACACATGCAAGCCATAGTCCATTGCTGGGAATCTGAAAAGAGAAAATCTTTCTTCTGTAACTTCATTCTCATGGACAGATAACTCTCTGTCCAATAAGAAGTTTTACCTTTGGCCCCTCTTATATGAGCTTCAACAGGATTAAGTTCTCATTCCAATGATGCCCTTGACATGATGTCCCGGTGCCTGGAGGCCGTGCGGATCTGGATCGGGAGAAACAAGCTCAGACTCAACCCTTCTAAGACCGAGTGGCTGTGGTTCCCGGCATCCCAGTCTAGTCAGATGGTCCAATCATTGACTATTGGGGGCGAGATTTTGGCCCCCTCAAAGAGGGCTCGCAACTTGGGTGTTCTCCTGGATGCACAGCTGTCTTTGGAAGATCATATGACGGCTGTGGCCAGGGAAGCTTTTTATCAGGTTCGCCTGATACACCAGTTGAGTCCCTTTCTGAACCAGGATGCCTTGCGCACGGTCACTCATGCCCTCGTCACATCACGTCTGGACTACTGTAACGCTCTCTACATCGGGCACCCCTTGAAGAGCACTCAGAGGCTCCAACTGGTCCAGAATGCGGCCGTGTGGGTGATTTATGGGGGCGACACGGCGCACCCATGTAACACCTCTCCTACGCGAGCTGCACTGGCTCCCGGTGGTCTTCTGGGTGCGATTCAAGGTGTTGGTCACCACCTTTAAAGCGCTCCATGGCTTAGATCGCCTTCTGCCACCAATAGCCTCCCACCGGCCAATACGCTCCCACAGAGAGGAGCTCCTCAGGGTGCCATCGGCCAATGTTGACTGGCGATACCCAGGGGGAGAGCCTTCTCTGTGGGGGCGCCAGCCCTCTGGAATGAGCTGCCACTAGAGGTTCATGTGATCCCCGATCTGCGTACCTTTGGCTGCGCCCTGAAGACTCTTTTGTTCCAACAGGCTGGGCTGGCTTAATATGAATTTTAAATTGGGTGTTTGTTAGCTTTTAATCTTGTGGGCCAAATTTTTATATATTCATTTTTAAATTGTTTTTAAATTTTGTGAGTTTATATGTGTTTTAATATGGCTGTACACCGCCCTGAGTCCTTTGGGAGAAGGGCGGTATAGAAGTTCAATAAAATCTAAAATCTAAATCTAAATCATTCTATTTATTTAATCTCTACATGAGGTCACTTGATGAAGTCATCCACTGTCACAAAGTGAGGTACCATCAATATGATGATGAAACCAACTGGCGAATTAAGCAAAGATGTTGATGTCCTGTCTCAGTGTTTGGATGCTGTGGAAGTTTTGATAGGAAACAATAGACTTTAGCTCAAGAATTGAGCGGATTTGGGCTTGGGGCTTCCAGACTCTGGTGTTGGATGAGGTGGGTACTATCCTAAATAGACCTTGAACACAATCTGGGGGTCCTTTTGAACTCACAATTCCTGCTCAACTCACTTTGCTCACCTCAGAAATTATAGTATTTCCTATGTCTTTTTATAGAAATAAATGTTTGGAAAGGTGATAGTGACATATTGACATGTTTTTTTAGAAATAATCTTCACTCTAACAAAAGCAGCACTGACAATTAGTACAATATAGTTCTAAAGGGAACCGTGGCAATTATTGGAGATGCATAAAAATGTAATCGATTTAAAGGTCAGTACTCAACTGATGCAAATGCTTCCAATCTTTCTACTTCCACATGCCAGCAACTTCTACCTTTCGAAAAACTCATCTCTGAAACATGCTTAGGATATTGACTAGCATTCTGGTCCAGCTACACCATTAGTTATATTCTCATACATTCCTTAATTTTGTTAAAGTAGATGTAGTCATACGTCAATGTAAAAGATAGTAGATTATGGTACAGTAAAGTTGGTGCTGTTGCTGACATAGGAGAAAACGGAAGTGTAATATACGTTCAGATTTCTTTAGAAACCTTGAGATTTTGGAATTGCAGTGGAAGAATACAATAGCATCTCTAATGGACCCTTTGCCGCCTTATTTATTAGCCTTCATAATATATCTATGCTAGAGATAAGGTTTCAAATTTGGCTCAAACTATTTATATAAATATTTTTATTTAAACTATATATGAAAAACTGGTAGTGCAATATACATTTAAGCTTACTGTAACTTTTTCAAGCATATACTGATAAGGATCATGTTCTACACTTGCAGTCCATTTGCCAGCTTAGCTTAATGTAGCTTGAAGAGCAAGTCACATTTTACCTATTAGTTTTTTCTATAAATGTTATTGGAAAAACAAACTGTGTAATATACCTTTCATAAATGACATTCAATATAAATATTAGTAAGTACAAAATTACTTCTTTTAAAGAGTTAGTCCTTTTGCTGAATTTGTTCAGGTAGGGTGAAAGAGAGGTTTTCTGTATCTTACAATGATTTAAAATAGTGAACTACAATAAATAATGTTTGGAACCTTGGTAAGTTGTAAAGTGGTTTATATTGAGGTATAAGAGGATTCTGGAACTTTTGTCAAGAATTCTGAAAAAAAAAAGTTGCATAAATTTGAATCAGTGCCACTTCAGTGAAGTGGCAAAAAGAAAGCCACCAAACCATAGTACACAATTAGTGTGAGCCTTGCACTAGTTTTAGGATGCTAACTTTAACATTTAAAGTCCCACATGGCTTGCCCCAGGTACTTGCAGGACAACCTTTTCCATGTGGAATTGAATTATTCATCATGTGCTCTCTGGAAAAACCTATTAGTTGTTCCAAGAGGTAAAGAGGCACTTTACTTTCTGCTAGCAGTTCTTGCATTTTGGGCTCCTCCTTGAACCCAGGCTAACACTCACTCTGAAAGTCTTCCAGAAGTTAGTGAAAACTGATGGATCCAGAGGACGTCTGGGTGGTGGTTTTGATACCATTTGGTTTTGCAGTATGGATTTTATGAATCTGTAGTATGAATTTTAGGAGCTCATGGTATTATTTTGTTTCTATTTTTGTTTTTACTTGGGAGTCAGTGTAGCTTACATACAGTTTTATAATGGCATATAAATCAGATATCAATCTCTCAGAAGGTTGGGAGATCTACCAGAGCAGATTTGGTAGCACATAAGAAACTGAGTAGAAGAATGCAAGATTGCAGTGAAATTACTTTCTAAGGCACCCAGGATAGCATTTAAATCACTTGTTAAGCCATCTGTACAACTTGCACTGGTGGATATCCCCTCAGGAGACTGCACATAAAACTAACTACAAGAAAACGACCTTATGCTGGAACTGATCATTTGGTTCAATATTCTGAACACTGATTGACAACAACCCTCCAAGATTTTAGGTGAGGTTATTTTTCAAACCTGGAACCTTACGGTACATGAAAACTATGGTCTTTTGAGCTATAGCCAAGTCTCTGATACAACACTATCAATTATGCACTAATTTTATTCTTACAAGTGACTTTACATTAATAAATTTGATTACAAAGCCTTTTTTCATAAGCCTAAAGAAGCCAGAATAAAAAAAAAGATTTACTTAGTCATAGCAAACCGCAAAGCAAAGATGTATTACAAAGATTGTTTGTAATACAAAACATTTAAGGTTGCAATCCACTTGCACTTAACTAAATGAGACTTGTATTTGAGGAAACATGTTTAAGATAGCATTTTAAGAATTCTATATCCATGATACATTTGTCCATACTATTCTAGAACAAATGGTTTATTGTGTCTCAGGGCACTAAAATGCTAATTTTTAACATAAAACTGTCTACAAATGTGGTTAAAATTAAATATTACATACACATTTCATCTTCCTAGTATTATTTTTATGTTTCCATTATTTTTGAAGAAGGCTTTGTCTGGCACCTTTTACATAGTTCTTTCTGACAGTGTAAATATTAGTATCAGTTTCATCTCATCTGGACCTACAGGAAAAAAAAAAGTTCTGCCTATTCTGAATTGTCCCAAGAAGCTTCAAGATTAATTTGATTTAAAAGGCTTCAGGAACTTTCAAAGGAGAGTTGGTGGTTTCAGGCCATTTCCTAATGGACAGGTACATCTATCATAAAACCATCAGGATTTCTACCATTATTGGCAATTTCTCATCCACACACAATATTTTCATTTTAGAGTCTAGGCATATTGGCAGAAAGATATATTCTAGACAGAACAGTAAATTTCCACAAATGATACAATTCTGTATACTCAGAAAATATAAGAAATAATGGTTATTTCATTCATGGAGTAGTTTTATCTATTAAATTAATAGGTTCAAATACAAAATATTTTATTTATCTAAATTTAACAAAAATGTTAGCAAAATATTAGCAGATTACAAAATGGGAAATTACTCTAATATACAAGATAATACAAACCAATTCTTTTGTAAGAAAAAGTATGTTTTAGGAAAGGTCGTCTTCAATTATTTCTTTTCTATTATGAAACTAAATAGAAAATATTCTCTATATGGTAACATCCAAGAGATAAAACGGTTTCAGAGATACTGTATTAATATTCAGCTAATTTACTGAGCTTGAAACTTTCAACTGAATAATAATCAGTCACGTTTTATGCATCATTCTTTTATATTAAAAGCAATCATGTGCTATTTATATTTGGAGAAACTAGTACCTGCTAAAATTGGATTGAAAGTTTTGTTTAATATTTTTCAGTTTTATATGGGTGATCCACAGCATACCCAGGCACCAGCTTTAATTTAAGACTATTTAAAACAATAACAAAATGCATGTACTTTCATGCTAGAAAAACAACTTCTTCAGGGAAAAAAGATCATGCAAGTATTTACTTGGGTGGTTATTGCTTAAATTTCTTGTTTAGAGACCTTTCAAAGTAAAATTCAAATCATGATCATCTGATGTGTGGCTTAACAACTGCAGGTTGTTAATGCTTAATGACCATAAGGAAAGTGAGGTTGAGAGTCCATCATGGTTGTGTGATGCCTTGTTTATTGACCACAGCCATCATTTAGCAATGGCCATCTCCATGGTTGCCATTGCATCACATTGGTAGCTATGGAACTGTTGATTGGTGTGTTAGGCACTGACACTCACTGCTGTTGTAAACTGGCTTGAAAATTCCTTAAAAATTAAGAATCACCTCTTGGGACCTGGTGCAAGCTCTGTAAGTATGTACTATATAAACAGAGAAAGGGTGTGCATGTGTGGGAACCATGCTCATGCGTGTGTGGGAACCATGATCAAATAATTTAAGATGCTGCAGCAATTGTATCACTGTAAGCCTTTGCAGTTTATTCTTATGCCAACAGTTTCAATTATCAAATCTGAAAATTAATTTGCAGAAGAAAATGAAAATGAGCAAAAGTAGTTGTCCAAAATCTTTTAAGATGCTGAAAATTAGAATTTCCTAACTCAGTCTCAGAAGATCTGTTTTCTCCTTCATTTTTAGTATATATTTTCCTTTGGACAATAATGGGTCTTAACGTTTCAATGTTTAGGATTTCCTTTACAAAGGCCTATTTAACCTAGTACTTTCTTCCATCCTAGAGACAAGGTTTTCAAATTACCAATCCTCTATGGTATTTGTGTCTCTGGTACTTTGAAAAATATGACACATATCCTTCAATGGTTTAGAAGGGACACAATTTACCAATCCCCTATTTTTGAATTCCCATAAAGGAATTCAAATGAAGAAATCCCATAAAGAATATATTTTCTGTAATTTTCAGTGTTACACATGTGAGCCTAGATATAACTATAATTGTTCCAAAGCTAAGAAAAGGGCTCAGTCATTGTACAATAAATACATAGACTGCCTTTTAGTAATTTTATGCCACACACTTACAGAAAGAAGGGTATCCATATAAATCTTATGAATAAATGAATTTATTGTAAAAACAATATTCAAGTTCTGGGGTTTATTGTATTCCTTGATTCGGCCAAAGGCTAAAATGAAAATTCACTCATTCACTTAAATAAAATTATATTGATGAGTGACTCACAAGGGTATGCCAGTATATTCATGGTTTCTTTCTTTCTTTTCATATATTATTTGGTGCATCCTACCTGAGATAATTCAATAATATTTTTCTCAACTGGGTATAGTCAATTTGTATCAAAGGGCCAGAAACGTGCTAAGAGTTCTTCCTGCCAAAGCCACTTGAATATTTTCCTGCCAAATCTCTTTTTCCTCTCTTATGTATTTACCATGTGTAGTTATTGTAAATGTGTGCCTTGTTTCCATTTAATCCCTAGCTGCAATAGACCTTGATTTATGACCATTTGCTTAATGATAGTTACAATGGTATTGAAAAAAGTAGCTTATAACTGAAGTTATGTCTGTAACATACACTCCTGGATCATATGATCACAATTTGTGACCTTCCCAGTTAGCTTCCAAGTAAAATTAATGGGGAAATTGATAGAAAAGATTACAAATCATGCTCACATGGTATCTTGTTTAACAATTATGATTGTTTGCTTATCACCACAGTAAAAATAGCCATAAAATTGGGTCTGGTCACATGATGGCTTGCTTAACAATTGTGTCACTTAGCAAACAAAATTCTGGTTCCAATTGTGGTTGTAAGTTGAAAATTATCTGTATTGTTACTAGGGGATCAAAAGGAACAGAGAAAATGAAAACAAAAAGGATCTTTCTAAGACCTTCGTTCCTAGAAACAAAGTTGGATGTCCTCAAATCCTCAGCTTTTTAACCTGATTGAACCTTTTGTGCATAACATAGCAACAAATGTTAATAAAATTCATGATGCTATGATGCATTCAATTTTTTTTTTTTTTGCTATGATAATCACACACATTAGAAATCCAGCTGTAGAAAACACGAAAGAAATGTGCAGGGAACACAAGACAAGGAAAGAAACACGCTTGAATAATGTAGAATAAGGCTCTACACATTATGTCAATTCATTTAGACTACAAAATTTGACACTCTAACTCACAGATTCCTTTTTTCTACTCTTTCAATGTCTTGTTCTATGTGATTTTGCTTTGCATGAGCTTATCATGGTACATAATCATAGCATAAAGTGAAGGAAGCCTCTCTTAAGATCTAGGTTAACTTATACTTCAAACACTCCATCAAACAAGATCACATCCTGCATGCCATTATATATGAAAAATATATAAACTTTTATGCTACACAAACTAATACTATTTATATATATTACACCCAGAAAATACATCAGTTTCTCTGCAATTATCTGCAACCCAGCTTCATATTCAATTGGATTTTCACTTTTTAATAACGAGATTTGCAGGATTAATGTAATTATAAAATACATAATAGTTATATTGGTAAAATAGATTGTGAGCCACTCAAGAGTCGTTGAGAGTCGAGTGGCAGACAAATATAATAATACTTAGTGGGGAAATAAAGCTTGAAATTCACACATCAAAACAGGTATCTACAATAGTTGTCATCTCATATTGATTAGTCTAATATGGAAATTAGCAGTTCATAGTTGTCATCCTACTTCTCAACTGAAAACTATTTATTTGTTTGTTTGTTTGTTTGCTTGTTTGTTTCCTTTATTATTTTTATAAATATCTCAAGGCAGCAAATATACCTAATATTCCTTCCTCCTAACCAAGCATAAACTAAATAACCATATGAGGTGAGGTAAGGTAAGAGAGAGTGACTGGTCTGAAGTCAGTCAACAGGTTTTCATGTCTAAGGCAAGATTAGAAGCAAATCCTAAATGGTTTTTCCCTTTTTCCACTGGGAATTTTTCAGTATCATATTCTCTTTTTTTCCCTTTAAAAACCCACTACCTCCCAAAAGGAGTACATGTTTCACACAGGTTTTGAGGACATCCTTCAAGATGCCATGTACAACAAGCATGATCTTCAGCCTGATGAAAGTTAATCCTGTCTTTTGCTGTGAAGTAGGGCTGTACAAGGATTCAAATTCAGAAGTGGGGCTTCGAAGCATGTGGGGGAACAAACAGGGCACCTGCAACTCTTCAAACATAATGTATATTCCAATAAAAAAGAATATATGTAGCTCAGAGTTGAACTGTGGAGTCCTTGGTGCTATCTGACCTTGACTGTTTCTTTACAACATTTCATTACTCAATTAGTTAACATCACTTACACTCACACTGATGTTACCTAGTTGGGTAATAAAACATCTGCAGGCAAACAATTAAGCTCAGGGAGGACCCCACAGAACAACTATTTTTCCATGATTACACTGTGGCTTAGGAGAGCAGCCATATGATACCAGGGCAAAAAGAGGCCACTGTTTTAAGGAGGCGTAGACAGATGCTATCTAGATATCCTTGTACACATTTAACCGTAAAGCATGTCCACAATGTTGTATATGTCTAGTACTTGTATCTTCCTATATCAGTGATTATTTAACCTACCTTATAGAATGGCTTCAAGAATGAGAACATTAAATGGCATAATTCAGCTACATTACAGATAGCTTTGGTTGTTTTATTGCAATGGAATAATATGGCTACTATTAAGACTTTTCAGTGATGCTAGAAGGAGTTAAGTGCTAAAGGAGCTGGTGTTAAATGTGTTTGCCAACATGAATATAAAATAATGTTATGTTTACAATACTAAGAAATATTAATAGATATTTTAGTTTTTTTTAAAAATTCAGTCTACTGTTCCTTCGGAAATGTAAGGCTTGATAATCCAAACTACCCTAACCAATCTGTCTGATAAGCTAACAGAGAGAATTGAACGTATTATTTCTTGTGGCATGTGGCCATAGGAAGCTCCAAACTAGATCAGATCTGTGGTACTTGGGAAAACTAGAGAAATATGCTCTATTAGGGAAAATGGCACCCTTGGCAGAAGGGAGTGTAAATTATAAAGTGCAAGCACATGGATAATACAGGTAGTCCTCGATTTACAACCATTCGTTTAGTGACCATTCGAAGTTACCACAGAACTGAAAAAAGTGACTTATGACTGTTTTTCACACTTGATCATTGCAGCATCCCTATGATCACGTGATCAAAATTTGGATGCTTAGGAAGTGGCATGTATTTGTGACAGCTGCAGTGTCCCGAGGTTTGCGACCTTCTGACCAGCAATCGGTGAAGCCAGATTCACTTAGCAACCATGTTATTAACAACTACAGTGATTCACTTAACCTCTGTGGCAAGAGACAAGTCTTAAAATGGGGGCAAAACTCACTTAACAAGTGTCTTGTTTAACCAACAAAAATGTTGGCCTCAATTGTGGACATAAGTCAAGGACTCCCTGTATCTAAATACTTCCCCACTATCTTCATTTTTTTTTAAAAAAAATGATTTATATGGCGCCCTTCTCCGAAGACTCAGGGCGGCTTACAATGCGTTAAGCAATAATAATTTTTAAGAAGAATTAAGAGATTTACAACAAATCTTAAAAGTATGGCTATCGGAACTTGGTTCACATGACAGTTGGTATGTGACAATCCCACATCAGGCTGAAATGAAGAATATATATAATTTACTGAGAACTAGCAGCTTATTTACATTAGGGGTGGCCATTCCAGAGAGTACACCCCGCACTTTACATCTTTACTAACTTTCATTTTGAGCTCCCTGGCAAGCAAGCCGGAGTCACATTTCTTTTTCCTGTCCCTCTAATCTCCCGCTCCCTTTTTAAAACTCCAGTGCAAAAGCTGCCGCAGCGAAGCGAAATCACACTACACGGGAGCGGCTCTTTTAATCACGCCGCCAAGCCAGCTGAGCTGCCTCCTCTCCCGTTAACAAAAAAGGATTCCCCGCGGCCTCGGCCCGCCACTTGTTAACAGTTGACTTCCGACAGCTGACTTCTCCACTTCCTTCGCGTAAAAAAAGGGGCGGAATTTGCCTTGGAAGAGCCAGGCGGCGGGAAGAGGTGGGGAGGGGTGGGTGGGAGACGGAGGCTGCCCGGGGAAGACTTACCTGGGGAATTTTGCCTTCAGTTTTCTCAGGCTTTGCCTGGTAGGCGGTACCTGAGCCAGGAACTGAACCACCTCTTCGTACTGGGCTTTAGTGAGCTTCATAACCTCCCCGGTGGACGGAGGTGACCCCCTGCAAGCTGCAGCAGAGCGCAAAGGAGCGGCTGGGGCAGGGAGGAATTTCCTTGCTTAAGGGGGCGCTTCCCGGCTCCGGCCACCGCCGAGTGGAAGCGAAGGGTTTGGCGAAATCCGGGCTGCCCAAAGAAACCCCTGCCCCGACTCCGCCGCTTCGCGCCACTGCAAAAGATGAACACTCATGCGCTGCGCTCGGAGCTCCACCCTCGTTGGCGCGTAAAGCCCGGCTCGGCCCTTTTCTTCCTGGGTTGAAAGCTGCGAGGCCGGCGGGCTACTCGGAGCGAGCGAGAGCCGAAGGGACAGTTGGCCGCCTTTTCTTTACACTGGTGGCCGGCCAGCTTGTCCAGAACTTAACGCTATC
This sequence comes from Ptyas mucosa, assembly GCA_012654045.1. NCBI lineage: Eukaryota > Metazoa > Chordata > Lepidosauria > Squamata > Colubridae > Ptyas > Ptyas mucosa. Next base: position 45,342,536 of record WNWU01000001.1, read on the forward strand.
CTTCGGTGTAGTTTTTGATACCTGGGTAGGGTTGAAAAGAGGGGGGAGTAACTGGTTGCTCAGACTGCCCCCCCCCCCGACACTGAAATGGTTTAAATAGGAGGAAGGAGCTATCGGCTGGCCGCCTTAGGCACAATTGTCTTGTCTGTTTTATTGGTCGGTCAGGTGTGGATAAAAGTAATTCAAAAGTAACTGTAGGGGAAGCGTAATTCTTGATGCACTGTTTTGGGGCAAACCAGTCTCATCCAGAAACCGCTGATTAGGGCAGACATTGCAAGTGTTTAATTTGATTGCGATTTACACTTTTGAGATTAATGCTGACAAATGCTGATTTTTTAAATATTTATTTATTATTATTTATTAGTCGCATTTCTATGCAGCCCAACTCCCTAGGGACTCTGGGCGGCTTACAGCAAAAAAACAATGCGAACAATATCTGGTAAAAAAATTTTTTAAAAGAACATTAAAAACCCATAACTCCATTCCATGGCCTGGTCTCGCAAGATCTCCGTAGCGAGATCAACGGCCCCAGGCCTGCCGGAAAAGCCAGGTCTTCACCACTTTCCTGAAGGCCAATGGGGTGGGGGCGGTCCGAACTTCAGGAGGTAATTGGTTCCAGAGAGCCGGGGCAGCCACAGAGAAGGCCCTCCCCCATGGGCCGCCAACCAACATTGCATATATATAATATATATATTATAATTTTCATATATAAATTCAGCCAGTTCTGGAGGGGAATTTATTTTAAAGATTTATGTGCCCATGTGAAGCATCTCTAAGCAGATCACAACAAATTAGAAAACAATATATAGTACCTAAAAGAAACAAAGGGAATAAATGAAATAGGGATAACACATACACCATAATGCAGTCAATGTATTCCAGAGATTAATTTGTGTCAACCTGTAGTGGAGCTGTGCGGTTGGAGAGAATGTATTTACAGGAATCTTTTAAAGGACTGAAAGTTCACTAAGAGTCAAAATTTAAACTATAAAGGTTCAATATATTTAAACTACTATAAAGTAGTTTTAAAAACATAGTTATATTCTGTGGAGAACCAAACTTAGTATAAAGTGATAGATCATGTGCTCTCAAGTTGACTTTGACTCTTAGTGACTACATAGATGGAACATCTCTAGGATGATCTGTCCCTAGCTTGGCCCTTCAAGTTCTTTCAACAGTGCACCAGTTTCACTGTGCAGTAATTAAGTCTGTATCTTGATGCTAATAGTCTGTTTTACTATTGTCAGCATTATGGTCTTAAGTAAACTAGATCTTCCTATAACATGTCTGAAATGATCATCTAAACCTAATCATTTGATCTGAGTAAAAATTCTGGATTGTTATTTTCTCCATTTTCCTTTCTATAGAGTGTCACAGGAAAAAAAAACATTGCCTGCATGATTATGATATTTGTAAGTATAGACGAAAATAACTACAGGTAATCCTTGACTTACAGCATTTCATTTAGTGACCATTCAAAGTTACAACAGGACTGAAAAAGTGACATGACCTTTTTTCACAGTTATAATCCCCATGGCCATGTGATCAAAATTCAGATGCTTGGCCACTGATTCATATTTATGACAGTCTCAATGTTCCGGCGTTGTGTGATTCTCTTGCGACCTTCTGATAAGCAAAGTCAATGGGGAACCCAGATTCACTTAACCATATTACTAACTTAACAACTGTTAAGTGATTCAACCATTTAACAACTATGGCAAGAAATGTAAAATGGGGCAAAATTCACTTAATTGTCTTGCTTAGAACAAAAATCTTGGACTCAATTGAGGTCGTACTTGAAATCAGTGGGTATTTGCTCAGGATCATATAGAATTCTTTGTTGGCCAAGTGTGATTGGACACACAAGGAATTTGTCTTCAGTGCATAAGCTCTCAGTGTACATAAAGCTATGTCATAAATCATGATCATGGTCATAAAAATATAAGTCATAAGATACAACACTTAGTGATAGTAGTAGGATACTAAATAAGCAGTCAACATAAATCATACTTGGCAACTAAATAAAACAATATAAATCGTAAACATACAAGCAACAAAGTTATAGTCATAAGTAGAAAAGAAGATAGATAATAGGAAAGATGAGAAGAATAATAGTAATACAGCCTTACTAAATAGGCTGTAAATAGGCTAAATTAACTGTTGTGGGAATTAGTTGTTTAGCAGAATGATGGCATGGAGAGAAAAACTCCTTTGTGTCTAGTTCTGGTGTGCAATGCCCTATAGTGTCGTTTTGAGGGTAGAAGTTGAAATAGTTTATGTCTAGGATGTGAAAGGTCTACATACTTTCACAGCCCTCTTTTTGACTTGTGCAGTATACAGGTCCTCAATTGAAGGCAGGTTAATAGCAATTGTTTTTTCTAATTATCTGTTGAAGTCTATATCTGTCTTGTTTGGTTGCAGAGCCAAACCAGACAGTTATAGAGGTGCAGATGACAGACTCAATAATTCCCCTGTAGAACTATCATGGAAACTATATCATAGAATTATATCATGGAAACTAGTTGGCTTTGTTCTTCCACTTCAGCTGACTTGAAATTTGCATATGTACAGTTGTAATCGGTTACACTATTAGCCCCTGACCACATGTTTGCTGTTCTAACTGAGCTTCTGTACCTCTTTATACCAATAATGTATGTAGTCAGTTTGATTTCTGTGTGTTCCATCTAGTGATTTGGTAATTTGAACACTATATTAGCAATGAGAACATCACTGGATTGGAAGAAACATGCGTTCTCTTGCTTCTTATCTCTTTCCTAGGCCATACAATCCAACTGTGTTTTACATATTTCCTGTTTTGGCATTCCAATCTTCAACCATAAGCAGCAACTCTCCCCTGTGTGTTCTGTCAATTTCAGATAAAATTTAATCATAAAGCCTATCAACCTTTTATTTTTAATGATTGACCATTGACTTGGTTAAGCTGTGTAATTGCTATTATTTAGTCATTGACTGCATTGTACCCAAGTATTGTCTTTGCTACTCTCAGCCTTCCAAGGTAGACAAACATGGAAACCAAAGACATGCAACCCAATACTACTTTTATTATAAGGTTTATAACAATCTTGCTAGCATGAAAGTGTTTCTTCCTCCCTCCTTCCTTCCTTCATGAAAACCAAGGTGGTCATGTCTGAGACACTTTTCTCAAATTACATTTCTGCCCTGGATTCAGATTTCTTTTATCTGACCATCATCATACTTACAGCTCTTCCTTCTTTTCCTCCGTTATTTTTTTCTGCCCATTATAGCTAAATCCTTCCTGAAAAAGAAAGCAGTACTGTTCCCTTTTTTGTTTTTTATGTTTTGGTATTAATATAATCTTTTGACTGAAAGCGTCCAATTCCAGGCCACAATATTCCATACTTACATTATAATTTTGTTTTTGTAGCTCTGGGTTTTCTTTTTCAGGGCATCACTAGCAACTAGACATCTTAAAGGCTTTGATGTAGCCACATCATAAGCACCATTAGTATTCCAAAACTATTTCAGCTCTTCTTCAGTAGATGCTTAGTGTCATCTTACCTTGGGGGGGGGGGGCATCATCCAGGGCTATATCATTAATCATTTCAACCTGCCTTTCCATCTGATTTTCTTGGTACAATACAGGAGTGCTTTACTAGTGTCTTCTCTTGTGCAGAATGAAATAATGCCTTTCCTGTTTTCACTAAAGTTATCTTCCACTTCCAACATCTTTCTATGTCATTGCCACCCAATATAAGTGCTTGCTTATTTGTATGCTCATTTTACATAAAATGATCTTCCTGCTTTGAGTAACACTGATAAACTCTTGCTGTATTCTCCCATTCTTCTCCAATCATTCCTTCCAGAACATACCAAAATCCAGCTTTGGCAAGAAAAGGGGAAATTAGTCTTTCTGTAGCCATAGAAAATTACAACCTTGTGGGTTTTTAAATGGATATTGTTCCTAAAAGAACTTTTCCCCTCTCATCTACTAATATTAAAGGAAGAAGATATATATTTTTTCTGATAAAAAAAAATAAAATCATCTTGCATATAATCTATTTTTTTCTTTTTTAACAAGGTTCTTTTATAACAAAAAAGTGAACATGTATTATCACTTTTTAAGTAACTAACAAACAGCATATAATAATGTTGACTGTGATTCTAAAAAGATCCTATTGGCATAACTGATGAAATTCCATCATAGGTCATAGAAGGGTTCTTAACAAGCACGTTCAGAGTGGGATAGAAAGAGGCAGCTCTAATGGATCCAACCATTATAAAAAAATCACAATTCCTTTAAACTGTGCACAGAAACAAGTAAACAATATGACTTGCAAAAATGCAGTGATAGGAGCAAATTATAGTGATACCCTCCCAACCATATTCTAAACCTAATAGCTCTGTTCACATATGAAAACCTAGAAGTGCAGGTATACGTTTACATGAAATCTTTGTTGCAGATGAGTATATTACACAGATATACAATCTGTCTCCCATGACATCATCACTACATCATTAGTACACCATCATTAGGATTTCTTGTGTTGAATTCTACATCAAGGGTGTCAAACTCAAGGCACTGGGGCTGGATCTGGCCCATGGGGTACTTAAATCTGGCCAGCACATTTTCGAAGAAGTTACTCATGAGAAGGGGTAAGTGTGATTGATATGATTAAGTAGCATTTAGGTATTAACTTCCATTTGGCTTCTTCCTCACAGTATTTACTATTACATAAGAGCTGTTCACTTTATTTTTCCCTTTTATTTCTCTAGAATTTAGTACAGATATTTATGTGTGATAATTGTGTACAATCTATTTTATAGGAGCCCTGGTGGTGCAGTGGTTAGAATGCAGTTATTCAAGCTAATTTTGCCCACAGCCTGGAGTTCAACCACGACAGGGATTTCCAATCTTCTGAGGACAATCAAATAAGGACCCAAATTGTTGGGGGCAATATACTTATATTGTAAACCACTCAGAAAGTGCTGTAAAGTACTATGGAGCGATAAGTCTTAAGTGCTATTGCTATTAGGAGCAAAGATCTGCAAATCATAACACCATCCCTCAACTTAGCCAAATAATAACTTCATGAAGGAATTCTGCAAAGCAGCAACAGCAGTTCTCTGTTCTGCCTGGGACTCCTGGTTAGTCCTTTCTACCATTTGTTCCCTAACTAACTTACTGCCAAGATGCAGCAGAAGGCATCATTTATTTTCCTATAGGAAGAATATACTGTCAAAACATTAAAATGTTTTGTGTTTTTAGAAATGTAGAAAACAATCTAGAGATAAAACGAAATTACTATATACCAATAATAAAATTTCCTCTGAGTTGTATCTCCTGTACAGTCCATGATTATGCAGGTTGTGTATAGTTTATTGGGTTGTGCATAGATGCTGTATTATATAAGGAATTCAGTCTGTAAATTAGTGCTTTTAAACTTGGCTTATTTGAAAAACTTACTGATTCTTTTTATTAGGTTTGAGGCTTGTAAGTGCAAGTTAAACATTTTGCTGCTGTTCATTAAAGCAGCCCCCTTTTTTCCCCAAGTATCCACAAGCATGACAGAAATATCATTCCTAATACTTTAGCAGTTAACGCAACTCCTAAAGCAGCTGGACCTTTTATAACACTAGATTGAAATTTGAAAAAAAGAAAGGCTGCGTAATAGTAATAGTATGATTAATAGAAAAGAATAGAATGGAATAGAATACTCTTCCATTATTTTGAGACCTAAAGTATGTTACATTGTTTTTGAAGTGTGCATGGCTTTAATATTCAAATTGTTGAACTATTCACTTTTCTAAAAAAAAATAAACATTGTAAACAAAAGGACAAAATGAAGCAAACAAACAAAAAATACTGAATCCGCTGGATTCAACTTAATGGTTTATTTCAAATGAATCATAATCTGGAATAGAAATCACCAATGTGAAGCCTGTGGGTCACATGTGCCCTTCCAAGTGATGGTTTTGCAGTCAGTAACTATTTTGTCACACTAAGAACACTGTTCAACATGGCGAGAGTGCTGAGTGTTACATAGATGCATAGGGTTGACCATGACAAGCACTTCACAAAGAGGAATGACTAGGGAGTAGCAGTATCCCAATTCGCCATGGACAACTCCAGTGACTCTCCTGGCAACAGGGCAACAGGTTGGTCTAGCGGTTAAGCTATTAGACTGTGAGTTCTAGTTCTTCCTTAGGCAGGAAAGTCATTCGGATGAGGTTGGGCCAGTCACACACCCAGCCTAATTTACCTCATGTTATGTATGTTCATTGTCTTGACTTACTTATAAAATAATAAAGGCTGGATAAAGAAACTCCTAATAAATACAATTACTCTATTCAGTTAAACAATGTAAGACAAAATATATTTAAAAGAGTTCACCGACTGTTGATTTTTTATCTTCTCTATATCTTCTCATTAAGATTTTTTTTTTAATTTGATTTATATGCCGCCCTTCTCCGGAGACTCAGGGCGGCTTACAATGCGCTAAGCAATAGCCTTCATACTTTTTGTATATTTTATACAAAGTCAGCTTATTGCCCCCACAAACTGGGTCCTCAATTTACCTACCTTAGAAAGGATGGAAGGCTGAGTCAACCTTGAGCCTTGGTGAGATTTGAACCTGCAATAATTGCAGGCAGCTATGTTAATAACAGAGTGCTTTAGACCACTGTACTATCCAAGGCTCTATCCAAGATAAATTTTGAAGTTGTTTCAAATAATAATATGGAAATATAGAATAAAAACCATATGTAAGAACAATGAGTACAAATGAATGTGGGATGCGGAAAAGGTAGATATGAAGATTGCCTTACATCATTGCAGGTTCTTGTTTCTATTAAAGATGCAAATAAGATAATATTTGGGACAGTTTATGAGCTTTAACAGTGCAATTTAGGAATAACATTGTATTAACATGCTGGGTTATCCTAATTTAAGGCAAGTACTTGAGACCTGTTAAATAAAATCCTGTAGTTGAAAAGTGTTTTTATCTGTATTTCCCATATGTGGACAATTAGGGCAATCCAGTGTTAAAAACCTTCAGTTCATTTCCAATTTATAAATTTCAGCTTTAAGAAATATTTATTTTTATTTTTTTATTGGAATTTGCCAAACAAAAATGAGAACAAGAATAAGAGAATAAAAATACAATGACAGGGACGATAGGCATGTTACTGCACTTATGCACGCTCCCTCTACTGACTACTTAAGTATGAAGTAAGGTCCACAGAAGTCAATTTGTGACTGAAACTGAAAATTTGTAGCTGAGACAACTGAATCAGATAGGGCAGTGATGGCGAACCTTTTTTCCCTTGGGTGCTGAAAGCGTGTGCATGCGCGATAGCGTGTGTGTGCTGACACCCATAATGCAATGCCCCCCCACAGGTCCCACCCTCAGTACATGCGCACGTGACCCTCCACGCTTCCCTACCCCTTGCGCATGTGCGTACAACCCCCTGTCAGCACTCCAAGCTATGTCCACTCCAGTGCTGACATGAAGAGAAAGAAGAAGACACTTGACTTTTCACCTACGTATTTTCCCTGTAGATAATATCCCCTAGGAGATGGGATGAGAGGGGGGACATTCCTGTGAGCTGAAGTGGTAGAGATGGGGAGAGTGACTTGGAAGATGGCCAATGGGATGCTGAGAATTGGGGAATGGAAAGGGAAGGGTTTGGGGTCAGAGGGTCAGTGTCGGCTACGATGGAGTTAGGAACAGATCGTTGTACTCAATAAATGAAAGATTTCATCAAAGACTATGTGTTTGGAAATGCAATTGAGATGACATCGTAACCTGACACCCCCATTTTGGTGTTAGCAGGCCTCCCTGAAGCCTGGAACCAAAAATAGGGTGCAGGGGGGGCCATCCTATCCCTTGCAAATGCACCCACCCCCATGTGAATGTGTGCATGACACACACACACAGCACATGTGCAAACCTCTCCTGGCAGAGACCTGAAAATCTGCTGGCTGGCGGGAGAAGCGCAGTGGAGCTGACCAGGGCATCAGCTCACGTGCCCGCAGAGATGGCTCCGCATGCCACAGGTTCGCCATCATGGAAGTAGGACATTCCAGACTGACAATTGTATTACAAAAATAATATTTTTTACAGTCAAGTTTAGAACGATTTACATTGAGTTTACATTTTGTCCTTTCAAAGGCACAATGATATATCTATATTGATGAAAAAAGCATTTGTCTGTTGCAGTAATCAGATATCTCTGATTCAGAATATACTGTATTTGTAGTGCTTTCAGGGTTTTTTTCCTGTTCTACTATTGCCCTGGTGGTTTAATTTGTTTATGTAATGACTTTCATGTTTTCTGTGATTTTTTTTGTTTTAATTTTATAATGTTTTAATATTTTGATGTTGATGTTCTATGATTATTTTACTATCTATTATGAAACTTCTTTGGAAGACAATCTCTCCTATTTTTAAAACTATTTCTTTAAAACATTTAATTTATTGCTTAAATGTACCAATATAAGGAAAAAAAGAAAATGATGTACTAGCAGCATAGCTTTGAATAGCAATTACAAAGAAAATAATATAGATTACTAGTCTTTTCCTCAAGATGATGTACAAACTCTCAGTTTGAAGGTCAATATAATAGGAAGTGTGCCTTGCTTACTATTCATGTATATGATCAAGGCCAGACATAGTGATGGACAACTGTGCATCTCAGCCATCTAGTTCAAAGAGGTGCCAAGCAGTTCTTAGAGTCTTGGTTTTGCTGAACTAACTGAATTGCAGAATGGACATAAAATTTATAACAATTGAATCTGATGTTTACTTCCAGGATCAGGCAAATGTATATAACCTAACTATCTTTCATTTCCCCCACTATATTGTATTTTATGTAAGTATAGTCTATGGTATTAAAACCTGATTCATTGTTTTAAAGTATGCTGCTTTTTCAAATTCTAGTTTAATTTCTTCACAAAAATCATTTAAACCGAGTTATTTTGAAGCAATGCAGTTCTACTGTTTTAGAAGAGACATTTCTGCTATTCAGAATATTGCCATTTAGTAGATAATAGATCACATTTTTAAATGTGCCCAGCTTTAACAAGCTATATTTATCATTAGGAACTATAATTAGAAGATCAAGAAATGTAGCAGAAGTCAAGTCTTTACTATGAAGAGGATCTGAATTCTTTCTGAATGCATTGTGTGTACATACATACATACACACATACACACAGCATATTTAAATAAAATAAAAAAATAATTTTTGTATAATATATTATGAAAATTTATTAAACATATCATGGGAGCGTCATGGCGCTCCTATGTAACACCTTTCCTGCGCAAGCTGCACTGGCTTCCGGTGGTCCTCCGGGTGTGATTCAAGGTGTTGGTTACCACCTTTAGAGCACTCCATGGCTTAGGACCTGGATATCTACGAGACCGCCTTCTGCCACCGAGAGCCTCCCACTGGCCAGTACGCTCCCACAGAGAGGGGCTCCTTGGGGTGCCGTCGGTCAAACAATGTTGACTAGTGGCCCCAGGGGGAGAGCTTTCTCTGTGGGAGCACCTGCCCTCTGGAACGAGCTGCCCCCGGAGATACGGATGATTCCGGATTTACGTACTTTCCGCCGGGCCCTCAAGACTTTTTTATTTCAACAAGCCAGGCTGGCCTAACTTCTCCAATTGTTTAATTTTAATTTTAATTTTAAATGGGGCATTTAAATTGTTAGGCCAAATTGTTTAATATATTTTAAATTGCTTTTAAATTTTTGTATTTTATGTTTTTTACCTTTGGCTGTTCACCGCCCTGAGTCCTTCGGGAGAAGGGAAGTATATAAATTTAAATATAAATAAAATAAATAAATAAAATATATCCCAACTTAGTCCCAGCAACCCTGCGATATCTTGTTGATTTTTGGATGTGGAGGGGATGGGGATGGCAGAATTTGATAGAGACAGCTCTTTTTAAAACAGGAGTATCTTTGGTAGCTTTTTTCAAGTCGTACAAATCTATCTTCATACAATAAAACACTAGGACATGAACAGTTGTTCTACTGGTATGAGTTGCGATGACGAAAATGTACATCTGTTTTTACTTTGGGCTAGTTTATTTCTCAATAAACTTCTTTACTCTAAAGTCATGTCTTGAATGCTAGCAAGTGCCTCGCTAAATTGCTTTGCCATATGATATGATGAAGTCAGAGAATTTTTTAGAGATAATTAAAATGTTCATGGCAAGCTCTGGTATGGTTATATTTATGATATTTAAATAGAACAGTGTATTGTATCATATAATGGTTCATATCAAGAATCTGATCCATTAATTAGGCTGCAAGGCACCATACTTTAGGACAAATGTCTGCATCTCAACTGCTACTTTCATCAGAACATTTCAAACTAATTTTGTTTATATCAAATAAGCCTCACACATTTCTGAGCAGTATTGTTCAATGGTTTCACAATGAAACTAGATTCATTGTCTTTTAATATATGCCTCCATGGAACAAAGGCAGGGAAAAGATAAAGATGTGCTGAAATAAATCCAAAATAATAGATTTCTTTAACAATACAGTTGACTCTAGCAGGCTGGCAAAGTGATCTCCAAAAGGTAGATAAATGTGATAGTTTAAATAGTCATTCCTAGATACTTTAGTTATGTTTCTTTATGTTGATACTTTCCATTATTACCTTGGCTATGTTAGTCCTTAATATTGGTGTTACTTTCATTGGTGCTTCTTTTAAAAAAAACAATCTTCCTGTGTGTGATTTGTGAACTGTCCTGAATCCCAGGAAAAATTCCTTTATAGTACATAGAAATATTCTTTTCACTTTCATGACTGCCATCATAAGTGATTTGCATTGGATGTCCAGTCTAGGTGGAATAACATGTTTTTCAAGTTATTTACTAATACTTTATTGGCCATAAGGATTCCTATGGTTTTACAACAAGTCTTATAATGACATTCCTTTGAATATACCTGCCAAAATGTTCTCATGTGAGCCCATCCAATTTATTAGTTTATTGGAAGTAAAAAAATTATTTCTCTGTGAACAACTTTTCTCCAGCTCTCCAGAACACCATATCAGGTGCCATCAAACAGACTGTTTTATTTTTTTTTTTCCAGCTTTGCAGTTGTCTGCTCTCAAACTGAATTAGGTTTTCAGCTTCTTTCACTGTATGGTGAAGTGCTTGGTTGCTTTTTCATGGTGTTTCAGAATATCATTCAAGTGTTTTCAGTTGCTGATTCAGTTGTTTCCTAATTCAAGGGCCTACTTGAAATATTTTGTAATGGAAATTACTCATCAAATTAAATGTTAAGTATTTTTGAATAAATGAGTCCGTGCCTTTTTTGGTTTCCACTGTCCCCCTCCCACATAAGAGATTTGAACAATTACTTTTGCCCTTATCTACAGCAAAAGCCATGTCATAGTTTCACTTAACCTCTTAAAAACAACTATAATAACATTGAGGAGACTTCAAAAACACTAATTGGTAGGCTTAATATAGAATGTGATTGTACTGCAAGTGCACAAAAGGTTTTGTTTTTGTTTTTTGGGGGGGGGGGTTTGTTTTGTTTGTTAATGAAGGTGGGCTATTTAATTGAACAGAAATCCACCATGTTAGTGGGGTTTAACATTTTAACTTTCATAACAAAAAGTCAATAGATACCTGTGGGACTGTCTGGTTTCTCAAACTATTACCAACATCAGTTTCTTCATGAAAAAAAGACTGGAATACAAGGAGGAGAAAACAAATTATGGAAGGAAGCTCTATGTATTTTGGATGTACCTGAGCTTCAAACTGTTCTTTATCTAATCAGACAGGCAATCAAAAGGATTTGATCTTTTGTGGGAATTAGTAATCGGAATATGTCAAGAAGGAGAAGGAAAACAAAGTAAGGAAATACAATAATGCTGGTGATGTGAGGAAGATGGAAGACAATTTTCCTGTGATCCTTCAAACCTGGCAGCATCACTGAGTACCAGACCTGCATAATATGTTTGGAAAAGTACAGATATTCTTAAAATGCTCTTTAAAAAATGTTATTTATGAAATCGAATGCAGGCAAAGTCTTAACATCTCTTTAGTCCCTGGAATCAATAGAAGCAAAAAATAAAATGAACAAGTGTCAGAAGGATAGGATTGGATTTACACAAATGATTAAGTTACAGAGGCAATAAGCTAAAATGCTCAGGTAGATTTTTCACCAGTGAACTGTATGTAGAAATTGTGTGTAGCCCTAAACTGAAAGTGAATGGTAGGAGAGGGGCAAAAAAAGAGAGGAAACTTAAGTGTCTTGAAAAGCATTAGCTGCCTGGCCTCACTCTGAGTTTATTGAAGAGCCACATTTATTCTAGAGATAATGCTACGTATACAGGCTACAGAATCCATGTGAATTGCTTTCAATTAATTACATTATTTTTCAAACAAATTTGGTAATAGAATCCAGAATGTTCACATTGGAAGAATATCTTGCAAAAACCTCAGTGAACATTCTGCAATTCAGGAAAACGAGATTGGGACAAATTGTGTTTTATCTGATTTTACAGCTAGGCAATTCTTTACCTGAACCTTCTTTCTTTTACCTGATTCCTACTTCTTGTGGTCCTTTTAAAATATGCAAGACATGTTTGACATTTGTAATAGTGGACTCAAGATGAATATTTATGATGTCCAATTTTTAAAAAATTGGGTGACATAAAAGAATGCACCTTCTACTTTAATCCTCTGGGACCCATTTTCAAATCCAATAAAACCATACTGGTGGGATCCTGTGCTAATTTAGCAAGCTGGGTAATTTTTTACATATGAAAGCAGCATTTATTGTTTGTTTTGTAAAACAACATACAGTGCTAGTTACTGTCATATTCTCAAGAAAAAATTGTTTAGCATCTCTTTTCTCAGACAAGTAGCTAAAATAATTCAAAATAATACGGAAGGATTATTGAAGTCAGCAAGTACATGTAGTCATGAAAGGTGTGATTCTCCAGGGTACATGACACCAAGATGCTACACATCTGGTCAATTTTCATTTCAGTGACATGGAAGACAACATCACTTGTGGGCTGCATTGATTTTACTTTTGTCAGCAAGGAAAGTTTCATGATGTGTTCTTTGCATCATTGCTCAAGTATGTACAGAAGCACCCATAGTAGACGCTTTTAAGAAAATCAAAGGTGTCAGTACCCAGTGCAACAGAATGAACAGAAACTAGCTACAATAACTCTTTTATCTGACAATGTTCTCACGAACATAGTCTCAGAATTGCCCCTGCAGCAGAAAAGAGATCCCATTGTATAAGAATTTCTATCTGTTAGATATGCTGAACTTTTGTTTGCAATTGGAATTTACTGGAGAAGGCAATGCTGTTTTCATGTGTTTCCATAAACCTTAAAATTGGATACAAATTAAGGCCAGATCATTATGGCATCTTGAATATGCAATTAGTTGACTGCTGTTAAACTAACTAATGATAAAGACTAATCTGAATGAATTTATCACTTGCAAGTTGACCCGGAAAAAACCTCTTAAAAATAATATGTATTGTTTCTTTGTGTATCTCCTGTTTACAGTGTTCTGTCTTAACTGTTGCTGTTGAGTCCTCGCACTTACGACCAAGTCCTCGCACTTACGACGGCCGGCTCTGATTGGTTAAGACGCATGGACTAGCCGGCGGGAGAATACTGTGTTTCCATTGGTTGCTTAGTTTGACAGCTACAGTATAAATAGCTGTCAAACGCCTAAGCCCTGTTCTGTTTTTCCTGTTCAGCTTCTACAGCTGTTGTTAGCAATAAAGAGTTCCTGCTTGACTTAACCTTGTCTCGCCTCAGTTAGTGGGACCCTGGGTCGCCCTACAGAGCACTGGCGACGAAGGATGGGATCTCGGGCGTGAGGAGACAGGTGGTCAGCAGCTGAAGTCAGTAGCGCTAAGCCAAGTCGCTAGCTGAGTCACTTAAACGACGAGACATCGTTAAGAGCATTACTGACAGGAACAGAACCCGTCCTTGTAAGGATGGCACCTCCAACATTCACTCCCTTCAACCAAGCCACAGAAACTTGGAATTCTTATGAGGCACGGTTCGAGTGTTTCCTGGAGGCAAACAATTACACTGGGCTGACCAGCAGCCGAAAAAGGGCGCATTTCTTAAATGCCTGCGGTCCCGAGATGTTCGCAGTCGCGCTGGCCCTGCTAGCCCCTGTCCCTGTCCAGTCAGTACCATGGGAGGTCCTGAGGGAAAAACTCAAGCGCCATTAGGAGCCCACACCATCACGCATCGCGCGCAGGTTCGTTTTTAGACAGATCCTGCAGGCAGAGGGAGAATCTGTCAATCACTACATTGCCTCCCTCAGGACTGCCGCCTTGAATTGTGAGTTTACCGAACTAGAAGACTCCTTACTGGAGCAGTTTGTCTGCGGTGTGAGAGACCTGAGGGTGCAACGCCGCTTGCTAGAAAAGAAAGAGCTGACCCTTGCGACGGCCCTTGAGGAGGCTCAGGCTTGCGAACTATCAGGCAAGTCCACCTCAGAGATCCGTAAGTCACAAGCTGCTTTTCCCGCCACTAAGCCCAGCACCGTCCACTCTGAAGCGTTTGACCCTGAGGAAATTGAGGAAGAGGAGGACGAAGTCAGCCGCCTCAAAACCTTCAAGGGCAAAAGAAACACCGCAGACAAGGACTTCTCAGGGTCTCCTTGCCAGGGTTGTGGTGAAATGCACCCCAGAGCGGCCTGCCCTTTTAAAACCACTATCTGCCGAAGATGTGGAAAAAAAGGGCACTTGGCAAGAGTCTGCCGGGCTAACCTGCAAGGCTCACAGCCAAAACCCCAGAGAAGACTGTATCACAAACCAAACAGATCGAACGATGACTGTTTTGCCATCTCGAGAAGCAACAACGTCCCTGCGGTGTCTGCCCGCCAGGCCAAAATTAGCTCCAACAAAAAAATTTATATAACTGTAACTATTGAAGGGGCACCATGCCGAATGGAGGTCGACACGGGATCTTCTAAATCCCTGATCTCCTGGTCCACCCTGAAGAAACTGGCGCCAAAATTACAAAAAAACTCGCTTCAGCCATGCCAAGTACATCTCAGAGACTATCAAGGAAACGACATCTCTATCCTGGGTGGCGCCCAGCTCCTGGTGGAACACAAGACCTTCACTGGCAAACTACCCCTTCTCATCGTCCGAGATTCCCTGCCAAGCCTGCTAGGGCTCGACTGGTTTGGCGCCCTGGGACTTGGCATAACTGGCATCCACTCAACCAATCCTGATAACTTTGATGACATCATGGCCGAATTCGCAGACGTCTTCGACGATAAGTTGGGTAAATATAAGGGATCACCCATCTCCCTAAATTTGGACCCCCAGGTGGCACCCATTAGGCTTAAGCCCAGGCGGGTACCTTTTGCACTCAGGCCCCTGGTTGAGAAAGAATTAGACAAACTCATAGCCCAGGGGGTACTAGAACCCACTGACCACGCCCCTTGGGAGACCCCTATAGTCCTCCCAATCAAGCCAGATGGGTCTTTGCGCATCTGCGCTGATTACAAGAGTACCCTAAATAAGGCGCTCCAAGCCCATCCTTACCTGGTGCCCGTAGTGCAACACCTGTTGCACTCATTAGGCACGGGCTCCATTTTTGCCAAGCTGGACATGGCACAAGCCTACCAGCAGCTCCCAGTTGATTCGGCCACAGCTGCAGCTCAAACCATTGTCACCCATAGGGGAGCATTCAAGTGCCGCCGCCTCCAATTTGGCATAAGTGTAGCCCCGGGCATCTTTCAGGGCCTTATGGAGCGACTCCTGCATGGTCTGCCAGGAGTCGTTCCATATTTTGATGACGTTCTCATCTCTGCCCTCAGTCAGTCTGACCTCAAAGACAAATTAAGAGCGGTCCTACGCCGTTTCCAAACGGCTGGGCTCAAACTCAAGCGGGCAAAGTGCAGAATAGGGGTACCCCAGGTGGAGTTTTTAGGTTACCTGATCGATGCCAATGGCATCCATCCCACACCTACGAAAGTGGCTGCCATAAAAAAAGCCCCCACCCCTGCTAACAAAACTGATTTACAAGCCTTCCTCGGCCTCTTAAATTTTTACTGCTCATTTTTGCCCCACAAGGCTTCTGTGGCAGAACCATTGCACCGCCTTTTAGATAAAGGCACACCTTGGCATTGGGGCCCCCGGGAAGCTGCTTCCTTCGCAGCTGTCAAATCCCTCCTAACCTCCGAGGCTGTCTTAGTGCAATACACTGACCGCCTTCCTTTAGTCCTTGTTGCAGACGCTTCCCCCTTTGGAATTGGAGCTGTCCTAAGTCACACCCTTCCTGATGGCACAGAGGCCCCCATCGCCTTCTATTCTAGGACGCTCTCCTCTACAGAGCGAAATTATGGCCAGATCGACAAGGAAGCGCTGGCTGCGGTGGCAGCCATCAAGCGCTTCCACGACTATCTGTACGGCCGTCCCTTCACCCTGGTCACTGACCACAAGCCCCTCTTGGGCATCCTGGCTGGCAACATACAAACGCCCCAGGTCCTTTCCCCCCGCATGTTACGGTGGGTCGAATTCCTAGCCGCCTACTCTTATTCCCTCATTCATCGGCCTGGCAAACATCTGGCCCATGCCGACGCCCTCAGCCGCTGCCCCTTACCCATCTCTGTCTATGACCCCTCTCCTGCAACCCAAGTCCTCCTCATTGAGGCTTTACAGTTACCCATCTCGGCCTCTGACGTGGCTGCCCACTCTGCCAAAGACCCTACCATTAGCACAGTTTTGGACTGGGTGCGCAGGGGATGGCCGCAAGGGCCGGTAAGCCCTGAGTTCAAACCATACCACATTAGGCAGCACGAGCTATCAGTACAGCGAGGGTGTTTACTGTGGGGGAATAGAGTGGTAGTGCCAGCCAAACTCCAGCAGCCAGTTTTGGAGTCTCTGCATGAGGGGCACCCGGGGATAGTTAGGATGAAGTCGTTAGGGCGCAGCTACGTCTGGTGGCCAAAGTTTGACCAAGCGGCCGCCCAGTGGGTAGCAGGGTGCCAGCCGTGCCAACTATCCCGACCTGTGGCCCCCGCGGCCCCAGTCAAAGAGTGGGAAATGCCAAAGTCGCCCTGGTCAAGACTCCATGTGGACTTTGCCGGCCCCTTTCATGGGCGAAACTTCCTGGTGGTGGTAGATGCCTACTCGAAGTGGGTGGAGGTTGTCACCATGGCATCTACCACAGCAGCAGCCCTAATCAGGGCACTACAGAGCCTATTTGCCACGCATGGGTTGCCCGATGTCATCGTCTCAGACAACGGCCCGCAACTGACTTCCGCGGCTTTTCAAGTTTTCCTGGCTGGCCACGGAATCCGGCATGCCAGGGTGGCACCATTTTGCCCGGCCAGTAATGGCCAAGCAGAGAGGGCAGTGAGGTCAGCCAAAGAGGCTCTCTCATGTTTTACCGATGGGGACTGGCCGGAGAGAGTGTCTCGCTACCTGTTGGCACAGCACGTAACTCCATGCCCTTCTACCAACAGGAGCCCAGCAGAACTTCTAATGGGCCGACGGCTCCGCACTGACCTCGACCGCCTGCACCCTTCCTATTCCCCGGAGAAGCCCCCAGACTCAACCAGCCGCTACCGCAGATTCAATATAGGGGACCCCGTCTATGCCCAGAACTTTGGGGGGGATCCGAGATGGCTTCCGGGGACTGTCGAACAACATACCGGTCCCTACTCCTACCAAATCCGGCTACCCGATGGCAGACTCTGGCACCACCACCTAAACCAACTTAGGGGCCGAGTGACAGGCCTGTCAGGAAACACTGCTGACCCAGATGACCGCGCAACCGTTCCAGTCCCTGACTTCACACCAGAAGTTCCTGACTCAAACGCGCTACCGGAGCCCAACTTACCTGATGAACCGAGTCAGCTGCAGGACGATGAGGCCACTTCCGAAGTTCTAGACGAGTCGCCTGGAGTTCCGCCGGCACTACAGACACCTCCTACCTCTTCGACTGCCGCCCCCGAACTGCGTAGATCTAGTCGGACGCGCAGGCGCCCAGCATACTTAGCCGACTACGCCTGCTCCGTCCAAGGGGGAAGGGGTGTTGAGTCCTCGCACTTACGACCAAGTCCTCGCACTTACGACGGCCGGCTCTGATTGGTTAAGACGCATGGACTAGCCGGCGGGAGAATACTGTGTTTCCATTGGTTGCTTAGTTTGACAGCTACAGTATAAATAGCTGTCAAACGCCTAAGCCCTGTTCTGTTTTTCCTGTTCAGCTTCTACAGCTGTTGTTAGCAATAAAGAGTTCCTGCTTGACTTAACCTTGTCTCGCCTCAGTTAGTGGGACCCTGGGTCGCCCTACAGAGCAGTTGCAAGTTAGAGTTAGGAAGAAATGAAGTTGTAACTTTCAAAAAATCAGTTCTCATTTACTAACTTTAACAAGAAAATATCATTACATGAATAGAATCCCCCCCAATATTGGTTATTCCATTATATGTTCTGCTCTATTAACCTGGCACTATTTATAGAAATAGTCTAATTTATAAGAAATAACCAGTTTTTTTCTCAGACCTGGCTTTCTTATTTTTTTTCTTTCTAATCTGCTTTTGCTAAAAAAAAAAAGATGTGGGCTAAAAATGTTATTTCAAAATTCATTCTGGATGGGGGTCACATTTCCCTTGAAGGAACATATCTGTGACTCCTGGTTGAGCAGCAGCAGGAGATCATGAACAGGAAGCCTATTACAGCATGTTCTACATCAGGCTGCTCTTGAAAACATCTCAGATCAGAAACTGCAGTTGGTTCAAAATGCTTTTAAGAAGGATTTGGTTCAGTACTGTTACAGCATTTGTGCTTGGTAGATTGGCAACCAATAGGTAGCTAGATCCAATTCAAGGTTCTAGTTTTAACCCTTAAATCAATATGACTTGGCACACTTGTACCTGTGAGAAATCTTTATTAACAAGGACCTTCTTCATTCATTGTAAGGTACACTGCCCAAGGTGTTAAGCACCAGTTTATGAAATGGATACTTTTGATGTAATGAACTGAAATATTTCTATGAGTAATGAAATGGGGTTCTTTTGTTGTTTTAAAGGTAGAAATGTTTTCATTTGCATTTTAGGACTGCTGCTTTTCTTTTTTAGACCTGTTGCCTTCAGACTTTTCCTTATTAAGGTGTTATGTGGCTTAAGTATTTTTTTTATCTGTAATCATTTTAAAGCTTCCTATAATACAGTTTTCCTAACCATTATGTCCTTTATTGTTTTAATTTCACGTTTGCTTGGCTTTTTTTATGATGTTGCTGATGATATTGATTGATGATATTTGTTCAATACCCAAAGGCAATTCCTCTTCCATTTTTCCCTTTCCTGCCCCTATCCCGAATTAGAAAAGATGGGCTGAGAGAGAGGGAGAGAAAATGCTTGATTCCAATTTTTGCTTAAAAAGTGTCACTATGAAGTAGACAATTGGCTTGTGGTTATATTTTTTTAGGCAAAGGCTTAAATAAAATCCTTTTCATATTTATAAATTATAGCTTCTGACACATAAAACCTTAGTAATACCACACCTGGCATACTGAATCCAGTTTTAGTCATCCCGTTAAAAAAAGATATTGAGACTTTGGAAAAAGGGCAGAGAAGAACAACTAAGATAATTAAGGGCCTGAAGACTAAAACATGAAAACAATTCTAGGAATTGGGTATGGCTAGTTTAGAGAAAAGAAGGACTAGAGTGATATTCCAGTATTTGAGGAGCTGTCAGAAAGACAGGGGATTCAATCTATTTTCCAAAGTACCAGAAGGCAAGAGAAGAAACAATGGATGGAAACTAATCAAGGAGAGAAACAACCTGGAATTAAGGAGAAACTTCCTAACAGTGAGAACAATTAACCAGTGGAACAGCTCGTCTTCAGAAATTATGAATACTTCATCATGGAGGGCTTTAAGAAGAGATTGGGCAGCCACTTCTCTGAAGTGGTATAAGGTCTCCTGCCTGAGTAGGAGGTTGAACTAGAAGATTTCCAAGATCCCTCCTAGGTCTATTCTGATTAAATTAAATTAAATTAAATACTTCTCCTGTAAAACCTTGGGAAAATAATAAGTAGTCAAGCAACTTGCTAGATTGTTTCTATTTAAAAATAGGCCTGATCCAAATATTACCTCAGATGTCTTCACAGCATTCTTCAGTTCAGGACTAGGCAAAAGTAATCTTGAGCAGGGTCACTAAAAGGAGACCTTCTATTTGCACTGCATGTAGCATAGGAAGACATCTATTTTTAACTATGATTGTTAATTATAGGCAATTGGTAAATGCACCAAAAGTATCCAGCAAGTTTTGAGCTGTATAAAATAATATTTTTGCTTCTAGCAATTATGATATTAAAATCTAATAAGCTTTTTGGCAGATAGATAATAGATCATAGATACAAAATGTGCAATAGATGAAGTAATAATATTTGCAATACTGTTTGATAACACTGAAATGATTCCTTCAGTTTTTCTTTCTAATTGTCTGCTCCTAGAATTAGAGATTTGTGTCATAGTTCTGTCAACAATCCTGTCTGTCAATTAACAAAAATATATATTCTTATTAATTGCCAAATATAAATTATTCTTTCTTTCTTAGATATATAAAGCTTTGTTGTGGAATATAAATTTCTTGAAACTCAGCATGATACAAAGTTTTATCATTCAAATTGGAGAGTTCTGATATTTGTTTTCCTAAGCAAAAAGTTTCCATGTATCAGATTATACATTTTGTTTATTGTTTTTATATGATTTTTTTGTATCTGAATAAATCTATTCTGAGGTTAGAACAATATGGATCTGGAATCTTAATACATGTATTAATGTTGATGGAATATTGACTAGTGAATAAAATAACTGAAACTCCTGAATTCCTGAGGAATTGCCTCTATAAACTAGATTACAAATCTAATCAATTGAAATGTTTAATGTTTTAACTCTCTGATCCCTATTGTATTTGACCCTAATTGTCTTATCAGATGATACAAGTCTAGAATGATTTTCAATATATAGCTTTAAAAAGAGCTTTGGCTTTTTTTTGGCATCAGATTTATTAACGTATGTTTTAATTGTTCTTTTCTTTTTCTTTTTCTTTTGTCCACTATTCTATATTCTACAATTGTGGTTTCTCTATATACAAATTAAAATAAGTTAATTTTCTATTAACTAAAAGACTAAGTTAAATATTAAATTTAATACTTTGCTGGAATTTCTAATTCATGTTTACATACATATTTGTTCCAGTTGAGGTATCTGATTTAAGGCGTTAAAAGTTTAATATTTTACTTTTATCTAAAGTAATTCACACAATATGCCAGTATATTATATTTACCTTCATCTAAAGTAATTCATACAATATACCAGTGTATTATATATAAACTTTGATGGTGAAACAGTCTAATTACTCCTGTATGGTTCTTCCTGTGGACTTTGGGTAGGTTTACCAGAGTTTAAAAAAAAATGCTTAGTGTATCTGAGTCAGGGGTGCTATTCAGCAGGTTCTGACAGGTTCTGGAGAACCGGTAGCGGAAATTTTGAGTAGTTCAGAGAACCGGCAAATACTACCTCTGGCTGGCCCCAGAGTGGGGAGGGAATGGAGTTTTTGCAGTGTCCTTCCCCCAAGAGTGGGGAAGGAATGAGGATTTCCTTCCCCTGCCACGCCCACCAAGCTATGCCCGCAGAACCAGTAGTAAAAAAAAATTGAATTCCACTACTGATCTGAGTCCATGGGGGTCAATAGTTCAGTGGTTGAAGTTGATAGCTGGACAGCTGACAGCCTGCATTCGAGTCGGGGTGAATTCCCATTACTTGCCTCAGCTCCTGCCCACCTAGCAGTTCAAAAGCATGCAAATGCAAGTAGATTAATACTGTAGGTACCAGTTTGTGGACAAGTAACAGTGTTCCATGCGCTTTTGATCACAGAAATTGTCAATGGACAGTGTTAGTTCCCTCAGCCAAGAAATGGGCACCATTCCCTAGAATTGTACACAACTGATAGGGAAACCTTTCCCTTTTTTTATCTGAGTCCAGACAGCTTGACATTCCTCTAATGGTGCTTTGACTCTAATTCAATTTCAAAGCTTGTGATCTAGTCAGCTGGCTTGAAAAAAATCAAAACCTATCTACTGCACTCTACATAAATTTGGAACAAACTGTCCAACTGGTTACGAATAGAGTATAGTCCACCTTGTAAATTGAAACTACTAAGATACAAATGTCTTTGGATTCAGCATCTAGACAATCACAGTCGGTGGTGACTAGATATGCCCTTCATCAACTTAGCTATTATCTTTTCTTCTTCTTTCGTTCCTTCAAGCCAGCATTCACTCTTGGTGATCGAACAAGGAAGTCCCTGCAATTTTTTTGACAAGATTTTGGAAGTGTTTTGCCACTGACTCTCTCCTAGGTCTGAGAAAGAGTGACAACCTCAAAGCCCCCATCTGGCTTTGTAGGACTAAATCTCTCAGTCTCCCCTTTTCTTACCTGATGCTTTAACCATTATGGCAGATAGGCTCTCCAGCTATGAACCTATATAATGTATTTAATATTAGATTCACATGCCTTATAGTGCATGCCCATGTCATAGGCAAATTAGCTTAATACACTATACATAGCACAAGGCTGATGTTGAACGCTATATGAAAGTATCAATAAAGACAAAGGCTAGATACCTAGTGCTCAAGGGCATGTAATTCTGATAGTTTATTTGCAAGCTTGGTTCCAAATCCAGGTCCTTGTATTAACTCTGATGGAATATTTGTACCACGATAAATCAGTTGGAGTTCTGAGGTCTGTTTCAGAAGACATCTTTTCACATTAACAGGTACTCCCCAGTGGTGGGTTTCAACCGATATAACAACCGGTTCGCTTCATGCACACGTTTTGTATTTCAGAGCACCTGAACTGTGGCAATCCGCTCTGCCACGCTTATCAGCTGGGCTAAAAATGAATGAATATAGATAGGTATAGCACAGGGGCGGGTGGGAGGGTGCAACTGACGGTTGGAGCGAACCGGTTAGCTCTCAGCTCACCATCGCGGTGCTACCGGCTCATGGGAACCGGGGTGGTAGAAACCCACTACTGGTACACCCTCTCCCTGAAGCTTTTTAATAGGTTAGAACAGAGGTCCCCAAACTTGGCAGCTTTAAGACTTGTGGACTTCAACTTCCAGAATTCTCCAGCCAGCATAACTGGAGCATAGCTGGAGAATTCTGGGAATTGAAGTCCACAAGTCTTAAAGCTTCCAAGTTTGGGGACCTCTGGGTTAGAAAGTTGCTACCAGAGTCCTTTTGATTTTTTTTCCCACTATAATTAGAGTCTCGTCCTATAATTTCCTTCTCTTCTATTGTATGCGTGTGCATGTGAACATAAGCATTTTTGGAGGTGGCTTTTTATTTATGGAGCTGATTTCCAAAAAAGAGAATTTCCCTTCTTAATTTCTTTTACATGGTTCCCACATCACTATTTTGTTTCAATCAATTTATGTTGGAGGTCATTTGGTTTTTTTTTTTCTATTGCATAATTTGAAACATTTTAATTTCATGAACTGATACACTTGGAGTTATGCTCCTCATTTGGCTGACTAGAACTATGGGTACTTTTATCAGATTTAGGACTCATGTATTATATATTTTATGGTACCATTGCTTTATTGTGGGCATCCGTGTTTGTGTATGTGTGTGTGTGTGTGTTTATAATGCAGTCTGCTTAGACTGGTTTTGAGGTCTTGTCAAATCAAATAAATATAGGCCAACAATTGTCGTCTTATAATAGGATCTGTGCATATACTTTGGAGTGGTGTAAAGCAGGCTGTATGATTCTTGCTTTTTTTTTTTTACTTTCTGTTTCTTTTCTGTCTTCATCATTGCCTTTTTGAAAATAAATTTCCAAAGCAGGAAAATCACGTATATCTCATGTATGCATAAATCATTTCACATTATCTGTTCAGATATGTTGTTTAATATATATAAAATGCATTCCCTTCAAGCTTTAGCATTGGCTAAAGTTTAAAGCTTGAAAATTGTATGTAAATGGTCATATAAAATGATTGTTCACATGGATAGACCTATTCTAATAAAAAAACATTTTTTAGGAAATGAATGATGAAAGTATAATGAAATAGATATGTATCATCACACATAGCGAGCCATACATGTTACTCATGCTTTTTCTACAAGCGTTTCCTATAATAAATGAAAAGTTAAAGTACATCCATTTTACAAAGTTGTATCCACATGCATAAGTATGTCTCTTTTTTTTTGTTTTAATGTTTTGTATGTTGCTCAAAGTTTCCTGGAAGATTGAGATGATTTATAAAAAACAATGGATTGTTTTCTTATAAGCAGTTATTCGATCAAAAGACAGATATATGACACATAGATAGAAAATAGATAGATAGATGAGAGAGTGGGGGGAGGGAGATAGATAGACAAACAGATAGATAGATAGATAGATAGATAGATAGATAGATAGATAGATAGATGATGGATGGAGTGCAAAATAGAGAATGTTCCCTATTCTGCAAAAAATAATTGTAAGTTCAACCTCCCCTAACCTTGAACCCAACATTCCCAACACTGGGAAGGAAAAATGATCATCCAAAGTGACAGTGAATCTGAAATTGACAATGTAATATTAAAACTATAATTCCAACCAACAACATGTAAGGTTTTGAAGATTTTTTTAAAAATAAAATTGATAGAATTATTTTGCTATGTACTTAAAAGAAACAAAGGGGAAATTTCTAGAACAGGATGAAATATAATAATCAGTTTTTAATGATCAAACTTATATTTCTGTATTTTTATCTGTCGCAAATTTTTAAAAATAAATATCCCAAGATCCCAGCAATAATTACAGCTGTTAATATATATAAATACTGGGATATTAGGGATTTGTATGCGTCCTGATCTATCTATATCTTCATTCTAGCAGTCCACATGCTTAAAGAGACACATGTGTATGTTTCACATCAAACATCTACTGTATGTTTCATGAGGGAGACAAGACCCATGTGTTTTGCAGAAGCTTTTAAAGCTGTTTCATTTATTTTATTAGCCTTTAATGAATGTAATTAGAACCCAAGTAATTAAATGCAATTGTGCTCAGTAAGTTCCTGTTGTAAATTGCCCTAAACAATGTGCATGGTGTGAACAAATTTGTGGGATTAATAGAGGATAGATAATGTTTTTGGATAGTATTTCACACTAAATGGCCGCAGAGAGAAACAAAGAAGCTGGCGCAGTGTCATTAATCTTAGTCAACTGGCAGCTTTGGTGTAATTTGCATGACTTAGGCAGTGACACAAGATGGGGATAGCTTAGGATGGGTGTTAGATCATCAGGATATGTATGTATTTCATTCTCTTTAATGGCTTATGTATAGAAATACAGAGATTTGCATGCAAAAGAATGATACAGATGAAGATGTAAATAAAAGGTGTCTTAGAGGAATAGAGGGGAAAAAGCAGTGTTGCGTTTTCATATTTAGCATAGTGGTTTATCGATATTACAAACCATTTCTCTCCATTGTTAAGAATGAAAAGAAATATTCAGATGTACTGAGATTTATAAAGATGTTATCACTAGAATATATCTTTTGAATCTCTGTATCTGAATTTTCTTTCTCTTGAGTTACTTCAATAATCACTACAAAAAAAGAATCTGGATTTGTTTATTTCATATATGTTGAAACTTATTCCTATGGGAAGAAATTATTTTATAGCCTGACATTTTTATCTCTTTATATATTCTGCTGCAAGGGTTCTATTTTTCAGATTTATATATCTGTAATATACCTTGATGTGGGGTAGTAGAGTTCACTATAATAAAAGATCCTTTATATTATACATAATACATTATTATTTTAAATCTTTTGATGCAAATATTCACAGGATGAAAAGCATTTATACAGTGAAGATTTTAATATGTAAACAGTCTGGAAATGAAGATATGCCTCTTTAATATGGTTGCAGTTTTGCTTACTCCAGTATTTCTAGTTATGTGTGGCAACATATTGACTTTAACTTTTTGATGTTAATAGAACTCTGAATTGTTTTTTATTCACTTTGAATTATTTCTAAAAGCGTTCGCATGCTTGGCTATAGTGATCAGTAAATCAACTTTTTCTGAATGGGGAAAGGAGAAGTCAGACATGGCTAACTGAAAGTCTTATAATATCATCCATAATTATTAATCTAGCACTTGCAAAATGATCATATAGAAGAAAAGTGCATAAATAAGTGGGCAGTAACATAGCTGGATTCAGGCTTCCACCACACTGATCAATCAACCCTGAAGATCAAGAAACAATAAATCAGTGTGCCTCAAGATCAAGATCTGCTTTCAGAACATTTGCATCTGGATTAAATCTGGATATAAAGTTCCAAGCTGGACTAAAATTGATGTATCATTGCAAGCTGGTTTGTGATGCATGAAGTACATCCGCTGGGTTGGGAGGGAGACATGCGGAGACAAAGAAGCTAGCAAGACCTGGGCTTTTAAAGAAGACAAATAGAAATGACAGCAAACCAACAAAGCAGCCGGTTAGGACCAATATAAGACAATGGATAGATTGTGTACATGTCTAGCTCACACAAACGTCTTTGTAGATATGCGGGGGGAAAAACATTCCTGTATGTTTGCAATATTTGTACACAAACTCAAGAAAGAGGGATGCAATATTGGAATCAGATGGGTTGATCTATTTTTTCCTTTGTGCTTCCATGGGAGAAAGAACATCTGAACAGGGGTTCTGTAAAGAGGGGCTCCAAAGAGGGGCTATGTCTTCTCTGTGAAGAACTCCCTGGATTTTCAGTGCAGATATTATAATAGAAAGAGTTAACATCTCTGTAGCTAGATGATGTCATCTACAAGGAAGAGCTTGCTTGAAGATAATTTGCAATAAAGCATTTGAACAAGTCACTCTGTGTTCAAGGTTAGTGGTAATAAAACATTTGAGCAGGTCAGATTAGATTTTTCAATAATGCAAATAAACTCATGTTTTCCAGCATGGCAGAACTTATTATAAGATGCACTTCCTTTTACAGCTTCATGCCGAGAAAAACCAGGGACATTGGGGAAGTCTCTAGAACTGGGATGGCGAACCTATGGCACACATGTGAGAGGTGGCATGCAGAACCCTCTCTGCTGGCACACGAGCTGTCGCCCCAGGTCAGACCTCCATGCTGTTTCTTTCATGAGCTTCTGTTTCCCTGCAAATGACGAAACAGAAGCTCACAAAAGAAAAAGAACTTACGTCTTGCCATGCTGCTGCCCGTGTTCGAATGCCCCGCCTCCTGCTGGCCTGCTGGTCTTTGGGTCTCTGCTGCTCATGCACACATGTCCGCGCATGCATGTGAATGTCTCTGCATGCCCACACATGTGCAGCAGAGACCCGAAGACCAGCGCACACCTTTCAGTTTGGGCATGCATGGGTGCGCAGTTTGGGCACTCGGTGTCTAAAAGGTTCGCCATCACTGCTCTAGAACAAATTTCAACCATTTGTAAAAAAAAATAACTGCATAATATATAGCATCTTCTGAGTTGAAAATGTGAAGAAAAAAGCATAAGGTTCTTGATCCAGTTATTCAGAAGATCAAAACAAGTTTTAGAAGAAAAGTGAAGAACTGGAATTTACAATAGATATAAAGCAATTGCTTACCTCCTATATTTGCAATTTCTTACATGTTTATGTATGCAAACACATTGGCAGATCTTCTAGTAATCCTCCATAAGACTCTGCCAAAAGATAGTTTTGCTAAAGACCATTTACTAAAGATGAAATTACTAATTGTAGAGAATGGGATTAGATACTTTTGTAAAATAAATTTCAGCATGGTAGAGCTGGTAGTGATACTTTAATGTTTGTGATGATTGTCAACTCATAACATACTGTCAGAACAAAACTTTAGATTTGCTAATCTATTTTGTCAGCTCCTGTTCTAAGTGAGAAATCAAATTATTCATTTCCCCTTCCCGCTCTCCAGTAACCAGGTAGTTGCTTGTTTCTAGTTTAACATTTGATAGTTTTCTATAATATGTATTTCTACACCTTTGAAATTGGTCTCCCTTCTAAAAGCTCAATGTCTGCCAGGGAACGTGTAAAACAACAAAAAGTAATTAAGAATTTATGGATACAGTTATCTTCTATTAATAGGCCATTGACCTGAATAACCATGTTCATTTTTTAAAGACCAAGGGTGGCAATATTTATTGTGAAGTCAGACATATTGATATAACATTAAAAGAAACATATTCAATATGCTGCATAGTAATTATGCTGATATAGTAACTTATGGGAGTGCTGTGAGAATGTGAATTAACAGATTTCAGTTGAAAGGTTAAAAATCCTTCATTATGTAGAATGGGATAGGAGAGTTGTACTCAAAGAAAGACAGTGTATCTAACTATGAGTAAATAACTTGGACCAATGTTTTAGCTGATCCAATGTAAGAAAAAAAAAGTCCTACAAGCTATTCTTTATGCAGTTTTAAACATAGTATGCCATGATTATTTATTTACTCATTAGCATGCTCGCTGGGAATTTTGGGAATGTAAATTTGCAGCTTAAAGTTGCCAAAGTTGAGAAACCCTGCACCAGGAACTCAACAAAGCATAGGAGTTTTTCCCTGCCTCAGTTCCCCCACACCTCAGGAATAAGTGAGCCCCTGAGGAGCTTCCATGGCTAACAGTAGATTTGAACCTTAGTTTCCCCAGTCCTATTCCAACACTACAACTATTATTTGGAGGAGGAGGAGGAAGAGCAGGAGAAAGAGACGGAGAGCTCACACATGACTGAAATGTTTGTTATGGTCAAAAAATAAACCTTTGAGGAAGAATCAGTTCTACTACCATCCTGTGTCAGGAATGCCATCAAATTAGCCCAAAATACTGAAAGTATTTAATTGTTACAACAGAAGTACAATCGTTTTTAGAATTCACTGATTACAGAGCTTCTTGCTGATGGAATGCATGATGAATGCTTCATTGCTCTTGATAAGCTTTATCAGTGTTGCCACATTTCTCTCAGTTTCAAATTAAATTACTTAACATGGCACATTCCTAACCCCCCTTCCCCAAAAAATTGAAGAAAAGAAGGAAAAACTTTTGTCACTCTACAAATGTGCTTTTTTTATTGCTTTTAGAAGACTGAAAAGACAAAAAGGCCTATTACTGTAATTAAAAGTCATTTTTGAATAACCTCAGAAGATTGTTTCTAGAAATCAAAACATCTTTATGGTTTCCTTTCTAAGAAAAGAAAGACAAGTGATTGGGATCCTGTACACTTTACCGTAGTCTACATTAATTGCCTTCTTTTTTTAAAAAAAATGACAAAGATCTTTTTGAAAGGGAATCTGGCACTCTTTCCAGAGAAATGATGGCAGACACCCTACTCTCTGCTGATTTCTTGACACTTCTAATTACCTGTATTCATTTGAAATCGCTTTCTTTATACTGAGCTATTGGCATGATTTTCAGAGAACAAGAAGAAAATGGAAAACATTTTAGCAAGTTAAGGGGGGGAAAATCAACAGTATCATTGTTTGCAGCTTTTGTTGAAACTACCTTCGCAAGTCATTTGAGGGACATGAAGGTAAATGAAAGGTTATACTTTGCCCTGCACGTTGTCGCTGGTATTTGTAATGTCAATAACTGTAGAAGGTTGTCAGGAAATTGGAGAGATAAAGGTCAATAGCAATGACAAATGTATCATTGTATGTGTTTGAATATGCAGTATCAGTCTAATCTCATGGTAGAGGTTTTCACACCCTGGAAATATCAATCAGATGCTGTATCAAATCTGTCCGCTCTTTTCTGTTAACCTTCTACACTAAAGTGGGATGGCGTTAAGCACTGTCCACTTTATATATTTAAAAAGTATAGGCAGAAGACAATGAAACTTAAAAAATTGTTGACACATATAATCATTGCAATGATGTGAGTACCTCTCCAATCATGGTTTATTAATCCCAGTGAACTTTAACTGTAATAGGTAAGATAAATTTCCAATGTTTATGTAGGAAATAGTCTTTGGTTTTCTGTTTCATTTTGTGGGCTCTCCTTTATTAAATTCCTTATAAACATTTAACTAAAAGTATTGGGGTGCCATCAAATAGTTTTTATGATTTTATAAAGGAAGGAAGGAAGGAAGGAAGGAGGGAGGGAGGGAGGGAGGGAGGAAGGGACTGTGTTAAACCTCACAAAACATCCTACAAACTTCCTACCAGTATTTTTCATTTAGTTCCCCCAAATTTTTTTAAAAAAATTGAGCAGCTTTGCTTTGATCTAATTCCAAATTGCAAAGTATAACAAACCACTTCCCCCATTTCTTCCTTCTTATAGTATGTATAGTAGTTGTAATAGAAACAAAACAAAATTCTTCTACTGCAGATAAAAGTAGCTTCCTTCCTTAATACAAACAACCCCCCCCCCCCAAAAAACCATATAACTAAAAAGCAGGGAAAATTATTGAGGATGTTCTCCATTGAGTAGTCAATCCCTCTTTCTCAGTTACTGCAAATATATCTATCTATCTATCTATCTATCTATCTATCTATCTATCTATCCATCCATCCATCCATCCAGTGGTGGGATTCTCCTGGTTCTGAACGGTCAGGTGAACCGGTACCTCCGATGATCAGCTGGGAGCGAACCGGTTCATCCCGACGATCAGATGGGCCCACCGCCCACCCATGCTATTTTCCTACCTTTATCTCCTCAACTGATTCACACGGCAGAGCTGATTGCTGTGCAAATCAACTGTGTTACTCCTCCAATGAAACCTGGAAGTGAAGATTTGTTCAAATTGTGCATACGCGCACAGCACATGTTAGGCACGGGCGCAATCATTGAACTGGTTGTTAAGCTGGGAGGATCCCACAACTCACTCACTCACTCTATCTATCTATCTATCTATCTATCTATCTATCTATCTATCTATCTATCT
>WNWU01000001.1:45373466-45393229 GCA_012654045.1 Ptyas mucosa
TCTATCTATCTATCTATCTATCTATCTATCTATCTATCTATCTATCTCTCTCTGACTTTTCAGATAATCATTGTCTCAAAGTAATTCAGATCAGTTAAAAAACAGATGCTCCTCAGTTTACAAATTAATGACAAGACGTAAAAAAAGTATGTTGTCTTCCTAGAATTCTTTGAACAGAAGTTGAAAGTTTATTCTCTTGGCTGAGGGTAGGATGGAAAGTGTTACTCTTTAGATTCCAATTATAGGGCAACTGTTAGAAGGTGAAAGTTCTGTTTGGCAGAGAATAGCAAAGCAAATTCTCTGAAAAATCCCTTTCTCTGGCTGATAAGGAACCAAGCTGATAACCCTAGGCAGCTTTAGTTTGACTTTTTAAATCACTTAGCCTCTTTTCCAAAATATTAGAAAAAAAACATGCATTACATTTTGATAGATTTAATGGACAATATATGTTCAAATACTGTAGGACCTGTTTCAGAATGCATAGTATGTTAATAATATGTTGATTTTATTATATATTGTATTTGCCTCAAAGCTGTCTGTAAACCATTATTCGTTTATTGACATAATAACTGGTGTGAACATTTTAAAGGAATTTATCCATTGTATTTACTAAAAGACAGAAACACATACATTCTACAGATATCTGATTTAGAACTGATCCATTTAAACTGGATCATTGTCCAGCCTTTGAAATGAGATGGGCAGCAAATAAATTTAATAAATAAAATAAACTGGACCTAATTGGAATACACATATTTAATGTACAAAATTAAATTATTATAAAAAGCCTAAGCCACTCAGAGTCATACATTTGAGATGGCTGGCTATATAAATTTAACTGTAATGAACAAACAAATAAATAAGATCTATGGGGTCTCTAAGGTCACTACTCTTTGCTTTCTTAAATTAAGTTTAAGATTAAATGCAGAATCTTTGGACACCTTTTCCATGTTGCCAAGAGGGAACACTGGATGTGGAGCTCTTGGAAGGTTATTGATAAGCCTTTGGAACATACAGAGCACTATTGAATATATTTGCACCATCATTTTGGGATATTTAGAATCCTCACAATGGAGTTCAGCATTTTTAAAGTTATTTTTTGTCTTTGAGTCAGTGTTGGCTTCTGGCAATGCCTTAACAACTTTCTTGGCAAGGTTTTTGGGAAGTGGTTTGTCATTGCCTTCTTCCTAGGGCTGATAGAAGTGATCTTCTCCAAGGTCAGCCAACTGATTTGGTGTCTAAGACAGGACTAGATTTCCTGGTCTCCCTCTGATGCCTTAAACACTACACTAAGTTGGCTCTTATGGACACACTGGAAAGCCTGAAATGTAATAACATGAAGCAGCACATTTATTTTGATTCCCGAATGCTGTAGAACTAAATGATGCCAGTCTACCAAACAACCATATTTTCAACCAGTTTACCCCATCACTAATTATAGTAGCCAATGTTTGAATTAAATCTAGCATTTTGTATTTCATATGTAAAGGGACAAAATTGAGTGTTTTTTCTGCATCTCAGATAATTTACCACAGAGCAAACAAAATAGGTACTCATAATAATAATTCAGTGTGTCCTGGCCTACAGATCAGTAAGAGAGTTTGCATCCCATTTACACGATTACATTTTGGAGGTTTTCTTAAGACCAACCACTTTAGATTACTAGGTTTTAAAAAAGAAATTAGGACTGCAGAATTGATGTATCCCTAGTGATTTCACTGTCAGTGAGAATTACTGTATATATCAAATCAATAAAACTTGTAACTGCAGATTCATTTTATCAAGTTCTATTCATATTTAACAATTTATTTCAAAAGGTTGTATGGATAGTTAAGGCCAAAAATAGGGAGCATCACTTTTTAATATAATAATTATAACTCCTTGATAAGTAAACAAATAGATTTTTCATGAAAATAATTGAAGCAATGGATAATGGAATATATCTTCATGTTAGCAGAATTTATATAAATGAACAGGCATATATATAAACTATGTGATTATATGTATATCATTATTTTATTATGAAATTGTTATTGGCTATTTTTCTCTGTTTTATTGTTATTTAGATATTGTAAAATTGTAAACTGCCCTAATTGGTTGATGGCTGGAATGGTTATATAACTTGAATTAAATAAAAATAAATGTATAAATTAAGTCATTGTGCATACATGTAATAAAAAAAGTAAAATGCCTAGATGACAATTATATAACCATTTTCTCCTATATAATTTTTATTACTCAAATTGTGCAAGATTGTTAACTTCAGATTAAAATTGCATTGTTTTAAGAATTGTAGAGTAAAGAATTACTGTAAGTGTGAAAGCAGTCTGTTAGGAGAAATGTAACACTTTCAAAAGCTACCTTCAAAGTGTATGCATAAATATTTATAGTCCAAGCACAATAAATATCAGCGTTTCATCAGACAGCTTTGTGCAGAAGTATGTAATTTTCTCTATATCATTTTATTGGGTAGGCAAAAACTCAAGTCATTGATTTGTGTGCTGAAGTAATTTTAAAATAAATGGAAAAAATTCTCTGCACAAAGGAAAGTGGATTGGTCCAGACTTTTCTTTCCCAAAGTGCTACGTGAATTATTTCTCCATCTATCTTCTATTGGATTCTAGGCTTCTATGGGCAAAACTCCACTGGAGAATGAGGAGATACAATTTTTGCCAAATGTCTATTTTCATCTGTCTCCTGAAAACTGTTTCAAAGATTTGAAACGGGAGCTGTAATTAGTATGTTGTCTTCTTCCTCCGGCAGGAAACTCAAATGGAGTTCAGACTTTCTGCAAAGAAAAAAAGCCCATAGATCCTGAGTAATTTATTAATTAATAATTTATTAAATAATAATAAATAATAATAATGTTTTATTATTATTTACTTTAAAGAGTCATGGCTGAATATTTGCTTCTTCCTGGCTTCAGGAAGGCTATATATTTTTCTATAATATCTGTGTATAATTTGGAATTCAAGTGCTACATTTTTATAGGTAAACCAGGCCCTAAATGATTTGGACAAATTTTTGAGATTTGCTTTGTTCCCTATATGCATTTTCAGGCTTTCTAATTTTTTTAAAATTTCTTCTAACTTTATATTGTATATATTCTAGCTTTTAAAAAATGTATTCACACAGACGCCATGGGTGCATGTGACTGGAGATAGCTGACAATATTCCATTTACTCAGCTGGTAGAGAGAAAAGGTGGGTTTTAAGCTAGTTCATAAACATCATATGTACTTCTGTTTTTCCACAGAAAAGAAAATTTGTAGAATAATTATTTGAAACAACAGGTAACCCTCAACTTAAAACAATTCATTTAGTGACAGTTCAAAGTTGCAACAACACTGAAAAAAATGAATTATGATGGTTTTTCATACTTATAACCGTTGCAACATCCCCATGGTCATGTGATCAAAATTGGATGCTTGTCAGCTGGCATGTATGGTTGCAATGTCCTGGGGTCATATGATCACCTTTTGTGACTTTTTTTTTTACTGATCTAAAGAGCTAGAACTCACTTCTGCCTGACTGGTCTCAAATGACTTACAATTGCTGATTCTATTATTGTACTAAAAATAGCTTTTATAATTGATAATTATTCCTGCACTTGCTGGTTACCAAATATAAGTATTTTGGGGGACATTATTAAATCTTAAAGGGTACATTTGGTGGCTACTTCAAACTTGAAGACTGATTGCACTTAGTACAAACTGATTCTGATATAGGAATAGATAAGTTTCCCCAGCCCACAATCACACAGTTTCACTTGCTGGCATTTATAAAATAAATGC
Source organism: Ptyas mucosa (assembly GCA_012654045.1). NCBI lineage: Eukaryota > Metazoa > Chordata > Lepidosauria > Squamata > Colubridae > Ptyas > Ptyas mucosa. The sequence continues at coordinate 45,377,260 of WNWU01000001.1, forward strand.
TTTTATTTGTATTTTCTCAAATGCTTCTTTTTCTCAAATGTTTTGCTTCTCTCACATTTTGATTTAATACTGCCAAATAAATCCTAAACAATTTTCTAAAGTGGGTAAATTGAGAACCCGGTTTGGGGGGGCAATAAGCTGACTTTGTATAAATATACAAAAGTATGAAGGCTATTGCTTAACGCATTGTAAGCCACCTTGAGTCTCCGGAGAAGGGCGGCATATAAATATAAATTTTAAAAAAAAATTTACAACATTGTTTGTTGAGACACAGGCTAACATACAATTTATCCTTCCGAAAGATAAGTAGTATTCAATATCTATATACTTCTAAGTCTCTCATTGTCATGACCTTTAACTGGGTGTAACAACGCTTCATAGGGCAACAATCATCGAGCCAAGATAACTCAAATGGGCGAACTTACAGAAGGCATCCAAAATCTGAGATCAGTGACTCCTGAGGGAATGATCTTTTGCAAAGTTATAGTAGTTTCAGTGGTACTGGCGGCTGCAGTTGTGCTGGGCTGCTGCTGCAGTCATGTGACCTTCATTTCCAATATCCCATGACTGTTTCCCAGCCAATCTTTCAATTCCTTGCTCCCTCACTCACCCACCCACCCAGCAGCAGCAGCCACTTATCTGCTTGCTGGGGAAAAAAACTCAACACGGGAAAAACTCAACACGGGCATGAAGTCAGAAGCCACTCCTGGTCCCATTGCTTTTTTGCCTGTCTATGGTCATTCTATTTCTCTGTTTAGGTGAGGAAATATCTCTGAAATGACAGCCCAATGGCACAGATTTCTTTAATGTGAATTAAAATGCTTATATCCCTTGTAGAGAAAGCTGTAGCTGACATCTATTATAGCATTCAGAACTAATCAATTTTGTAATCTATTAATTCTAAACAGCATTTGAGGAAAAAAGTATCATTTGGGCAAACATCTTTCTAGTAGAGTAGTTTATAAGTTTAAATCAGTCACAAAGTTTTTGTATAAAAATGTTCTCCAATAGCTTGTGAGAAGTAATCAGACAGGTGAGGATGTTTCCCAGGCAGTGGTGGTAGTTCAGGAGTGAAATGCTACCGTTTTGGGCTGGTTTACCCAAGCTGGTAGTAAAAAATGCTATTGTTCGCCCGAACCGGTAGTAAAAAAATGCTTTAAAAAGTACAACAATCAGCTGTGCCGCGCGATTGTTGCAACTTTTTAAACTTTTTAAATTACTTATTCGCCCAAACCGGTAGTCACATGCCCACCAAGCCATGCCCACAGAACCGGTAGGAAAAAATTTTGAATTTCATCACTGTGGTAGTTCCAGAGTTAGGCTACCAGGGAAAGGTGAAAGGTGAAAGGTGAAAGGTGAAAGGAAAGGAAAGGAAAGGAAAGGAAAGGAAAGGAAAGGAAAGGAAGAAAAAGAAAGACTGTTTTATATAGTTCATCTGCACAACTTACATTAAAGAATATATTCTTTTATTAGAACTACAACATTTAGTCCCAGCAACTTTTAAAATATGTATGTACAAGCTACCCATAATTTTTGAAAATTATCAGAAAAATATACATGAAAATTTCATATTTTTGTAAGCTCATCTGTGGATAAGTCAGACCCAATTTGTCGGTGTATTTTGGCACCTAAAATTATCAGCTTATCCACAACTGTATATGGTAATAAAAACAAATTAAGGAATTGTTAGCTATGTTAACATGTAGTTAGGTGACATTTTGTAATATTGGGCAAAGAGAGCTTTTATAAAAAAAACAACTTTAGTGCTAGAAAAACATGTTTGTCTCTAGGGAATCTTCTTTTCAGGAAATTTGAAAGTTTCTTCTTTAATGTTGGAAGGTTAAGAAATTTAAGAAACAGCTGCTGGTGATGATTACATTACATTACCAAAATACCAAATTATATGTTCCATAGCTATGATATGCAAGTTACCTAGTTGCAAAGGTGACCTGACCACCAAATGAAATGTTTATTCTATGCAGGAATAACAAAATTTATTCTGAACAATACCACTTATCAAAACCCTATATTGGACTATGTTAGGTTTTTGAAGGCAGACCCAAGTATAATGCATTGAATATTCTAGTTTGAAAAATACTAGAATGCAGAACACTTTAGCTGAGCTAATTCTATCCAAGAAGATATAAAGCTGATCCACTTAGCTTTGATGTCACTTAGAGTTTAGTGACTGAGCTATCACTTTTCAGTCTGCTCCCCTGATAAGAAAAGTTACCTGAATCCAAAATTGAATCAACTACTGTCTGCCTGTTGGCATCCTTTAATATACTAATCTGAGCTTGGAATTTCTTGAGTTCAGAGATATTTTTTGAAAGTTTTTTAAAATTTGTTTTATTTTTCTATCTCTCTATTTTTGTTTACAGATATTAATGTAATACCAGTTCTTGCCTCTTCGAGTAACACTCAAGAGGCAAAAGTTCTTTCCTGAGATCTTTGTCTCAAAGGTGCTTTTTTTCTTCCAAAGGCAACGACACTGTTTTTTCCTTGAGGAAGAAGAAAATGTTTTGCTTCTCATCCAAGAAGCTTCATCAGTTCTGGTGAAATGATCAGAACTGATGAAGCTTCTATGACCTGGATGCCTGAGAATCTCTATAGACACTGAGATCTTTGTCTTTTTTGGATTTAATTTGGTTTCTTTTCTCTTTTTAGCAATTTCCATGATTCATTTTGACACCTGTTTTAATTTCTTCTGTGTTTTGGACTTCAACAATCTCTTTTCATATCAGAATCTTTAATTTCATTCTACAGTTTCTCTTGTTTACTTTCCTGACTGGTTGGATTTGTCCTTGCACTTCAGTTTGACTTGGAAATTAACACATTAGCAATTCATTCCATCGTCATCCCATAGCCACATCTTTGCTGTCATAGCTAGACTCTGTTCTACCTTCTTGTATCAATAATATAGTTAAACTGATTTCTATCTATTCCATCTGGTGATGCCCATGATATAGGTATTGTATCAGTAGTTAGAAGACTGATGAAATCAATGGTTTGGAAGAAACTAATAACTCATTATCTTGTTTCATTTCTGTTTCTTAGGCTATAAAGTTCAACTATTTTTTTTCCTTACTATTTCCAATTTTTGCATTCCAGCCTATAACTGCAAACAATACATCTTGCTTCTGTGTTCTGTTGATTTCATATTGAACTTCTCCATAAAACTCATCAACTCCTTGTCTTCATCACTAGTTGAAGCATAGGCTTGGATAATCATCATATTAAGGGGTCGTCTGCAAATCAAGTTGACATTATTCAGTTGATATTAATAATAATTAAGGTTATTCAAATTGATATTATTCAGTTGCTGACTGAATTGTATTCAAATGCTGACATTGATATATTCTTCCTGACTATGAAAGCAATGTCATTTTTAGTTCATTTTTCGAGTCTTCCTCAGGAACATAATTGTGTCATGCAGCCTGAGGGGTCCACCATCCACAGTGCATTGCCAATCACATTAACTTGAATATCCACATTGTTTTCTTGCCTTCTCCTATGCAGTTTGAAATTATTCCTTTCCCATTGTCACTAAAGTGATCATCTCCCTCCAGCATTTTCCTATACTGTTGCTGCTGATATAGGTGCCTACTTGATTTAGCTGGGCAGCTGGGATAAGCTTAACTGCCTGAATAACCCAGCTGGGAACATATATTCTTTCTGTAAATTCCCAGCTTTCTATACTCATCTGTCCCAGGATTATACTAACACTACCACAGTGAGGCAGCATAGCAAGATTTGAAGGGGTCACTAAATAAATACATAGAGCCTATTGAAAAATCTAGTCAAGGGGTAATGACTATGATCAGTCCTTGTTCCTTTTTACATGTTGGGTATATCAGCAAAAGTGGTTGAAGCCACTATGACACCAAAGCTTTGTTTGATCCAGGAAAACCTATATGCATTTAGGTTAAATATAGCGCCATGACTGCTTAATTGATAAGTTTGGAATATTCATTTCCTCTTGATTAAACTAAGCTTGTTTAACCAGTACCAGTCTGTTATGCTTCAAAAACACAACAGATATGTGAAATAGAAGATAAAACTAACAGGTTTATTTGAAAATACATTACTTTCCTCATCCTGGCCAAGATACATTATATGTCTTAAAGACTGAAGGGTGTTGGGCTGGAGAAGATTTTTATACACCTTTTATGGAAAATATATGCCACCCTCTATTACTATTTTCTGTTCAATTGTTGAATAGGCATATGAGAATGTGTTCAATTTATGTGCTCAATTTAGTGACTAAATATAAAGAAAATGATTCCATTTTGAAGCTACCATGAAGGCCAAAATCTTTGACCATCTTGAAAATTTACTTTAGTCTTTAAAACTTTCATAACCATAGGTCAAGCTACAATAATACATAGTACAATTGCTTGACAGAAAAAGCTTCAGTTTCCAGAATTTTGTTATAATAATAGCATGTACAAGAACCATTCCAAAAAGGTTATACTGTTTATTCTCCCTCTCCTTCTTCCTCTCCCTCCCTCTCTCTCTCCCTCCTATCTATCTGTGTGTGTGAGAGCACATGTAAACATCTACATACACATACATTTCTGATTAAACGCATACATAAAGTCTGTAAAGGTCCATTTGAAATTAACAATGACCAAGAAAACATATTTTTGTATTTCTAAATGTATTTCATTCATTTTCGTGATGATGCCCAATGAATAGTTTATATTAGAGATACTGACCTAGATCAGACTGAGTTAGTCATATTTTTGTTCCATGTCTAACCTCAGGCCCGCTTATTTAAAGAGGATTAAAACAAACACTGTCTTCATCTCATAAATTTTGTTTCTAAATAAATCCTACCAGAATCTACATCTTCCTATGCATTACCAAGCTATTAATGTGATGGTTCAATCAACATTTGACCACACTGAGTGGTAAATTTGTCCTTAATAAACAATTTCATACAATTGCACAGTATAACTTTAGCTTTTAAATCTGAGACCATTCATTGTCAGGAATTGCTAGAACAGAATTCTGTACATGGTCAGAGATTTATCTGCCACAACGTGCAACAGAATTTTTTTCTGCACATTGGGATCAGATAACAGAGGCTGCTTCTAAAGAATCTGATTTAAGTGGATTATGTCGGAAAGATTAGGACCAAGAGTAGGAATCTACTTTAGAAGTATTCATTGGGTGATCATTAAGGATTTGCTTTCTGGCAAACCACAGAGGGAAGTTGCAACAGTAAACAAAATAACTGAAAGTGACATGAAGGGAGTGGTAAATCAGCCTAGCGTCTGGAGCCTCAGGACGCTGCTTTTATTCTTTGAGTAATAGGTTAAAAAACTGAAAATCATAATAACACCCCCCTCCCTTCACTTGGCAAAGATCACTGATACCCAACTGATATCCATTTCGACAAACTGCTGCTTCTCTGAAACCAAGCATTATATGGCCTGTAATCTGATAATATAAATAAATGAATCCATGTATTCTTCACAAGTGGATCATGTACATTTTCATGACTTTGATGGTAAAAATGTAGTATTGCATTGTTATAAAGAACTTTCAGGCATTAAATCTTCTCTTTTCTGAAACAGTGTGAGGGGGGGAAAAGAAAACCTTTACACTTGAATCTATTCTTTTTGCAAAAGACAATAGGCTCCTTAACACCTTTTGTGAAACATCCCACTAAAATATCAAAAGACATTTCAGCAAATATTTTATAGATTTGCTGAAAAATTGAAAATTCTTCACTCGTAGGGAGAAAAAAAAGATTTAACGATGCATATTTGCACTTTTTATTTCATTATTATTGTTATTTTTCTTGACAAAGGAAGGCCTTTTGTTCCGATTTCTACCACAGAATCACATTTTGTGACTTTCTACTGTCCCCTAGTGGCACGTTAATCTTTCTACCTACTGGGTTATTGTAATTCTATATTGTTTCTGTGGTTTTGTGTGTGGGCATGTTTTCCTGAGACTATCATTAACAAATATCTGAACTGTTACTATGTAGCCTACCAATTGCACATAGAATTGCACCAATGCACTTTAGTTCAAATGATCCTTTCATGTATTCTTAAACAATATAAACAAAGCACAAAGCCATATGCTATCTATATCTTGCATTACTTCTTTACAGTAAACACTGCATAGTTCTAGATGCTAATTCTATGATGATAAAAGTAGAATATTATTAGTTGTGACAGAGTTTATACAGTAGCTACAGCAACTGAGATGTAATATGTGACAGGATGGAAGGTTTTCATCAGTGCACTTGTAAGCATCTCTCCATTCTTTTCACTTTCTCTTCCATGGAGGTCTGTTATTTCCTGAGAATGTTAGCAGATTTATTCATTAATGCTGGATCTCTTGTATGGAGGTTTGAAGATTTTACAGGTTATGTATAACTATATTTTAGATGTTTAAGATATTATAGACTTCAAGAGATGTTCAAATTGTTTGCTCAGTTGTAATTGCTGTACCACAAAGCAATTTATGCTTTTCACACCAGACAAAACTTCCAGGTATTCTTGGAGATCTGTGATTGACAGGAATGTTATTCTAACATGAAGACTGAGACTTCTGGATATGTCCCCAGTAGCCTTTCTTCTTTAAAGAATATCCGTCAGTTTGTTGTGAATAAAATTAATTTTAATTCAAAATAAAAAGAAATGATAACAAAATAAAACAGTTACTATGAATGTTTGGCCAGTTTATTAGTAAGAGCCTCATTAGATTTTTCTAGAAAGTTAATCTCTTAAAAATCAAACATTCCAAAGTTGTTATAGTTTTTGGAATGGCGAGCTAATCTTGTTATTAATGAGAAGAGCGAGAGCCTTTTAGCTTTGGTTATTGATTTATTCTGTTTTGACATCTGTTTGTGATGTCATCATCTGAATCTACAGTCAATCCAGTATGGTCTAGTAACAATGTATTTTTGCTAGAAAACAGAACAAATGTGGGTTTCTAAGGTCATATGGTAACTTAATGAGGTCTGCTTATATGAACCTGTGTTTCATTAAGATCTCTCAAAACAAAGCTTTAGTTTGCAATCCTGTCTGGCAGAAATACTCAAGATTACAACCAATTCCACCAGTTTTATTGAATGCCATTTGAAAATGGAAACCAAAGAGCTTACAGCTCTGTTTCAAAGGAGAATGAAAACAAGCTAGATGGTTTCCTGATACATAAACAACAAACCAGAACATCAGTTTTGTGTAATATTGTGTGTCCTTTAATTCTAATTTTTCAAATAACCTTATTTTTTTTATAATCCACCAGAATCTCTTCCACATGTTAAAATAATAAGCAGATATCATTTAAGATAGCAAGCTATATTGTAAATAGAGATAGAAAGTAGAGATAGAAATAGAGCTGTAAACAGTGGGATAAAATGCAATGAAAAGTCTACTTTTTTATTTAGACATTTCAAATTTGCTTAATTGAATATTCATATCCTCCATAAAAGATCCTTGGCAAGAATATTTTGATCTTATGTTCTTATTATTGATGATACGTGATAAAATGGTTAAAATTATGCCTGAATTTAATTTTAACAAATAAGAATAGGGTGTTCTTAATCTTAAATTGAAATTTCAATCTTAACTGAAAGTGTTCTTAATCTTAAAAAAAAAACCAAATTGATCCCACCCCCTTAGAATAAATACTTTATTTCTTTCTCAAACATCTCTGAAAGCAGTACAATATATAATTTTTAAAATTCTGCAAATAACTCCAGAACATGAAGAGATCAGTGGAGTTATTCATAGATACGATATCATGGTAGAATACATTTCCTTTTCAATACAAAATTATAAATAAAGTATTGAAGATTACCAAATTCCAAACATTCTGTAACTATTTGAAATAACAACTAGTTATATAGATTCACATGTTTATTATAAAATCAAATCCAAAGGTAGATAAAGGATGAGAATAGAAACATTTTTTTTAAAAAAAATGATTTATATGCCGCCCTTCTCCGGAGACTCAGGGCGGCTTACAGTGCGTTAAGCAATAGCCTTCATACTTTTGTATATTTATACAAAGTCAGCTTATTGCCCCCACAATCTGGGTCCTCATTTCACCTACCTTAGAAAGGATGGAAGGCTGAGTCAACCTTAAGCCTGGTGGGATTTGAACTTGCAGTAATTGCAAGCAGCTGATCTTAATAACAGTGAATTAGTCCACTGCGCCACCAGAAACATTAACTGTAGCATTAAATTCAATGAAAATGAAATATAGCAGTTGTGTATGTGTGTGTGTGTGTATTGATATGGCCACTACACTCACTTTCAAAATATTCAAATGTTCATTGATTTCATATTAAATGAAAGATTGAAGTCATTTTGAAATTTGTTGTAAATATGTTATTGTCCTTAGTGAAGATATTACATGTCTGCTCTCTGAAACTGCCACACAATTCCAAAAGCAGGGAATTGTTATTGCTTTAAGGTATTGCAGGAAAGTACAGTATTTATACTTTTAAAGCACCATTCATACATCAAAACTGAATTGTCACCCAGCTGTAATGGAAATAATAATAATAATATGACAACTGCCTCAATTTTTTAAAATATTGGGCCAGCAATAAAATGGACTCCTTGTTTAGTGAATATATATTGTCATCTCTGTATTGTAAACATTCTTTTAAATTAATGCTACAAAGAAAATATGGAGTGGGTTGCTGCGTGATATCAATCAGACTAATGTAAAAATCTTTGTTAACAATAACTAAATCATGGGACTCTGCTCCATTTTGCTAGATCATTAGGCTATACATTTAACAATATGGAAATGATGACCTTGAATCAAACTTCATCATTCAAATCAAGTTTTCTACAGATTTTTCTGGAAACAGTTCAAATGCAAAACTGTTACAAAACACATGCACACACATTTACTTCGCTTTATGAAATTGCTCAGCTCTGCTGTCATGATCCTTGCTACAGTGGGTGCACTTCACTGAAAAGAATGAAGCAAATCATGCCTATAAAAAAATAATTTCACAAATTGCTTTCCTGGAGCCTCATATAGACTAAGGGGACTTAAAAGGCATGGACAAGCTAAAAGGATGGTATTAATCACAACTAGAATGTTAAATAGAAATTAAGACAACCAAGGAAAGTTGAAGTTTGAGGTCTAATCTGAGACATACATTGAGAAAGTGCTTTTTGTTTGTTTCTTAATTTGTGGTAGGTGCTGGCTTATTAATTGAGCCAAATAAAAACAGTAAATGTTGACAGTAACTTAACCAACATATTTTATTTGACATTAATTTCCTGCTAGCAGGTAAAAGTAGTAAAAGTATGCTAAACAGCAGTTTGAAATGCGTAGCCAAGCTCTATTTTTTAACCTCCATTTTGAATGACTGTGCCATAGAAGCTGTACAAAGTTATTTGTATGCCCAGGCATTTAGTTTCAGGGTATACATATCTTTTGCCAGTTTGAAGATTTGAATCAAACTAAAATGCCTTCCAAATGCGGCACTTTGTTCTGTCCAAATAAATAAAAAGACAAGAATTGCATTAATGTAGATTTTTAAACTGGATTAAATCAGAGTGAAAATATGGCCTCTGTGGGACTTTTGGTAGTTCTTTCAAAAATACATACCATAAAAGGGAGACAGGAAGATATAGTGCCTACCATGGTAAAAATAGCTGAGTTAGGACATGTAGCCTAACTGAGTCTATGGTGCTACTTTTCCCCCCTTATTTTTTAAAAGAAAAGCCAGTCATAAAAAGAGCTACGATATATGTTATAGTCTATTTAAAAACAAACAAACTGATGTGATCATTAAAGTTGTCATGTTAATTGTTTACGTTAGTTTTCAACCTACATATATTTTATGCACAAATACCATTCTTTTAATTTCATTTGTGTCATTTCCTCTTTTCTAGTTTAGAAAACTTTCTCTAAAAACCCATTGGTACTGTTTATTCAGTGACCCTAAAAGTCCTCAGTGGACCTTAACATGAATAGGTATTCAAATCTCTGAAATATTTATGGAAAGGAGAATTTCTAGAATCTTTTTAATAATAGCATAAATAATCTGTCAAACGCTTTTTACTGAGCCCCATTACAGTGTTTTTAAAAGGTGCAATAATTCAAGTATCTAGATAGCAGCTCAAACTACTACTACTTTTTGTAATGTAATGCTCTAACTGAATCCTAATTCCTGGCCCCACTTTCAGAAAAATACAGTTGTCTTTATTTAAACTAAAGCTGTAAAAGGAAACTGTAAAAGGAAGATACAAGAACATTGTATAAAGAGCATAAGTATAATTTTAAAACTATTTTGTCTTTGGTCTAGGATTTTCTTCCTATTTATATGTAGGATAAGTACAAACCTAAAGGGTTGATTTGTACTGATATGTTATCTATGAAAGACTTTGAAATAACTAGCACAACCAGTTACCATTTATATAGTCAATTTTAATCTAAAAATGCATGTGTGTGTATGTAGGTATTTATTCGAATTCCAGAATTTAGTGAGATGCAATATATTTTCAGAGGATAATATTTTCAAATATTGCTTTCTGTTTTTTATTTAAAAGACCACACTGCTTTGTAAAATGTATCCAATGTTAGGAGAAAAAATGTTAATAAAAGCAGTTATTTCATTTCTTTATGTGCATTTAAAAGAAAAAGGAGGGACCATAAACATGAAAAGAAGCAGATGATCTAAGTTGTAAATCTACCCCCATTTATCTTTGTATTAACAAGAGCAATAGCAAGTGATACTGTTTTCTGTGCATTAAAATATCATTGGGAAAAAATGCTGCTCAGGACACAGTGGTAGTGGGTTGAGTTTGCCCAGTCTTTACCCAGAACAGGATTAATCTTTGTGATGGTGCAAAGTGTATGTCTAGGGTCAGAGTGCGGGTTGCCTTTTGGGATCTGCATTACATTAGTGTCATTTTTGGATTCCTGATGTTAATCAAAACCAACACCATAAAGCGTCACTTAGCTAATTTGTGTATTATTGTCAATGTTACCATTAATTATGCATTTGTGAGGAAAAAGAGGATTAATGAGTTGTCACAGGTAATTTACAATGATCAGGCTCCCCAGGACATTAGGAAAACACTAGCTGTGTAAGATTACCATTCTAACATTAATACCATGTAAGTAGGGAAGTCTTTGTTAAGCCTCTGAACCAAGTTTGTCCATCACCATCAGTCTATCTTTTCTAAAAAAAAAAAAAAAAAACTTCCTACGCAGCAATAATTACAATTTATTGAAAGCAATTGTGATTTTTAAAAAAAAAGAAAGATGCACCCTACTATCTAAACTGTTAATCATGAATAAGTGGTGTTACACATTAATTGGGAATTGTGGAATTTGTGCAGCATGTTGCTAAGTTACTCAGACCATTGTTCCCACTGCAAAGTTTTCATCAGCAAACTTAATGAGCACACAAAGCCTCATTAAAGGTGCCACATTATCAGGTGACAAGGCCATCGTTAGCACATGTCATTGCTGTAATGTGATGTTACTTTTAATATCAAGACAGCAGGGACAGTGGGCAGCATAATAAGAGCCATCAGGAATTATAATACCAAACTGAAGATTCAAATAAGATATTGAAAGATGCACTACTTTTGTCCCTACACAATGTATAGTTCTTACTGTAAAAGAAAATGAGACATTTCACTAGGTAATTCATTCATTCTGAGAAGTGAAACTACATGCCATTTAAAATACACTGATTTTAAATAGAAGGATCTATATTAAGTGTTCGACACATACGTACATACATACATACATACACATGTATATAAATTTATGTCAGATGTTGCTCCTGTGTGACTTGCTATCACATGTGGATGTGCATTACCCACAATCTAGCTATTTCTATTCTTTCTTAAATGACAACCCAGCTGTTGCCTATATTATCAGCACCTACCCTATTGAGGTTTGTATGTAAAAATATGGATAGTTTATTTTTATTCTTTTACAGGAGATTGGATTGTTGTCTTGTTGTCTTGCTTTTATTATTTTCTAATTGGAACATTTCACTGTCTGATGCTTCTGCTGGATTTCACTCTCTGTCTTCACTGATCCAATCCATTGCCTCGCCTACTCAATATATTTTTATTTTTTTCCTCTCTTAGATTGGTTACTATTTCATACTTACTAATGTTATTTTGTATTTTTGCAAAATATCTGAGTTTTTCCAAATTTTACATCCATTTTAATTTTGAAAGCCTAATTGCTTCTGCTTAGAACACTAAGAAAATATTCATATAAACTGTATGAAAGGGTGAAGAATCCACTCCTTGATACCTATCAAATTCTTATGATATGGATGATCAAAAGATTTTTCTCCATGTCAGTTTAGAGTAGGGGTGTCAAACTCAATTTCATTGAAGGCCGCATCAGGGTTGTGTTTGACCTTGGGGGTGGAGGAACAGGGGGACATGGCAAGCTCGATATCACTTGTGTCAGGGGCACCTGTGGTGGCCTGGGTGGGGCTGAGGGAATCCATTATCTCCAGTGGATGAAGGAGAGACTAGGGAGAGTGCCAACCCTTGTCCTCCAGAGGAGTCTCCCCGTCCCTCCCAGGCCACATGGTGGACCCCTAGACAGCAGCACAGGCACCAGACCACCACAGTCCCAAGCTGTTTGTAGTTTCAGCTACGATGACCTCCTGCAATGCTCTCCCAGCAAAAATGGAGCTCAGGAAAGCTATGCGCAGCCCTCCTGAGCTCTGTTTTTGCTGGCAGAGTGCTGCAGGAGGTCATCATAGCCGAAAATGAGCTCTGTGCATGGCCATCCCGAGCTCTATTTTCACTGGCAAATCACTGCAGGAGGCCGTGACAGCTGAAAAGGAGCTCCCAATTCTGTACACAGCCCTCCCAAGCTCTGTGTGTGGCCCTCTTGAGCTCCATTTTCAGTGGCAGAGGCACCGCAGGCTAGTCCTTCAATGTTCCTAGGGCAGCCCCACAGGCCAGATCTGAGCACCCTGAGCAGACTGGATCTGGCCCACTGGCCTTGAGTTTGACACCCCTGGTTTAGAGTATTTGAAACTTTTTTTTTTATGCTATCCCTAGAAGCAAATTCTGTGGACTGTCGAGATCTTCATTTTTACAAGAAATGCAGATATTGTGCAGTTAGATGAAGTTAATGGCTGGAGGTTTCCTCAATACAGCAATAGAAATTGTCTGCCCTAATTGCTGTTTGCAGCCAGTTCTCAAATAATTCCAGAAACAGATAGATAGGAATCTGATTTCCTCAGCATGTTGTTTGTCATTAGGAGATTGTTTTGTGGAAAGGACGAAGCTCTCCTGACTCCCTTCACCCAAACAATCTTTCACTGCAGCCTTGAACGCCTTACTTTTCCACAAAATATTTCTTGCTTAACTTTAATGTTACTGTCCCAAAGGTGCTATTTTCAAAAGAAAACTGGACAACTTCAATTTTTCCTTGAAGACATTTTACTTCTTATCCAAGAAGCTTCTTCAGTGCAGAACTGTTGAACATTCTGAACTGAAGAAGCTTCTTGGATAAGAAGTGAAAGATCTTCAAGGAAAAAGAAAGTCCAGCTGCCTTTTGAAAAAGAACCTTTGGAGAACCATAATCTGGATTACTGAGAACGTGGGAGACCATAACTTGTAGTCTCACTTTAGACGTGAAGCCAGCTGGTGACTTTGGGCCAGTCACTTCTCTCAACCCTAGAAAGGAGGCTATGGCAAACAAGTTCTGAAAAACCTTGCCAAGAAAACCTTGCAGGAATTTGTTTAGGCAGTTTCTGGATATTGAACATGATTGAAAGGAAGAAAGAAAAGTGCTTTATTGTATTTTAAATTATATTCACATATTTTAATGTTGTATACCATTAAGAGATACTATAGAAATATTTAAAATAAATAAAAGTAGTAGGAATTGAATAATTTAGGACAGAAAAAGATATAATATCACAGAAATATTATAATATTTCTATGTAATAACTTGCTCTCATATATAAATAGCATTTTTATAGAATCAATCCAGATAAATTAAAATCAATTAGAATTTTGCCTTTAGTGTCCTTGAAATGTAGCTTATGTTTGGTAACAACATGCTTCTCAATATAGATGTGATTTATAAAAATGTCCCTCAACCATCTGTTAAAATACAGCTACAACTATTTCCAATAACACTTGAATTCTCCAGGAGCCTCATCCATTCATAATGAAAATGAATTCTTCTATCAAAGTAGAGCTATAAAATTGACAGAATTGCAACTAATTTTGTTTTCATAATGTGGCAGTAATTTTAATTGATGTCATGGCAGACTTTAAGCTAGTCTTCCCTAGTGTGTGAAGAAAGTCAGTATAGTCAGGGTGCCATGGGAATCTTTTCACAACTCTGCAGTCTCACATCTTAATCTGATATTCATTTCACACCATTCATCACCAACAGTGCCAGCAGCCAACTCAAATTCTTATGGATGAAAAGTCTCTCTGTGTATAGTACCTTTTAATGAATGACATTTATTTTTAATATATTTATGCTCGAAAAACATTATTTCAAGGGATTGTTAATGCTATCACCTACAACCAAACTATGCAAAATTCAGTTGAGCAGGTAGGTGTATGGAAACACAATATCAATTAGTTAATTGCATACAGAATACACAATGTGGCGTATGCAGAAATGTATATTAGACTGAAAATTCATAAATGTGAAAGGTTGCATAGTTTAGAAACATGACCACTCTTTTCCTTTTTTTAAAGTATGTGTCATTATTGCTTAATATTTAACAAATATTTAACCTTATTTGTATTGGTAATACCTTAGAAGTGTATCCTGTGGCAATTCCTGCATACTGAAAGAAAGATTAAATGTCCAGTTTATATACTTCATGTGATACTTAAATGCTGCCCATATAAAGGGGAGATGGGAAAATCTCTCATTAGAAAACCAAAGGGAGCATTGTCTTTTTTTACAAAAAGGCATAGAAGTATGTAGTGCTAAGAACACTTACTTGGAACGATGTGCATCGAAGACTAAAGTTCTCTTTGCAGTACTAAGTCAATTTAGTCTTAAACTATATTCTTGTTTGTCAGTCAGCTCATGACCATCTCCATTTATACTGAACTGAATAAAGGGAAAAATTGGCTTAAATCCTGATTTTCTCTCTCTGCATGTGTGCCATCTTCTACTAAGCTACCTGAATTCCAAACTTTAGATGATTCCACACCATAGCAGCTCCCATGCCCCATTTATTTTTGTTCATAAGGATAGCAACAGCAATAACACTTAGATTTATATACTGCTTCATTGTGCTTTACAACAGCAGTTCTCAATCTTTGTGGCTTGACGGCTCACCTGGGGGAGAGGGAACTGGACCACGCGGGTGCAGCCCAGTTCCAAATAAGGCACAGCCCGGTAGTGGGCCACGGCCCATGGGTTGCGGATCCCTGCTTTACAACACTCTAAGCGGTTTACAGAGTCAGGATACTTCTCCCAACAATCTGTGTCCTCATTTTATTGACCTCAGAAGAATAGAAGGATTAGATAATCTTGAGCTAGTCAGGATCAAACTCCTGGCAGTCAGCAGAATTAACCTGAAATACTACCATGCCTCCATTCTCACCACCATGCCACCACAGCTCATGAACTCGAGCTTACAGAGAAGGCTGTGTTATAATTATTTACTCACCATCAACTAATCCATATCCATTGATTGTCATAGCTTCTGCATAATTTAGGATGCAATTGTATACCAAATTACCTAGTAATAAGTCCCACTGAATTCAGTACGAAATTCTATGTACTATGTTTTAAATTGTATGATCAATTTAATGATACAATCTGACCAACAAGGTAATGATATGGTCTTCCACATAGTCTGCCAACAGCTTCAGGTGTTGAGTCTTTAAAAAGTGTAAAATAACAGAGGCATTTAAATAGTTTTTTCCCTATCGGCTATTCTAATATTATATCATACTCTCTCTCTCTCTCTCTCTCTCTCTCTCTCTCTCTCTCTCTCTCT
>WNWU01000001.1:45401655-45433422 GCA_012654045.1 Ptyas mucosa
TTTTTTTGGGGGGGGGGGAGATTCATAGTGCATTGACTGAAAAATGAGATACCCACATCTTTACTATTTCTTGCTGCAGCAAGTATAGATTGACCCAGTACTTTTATCTATTATGAAAAAACCTGAGAGAATATATAATTTCGTATTTGGCAATCAATCAATTATTCATTCACTCACTCACTCACTCACTCAATCAATCAATCAATCAATCAGAATAGAGCTGGAAGGGACCTTCAAGGTCTTTTAGTCCAACCTCCTGTTCAGACAGGAGATCCTATACCAGTGATGGCTAACCTTTTTGCCATCGTGTGCCAAGAGGGGGCGGGGCGGGGGATGGTCGTGCCCACACGTGCCCACACGCATGTGCGCGCAACCCCCCTCCCCCCCTCCTGGCACATGATGGCCTGGTAGGCCCATTTTTCTTTCTTACCTGGCTCCAGATCCTGTCTATTTATCTGGGAAGGGCGAAAACAGCCTTTCCCACTCCCTTGGAGGCCCTACGGAGGCTGAAAGTGGGACAGGAAGTGACATTTTTTGCTGTCCCCAGCCTCCAGAACCTCTCTAGGAGTCCCTAGGACCCTCTCTAGGAATCTCTAGGAGCCTCTCTAGGAGTCTTTGGAGGCCGGGGACAGCAAAAAAGTCACTTCCTGTCCCACCGGAAGTCAGGAAATGGGCCCTTTCAGCCTCCGTAGGGCCTCCAAGGGAGTGGGAAAGGTTGTTTTTGCTTTTCCCAGATAAATAGACAGGATCTGGAGCCAGGTATGAAAGAAAAACGGGCCTTCCCCACCCACCCCAGTCCCTCCAGAGGCAGGAAACAGCCTGTTTCCCTACTTCTGGTGGGCGCAGAAGGCCCGAAAATCAGCTGGCCAGCAGGCGCATGCGCCCCAGAGCTGAGCTGGTGTGCCCACTAATATGGTTCCCCATGCCACCTGTGGCACGCGTGCCATAGGTTCGCCATAACGGTCCTATACCATTTCAGACAAGTGATTGTGTAGTCCAGTGATGGCTAACCTTTTTGCTGTCGTGTGCCAAAAGGGGGGAATGCACGTGGGGGTCATGTACGTGTGCCCACACCCATAATTCAATACACCCTGCACTCCTACGCATGTGAGCATGATCCCCTGCGCGACCCCTGCTTTTGGCATGCAATGGCATGTGAACCGGGTAAGCCCGTTTTTTGCCTTCCCCAGGCTCCAGAGGCTTTCTAGGAGCCTGGGGAGGGCAAAAATTGCCTTCCCCACCCCACACCGGAAGCCCACCGGAGGCCAGAAACAGTCCGACTTCCGGTGGGCCCAGAAGGCCTGAAAATCAGCTGCTCAGCGTGCACATGCGCGCTGGACCTGACCTAGGGCAACGCTCGCATGCCCACAGATATGGCTCTGCATGTCACCTGTGGCACGTGTGCCATAAGTTTGCCATCACGGGTCTAGTCTCTTCTTAAAAACCTCCAGTGAAAAAGCACCCACAACTTCTGAAAGCAAGCTGTTCCATAAAGTGAACCATTGAGTGGAATAATAATGGTAATGGTGGCCTCAGCTTTCCTGGGCGTGTTCGGGTAAATGCAAACCTTGGGAATATTTTAATTTGGGTTTCACTTATACCACTGTCCAATATGGTTTTTCCATGCTTACTCATGCTTTTGATTGTCCTCCCTTCCCCAAATGAAGAACGAAGCACTCATTCTTTGGCTCTCTCACATGTCTTCCAATCATTTTCTTTTAAAAAATAATTTGACTAATGAAGAGATCTAGAAATTACAGAAGCTGGCACATTTTTATCACCCTTGAATTTTATTTAAATTATAGCAATTATCTCTAGATTTGTACTGACACTTTAAATTACCATATACTTATATAAGAGGCTTCTCAGTGGAATCAACTCTGGACTACATAACTATTACTTTGTTCCAGAAAGGTTTCTCTATCAAGTCTATTTTTCAGATTATTTATTTGTTAATGTTTTCATTTATTAATTATTTTATTAATGCTTCAGGACTTTTTAAGGCCAAAATAATTTTAAAATAGTTTTTCATTAGAAGATTGTATACATATAATAAGTACATTCAAAGAAAAAGATATAGTAAATGTAAAAGAAATGAAAGGCAAAGAAGAAAAACAGAGAAAGGATGTGAAAATAAAAGAGGGGGGGGGGGAAGAAAATAGAAAAAAATGACTTCCAAACTTACTGTTAGCAGTTATACATACAATGAGTCCTTCAGGAGAAGGGCGGTAAAGAAATCTAATAAACAATTAAATTCAAACATCTTTCTCTAAGATTACATCATAATTCCCTTCTTTCTACATATTTAGTAATCCTCAAAAGTGTAAGCCACAAAGTCATTTTTAATGCAAAAAGTCCAAAAGGGTTTCTAGATATATTGATAATATATCAATATTGTAATGCGTTTTCTCTAACCAAAGAAGTCAGTTTTGCCATCTCAGCAAGTTCTATCAATTTCATCAACCATTTCTCCATAGTGGATAATGCAAAATCTTTCTTTCTTTGTGCATATAATAATCTTGCCGCAGTAATCATATATTGAAATAATATTCCATGACTCTTTTCTAACTGTGTACTATCGGTTCTAAAAAGAAAAGGCCTGGCTTCAACTGAATATTAATCTTTAAATTTTCTCTTATCAATGTGCATTTGAATCCAATTTTTTATAAAAACTTTTTTACATTTAGGACTTCTGAAATAAAAACAATGGAGATAAATTTTATTACAAATAATTTCTGTTATACCATTCAAGTCTAAAAAGATATAGTAAAGATGCTACAAAACCAAGTCCCCAAATTCCATCAACAAAGTTTTTCCTAAACAATTATATTTTTAATCAGCTGCCAAAATTCCAAAGAGGAAATAGCTCAGCAGGACTCCAGCGGCAACATATTACCGAATAAGTGTGTTACCACAAGGTAAGTGCTAGGTAATAACTTTGAATTCTCTCTCTGGGTATATTTGTATTCTGAATGCCAAGTATTAAAAAAAAATCCATGCTTTAAAGAATACTTTTAAATTGCTGAAAGACACTTATGATAGGTTCCACATTTAGAAAACAGTAAAAGCATTAATATCATAAAGAATATGGAAACTCTGTGTGGGGTGTGTTTATCTGTGTCTAGAAAAGCTGTGGGAAGGAAAGCTATGGCAAATCTAGACAGCATTTTAAAAAGCAGAGACATCACCCTACCAACAAAAGTGTGTATAGTCAAGGCTATGTTTTTCCCAGTTGCAATGTATGGCTGTGAAAGTTGGACCATAAGAAAGGCTGAGCACTGAAGAATTGAGGCCTTTGAACTATGGTGCTGGAGAAGATTCCTGAGAGTCCCTTGGACTGCAAGGTGATAAAACAGGTCAGTCCTAGAGGAATCAACCCTGACTGCTCTTTAGAAGGCCAGATCCTGAAGATGAAACTCAAATACTTTGGCCACTTAATGAGAAGGAAGGACTCACTGGAGAAGAGCCTAATGCTGGGAACAACTGAGGGCAAAAGAAGAAGGAGACGACAGAGAATGAGGTGGCTGGATGGAGTCACTGAAGCAGTAGGCATGACCTTAAATGGACTCGAGAGGATGGTAGTGGACAGGAAGACCTGGAGGAACGTTGTCCATGGGGTTGCGGGGGGTTGGACATGACTTTGCAACTAACAACAAGAAAAGCTGTAGTAAACAGTATGTTGTGTTATTGTTGTAAAATTAATTTAAAAAAAAGAAAAGCTGTAGTAAACTGGGAAATTATCACTAACCCTTGCAAAGGTAAATATTGAAATGAAGATTTGTTCTGAAGCCAATCTACAGAAATCTTTCGTGAGAGGGAAGAGAAATGCAGGAACCATTAAGCTTTAAAGCAACAAGGAATATGTGATGAGGAACTCTGGACTGCTGGCTGCTAATGTCCTTCTCAAGATGGAGACTTTTAAGTAAGTTCTCCTTACTCAGATAAAACCAGTTACTGTATGGATTCTGCACCAACTGAAGTTTTACAATAATTTTCAAAGACAGCATACATTTGATTTTATATTGTTTGCTTTTCAAATTTGCCATTTTGCTATTTAACATGTGAATGAATGTAACCTAACTGACAAAGGTAACAACACCTAGTTGTTGAGCCACTATAGATGTGCATTCCCAAACATAATGATGTTAAAATAATGAAACACACAAGCTTTTGTACTTGAATTATAATATTGCACGAGAGTACAAAAGGGAAGGAGTTTGGACTGCAATGTTGTGGCACATGTTTTGTCACTTGCCACCTTTTGCACCCGCTGCAGAGACTTGTGGGAGACAAAATTATGAAAAGTGAAGCTGAGCAATTGAAGAGGGGAAAGGAAAATAATTTGTAGGACAATGAGACATGCATGTAGCATCTGACTGCAGCTTCTTAAAAAGTCTCTGACTCAAGACCCACAATATATATATAAATAATGCACCAGTGAAATGTCATATCTGACCATCACTAATGTCATGCAAGGACACTAAAATAATCCCTTGACATAATTTCCATATATATATATTTTCTAATTTAAGTCTGGCAAGCTAAAACTGAACAAAAAAAAAAATCCACCACAAACAAATAACTGGGTTCAACTGAAATGTTATTTGGAAGTCTCAAATAACAGCTGATCAAGATGTTGAATAAATAATTTTGCTCATTACAAAACATTGCATTCAATGGTAAAGAATATCGCACGTGAGTGCGCGCGCGTGCACACATACAAACACCTGCAGTAATTTTAAAGTATATGTGAGGATTATCTTATATTTTCAGAGTGCAGGCAGATATTATGTAAAGGAAAGAGGACCTATTGAAAGGAAAAAGTATATTTCTGCCCCCTATGAATGAGGACTTCAGGGAAAAAAATAGTGTTGGAGGGAGATGGAGCCCTGTTTCTCCTTTTTTGCCTCAGTGCAATTCTTCCCTTGTCTTTACAGTCTGGTTCTGTTCAGGCTTTAGGAAAAAGGTTAGAAGTCACCATTTCAGCAGAGGAGATAAGCCTGCCCCTCCCCTGTTCGTGGAAATATACTTGCTGAAAGCCTTTGAAGATTAAGTCTCTAGCAAGATTGGGGGCTGCTCCCCATTGCTCCAGTGGTGACATCTAGCCCTTTCCCTAATGCCTCAATAGGGTTTATTTCTCTTTTCTTTGAAGCTTGGATCAGTTACCTCACCTCACTTCCGTTCCATTTTGTTGTCCCTTCCTGTTATGTTATGTTATGTTATGTTGTGTTGTGTTGTGTTGTGCTGTGCTGTGCGTTGTTTTGTGTTGTTACGTTGTTATGTTATGTCCTGCCTTTATTATTTTTATACAGAAGTCATGGTGGTGAACATATCTAATAGTCCTTCTTTCTCCTATTTTTTCCACAGCAACAATCCTTTCCCCCCCCCCAAAAAAAGTTTTTAATTTTATTTCTCCTAAACAGTCATTTATCCACCATTTTCCATTCATCTTATCTTTTAACTTTCATTTTTAATTTTTACTTATTTGGGACTGCTTTTTTACCATTTACTCTTCTTTATTTTTCCACAACCTTTCTTCTTCTCCTGCCCTTCTCTTCCTTCTTCTAGCTCCTCCTACTTTCTTCATTCTTCCTCTCCTTCTCTTTTCTACTTCCCCTTCCCTTCTTCCCCTTCCCACAGCAACAATCCTATGGGGTGAACTGGACTGAGAGAGCCCCTCACTTCACTTTATCTAGATTTTCTTCTTCTTTTGTGGGAAGGAAGGGATGTGTGTTAATAAAGTGTGGAACTTGTCTCCATGTGTGATAAAGAGATAGAGTGGTTAGAATATTATGCTTCCTTTATGTACTGTATATGAACATGTGAGAACAATGGTATCATAGATAAGATGCTTTATATTACAGATAATTAATTTTAATCAGTAATCATTTGTTTTGTGCTGTGTGGTTTCTGGAATTGTATTTATTTGAATGTATATATGTACATATGTATCTGTACATATGTATTTGAATGTATATATATGTACACAAACACACACAAATACATATACACATACAGATGCATATATACTGCTCAAGTGAGAATATTTGAATTTGTGGTGGGTCAACTAGTCCTGTCCAGGAGGCTGATATACCAATTGAAAATGAGAAATGATGTTCTTTGTAATACAGTGACATAAGCTTCTGATACGATTGTCTTCTTCCCTACACCCCAAGCTATGATCATGTTTCTTAAAAACCATTTAGAATATATAGACTTCTTACTCTCCCTATCTGGGAATAACTCATTCATATACTATAACTTTCTACCCATACTCAGGTTATGGCCTACAACAGCCCTTTATTATATTATTTACGTGCAAGATCAAGATCTGAAAATATTTTACTTAAAAAACAAACAACTCCCCTAAACTTTAAAAAGAATCCTAAACAGGCTAATTTCATAGCATGTTTGGTTCTCATATAATGTGTGTGTGTGTGTGTGTGTGTGTGTGTGTGTGTGTTGTGTGTGTGTGTGTGTGTGTGTGTGTGTGAAAGAGAGAGAGAGATTACGAATCAATCAATCAATCAATCAATCTCAGGCATAAAAGGGGAATTATAGAATATAATCTTCTATTGCATTATAGACTATCTTGCCTAAAATACCACAACTAATGTATTTTACGCAGCAGCCCAAAACTTGTTTATTCACCATAGCTTTTTAAGGGTTACAGATCTTGTTTTTATTATTTAGATACATTTTACTCTAGATGTTCTCTCCCTCTTAGAAAACTGCCCTGGAATAAAAATGGACATTTGAAATAAATAAACATGTGCCCCTGACATCTGCCTATTAAGTCCCTGCCTAATTTTCAAATGCTGCCTGGCTAGATTCTAGAATATTCATATCACACAATGAAGATATTATATTGTGTTTTGAAGGCTGGGATTCCTTCCAATTTTCTTTTGTTTGTGTAGTTTTTTTGTTCAAAAGATAAGGAGAATTGGCAAAAAATTGTAACAAGAAAGAAAATTTCTCTTTCATTAAACTTTCCTTCTATCATTCAGGAAGGATTTTGGAACCTTTGTTAATGCTCCATGTCTTTCTTTTGCCTTGTCTTTAGGTAAATCTCATGGTCATCGTGCCTATTCGTTTGATAATTAGCAATGATAAATTGTATCTCTTTTTTTAATGAAATTCCTTTGAACGGCTTTGTTCCTGGTAAAGCAGTTGAGAGGACACATGAGAAAAATTATAGGTTAAAGGGACTGAATGCTGATCACTCTAATTGCTGAGTACATATAAGAAGAGCCAAGATTAAGTTGTTGAGTGGAGCTGAGTGTCTGTGGATTGTGTGTTAGAAAACTTGAACCAGAACTTTTGGCACATAACCAAATCTGTGTGAAACATTTTGCTAATTCTGGTTTGGATTATTAACACAGTGCTAAAAGGAGGGGTAACTAGAATTGACCGAGTCTGTTTGTAAAAATCTTCAGCCAGTTCTTATTTGAATTGGCATCAGTGAGGCTGTTGATCTTACTTGGAAGAAGAACTTGGCTCAAAATGTGAAAGGTCTGTACTGATTTTTACAAGCTCTTGTATCACAAATCCTGTAATCTGCCAAGAGGAAAGCATTCATAGTTTCTACATACAGAGGCTTGAGCAGCTGATGCAAAGAGCCCATTCCAGATGTGTTGAAAAGTTTTCTGCAGCTGATAGAAATAGTTAGTCTGGCCATATGGTTGAGGCCTCAGGGCTGTAAATGATATTTACAAGACTAAAAAAAAAATGCAGGAAACATTGTTTCTATCTAAATAAAACCAGTTTTACAGTAATCTGTGGAGGCCACATTCATTCTCGGGTTGCAATTACAAAAAGTGACCTACTTCAACCCTTTAGAGTCTTCTAAAAGTTGTGAATCCATATTGCTCAACTTTCTGTTTGCATATGGCCTTTGGCACACCACTCTGTTGATCCCACCCCAGCTCATAATCCCGGTAACAAGAGCCTGATTGGCCATCTGTCATCAATCATTACAAGAATACATTGCTTACCATGCTCAACTAGCTTTTGTTTTATAATTATGGGCCAGCTTCATGTAATTTTTAAGGTAGTCAAAGCACACAAACAGAGGAAAATAGCACACAGAAAATTAGTGCACACGTTGAGTGGTGCTATAATAAAAAGACTGCTTTTTTAGTTCATCGAGCCTGAATCATTCTTGGAAGTCAGTATGCCTAAATCATAACTAGACATCATTCTTAATTTATCTCATGTGTAATATTTATGTAGATTGCAATTAACTTTAATAAAAGTTGCCAGAATTTGAGTCTATTTAGCAATTCCATTTGAGTCTCTAAATTTTAGGATGGATATTTAAGAGGGGATCTGTTGAAATACATCCTCATGGTATATCTAGAAACATCCTATCTCTACAGCGGCCAACTCAATGCTTTGGATACTGATCAGTGGCATATAACCACAGGACCTTGTGTTTGCCTACCTAGTTCTTAAGTACCTTGGCTTTTCTTATTGTTTTCAGTTGTAACCAGCTTTACTTTCACTGTGCCAGTGACAAGCAAAGAATTTTGTTCTATAGTAAAGCACAGAGCTTTTAAAGTTCTGATTTCAGTAATATGGTTCATGCATTGTGTTAAGCTATAATTGTTTTAACCATGATTTGTTGAATAAACATGTATGGATGTGTTTACAGAGCCTGTTATATTAAGCATGATTTTTCAAACAAGAAGAACTGGGTTCACACTTTGCATTAAGCCACAATGTAATTTTTTCTTTTTCATTTAGAATTTTAATGAGTATTTTTCCTTTAATCCTCTGCTATTTGCAGTAGAATTGTTTGTTGCACTTTTACAACACTTTGGTCAAAGCTGTTATTCCATAGGTATTCCACAGAGATTCCACTTTTTCTATGGAATGTTGCATACTCCCGTTGGACATGTTTGCAACAGCCTATAACCCAGGGGTGGGTTCTACTTACCTTTACTACTGGTTCGCAACAGGATCGCACGTGTGAACTCGCTTCGCTCGTGTGCACGCCTTGCTTCTGCACATGCGCAGATTGCTGATGACAACATCCAGGGCGGTGGGCAGAGGCTCCCGCCGGTTTTACTATCAGTTCTTGCGAACCGGTCCAAACCAGGGGCAACTCACCACTGCTATAACCTATAACAACCTATAAGATCCTTTGCACCTAAGTAGTTCTGTTACTTGCCAAGCAGGTTAAATAGAGAAACAAAATGTGAACTTGGCTTTCTATAGATAAGTAGGCAAGTGCTATAAAGCAAAAAATTCTGAGACTTCAACTGAAAATGCATTGTTATATGGGTTTCCTTTAAAAAATTATTGAAAGGTAGTTTGAAGTTATTTTTTTTTAAAGTATAAAAATATGATTCATTCTTCTCTAGCAGAACAGATTCAGTCTTACAAAGATTTGGTTCTACAGCTGTTTGGGTTGCAGATAACATTATTTCCTTTTAGCAGTTTAAAAACTCTTTTAAATAACTCTTGCAAAGACATCTTTGAATCTATAATATATTATATATATATATATATATATAAAATATAAGCTGAATTTCTATTCAACGCTAGGCACTGAACTACTTTGCAGGTGTCTAATGGCTTCTCTGGATTCCAGCCAAAGCATTTAATTAAAACAGTTAGTAAAACAAGTCTTCATCTCTATGGAGGAGCCCTGGGTTTCATCAGAGTATTCAAAAGTGTCATATAAGCAATAGGAGTCTAAGTGCACATAACTGAAATATGGCAGAAGAGTACTCTTTTCCACAATTGGAAAAAAGCCCAGATATTATTGGTTACTAGTACAATCTCTATGATCATAACTGAGACATATTAGACTTCCTTTTCTGCTAGCTTGTTTATTTCTACAATGAACCATTTACCTGACGCTATACTGAAGTCCCCAGGTGTCCAATCAGTACCATAGACCACTAGCTGGGTCTCATAGGACTTACCCTGTGAGAAGAAATCAAAAGAACGTTTCCCCTTTTGCCTTATAAGTAACTACTATTTTCATACCAATTCCTCACTTTTCTGGTTTTCTAATTGAATTTCAGTGTTTCAAATTAAGTTGTTAAAGTGTTGTTATTGATTTTTAAAATGGATATTAAATCTATGCAGAATTTGTAACCTTGTTTTTCACTAGTTGTATTATTGCTTGGGATGCTGCTTAGAATAAAGCATGATTATAGGATTGAACCTATATATCTAAGAGTTTCTCCTGATTTGTCCACTCTGTCCCAGTCCATAATGTTCAGGAAGATTCTAGATTCCTTAGGATATCTTTTGGGAATAGGCTAAAAGGCTGACAGAGGGAAAGGAAGAGGAGACATGCAGATTGAGTATAACTGATTATTTGAACAGCTCATTTATGTTTTTTTAAAAACATAAATATGCAAAGAAAGAAAAAAGAGAGAGAAAAAGCATAAAGAAAAGCTATAAAAGTGTACATTTTTCTACTACAGATGGAATACTAATGTGTACTGAAAAAACCCACATCTATATCATATCTGTATTCTATATAACTACAGAAACCGACAACTAGCTTCCTAAACTAAGGTGCCTTCATTTCCATTTCCTGAACACTCACCCAAAATAATTTAATCTTGACTAGTTTTGGTAAGATTGTCAAGGTAGATACCAGGCTTGCCCCAGGAAGAAGACTGATAAATCAGAGACCCATCACTGAAAAGCATTGATTGGATCCTGCAACATTATCCTGGGAAACATATATTGTATTTGCCTTCATTCATGAAGGCCCCACTGTTTTGGGGCCACTCTTCCTTTCTTGAAAGTGAAGAACTACCAATAGATTTTCCACTGACACTTCGGTGCCATACTTAATGGATCAGTTCCACTTGGTATCCTACAGCACTGAAAAAAGTAACATATGGCCAGTCCTCACGCTTGCAACTGTCACAGTAGCGCCAAGCTCGTGGGATCAAAATTTGGGCACTTGGCATCTGGCATGTGTTTATGATGATTTGCAGTGTTGTGGTGTCACATGGTCACCATATGTGACTTTTCCAGCCACCTTCTCAATGGGGGAAGTTGGATTTGCTTAACAACTTAACAACTGTAGTGATTCATTTAACAACCATGGCAAAAAAGCTTGTAAAGTCAGGCATGACTCACTTAGCAACCACTTTTCTTAGCAACAGAAATCCTGATCCCAACTGTTGTAAGTAGAGGACTACCTATATTCAAACACAGAAGATAAGGCAGCAAATTAGGCTAATGTATAAGTAACAGAGAATGACGATCCTTCAAGGTCTTGTAATATCAACATTTTTGTTTCTTGTCTGTTTTGCAACCATAACAGCAAGTAATATTTATTTTTAATTCACTTTTGATGGTTTTCACGCCTTGGTATATACTTCAAAAAGACATAAGCAACTATGAGACAAGAAATCCGATGGGATGCACACTATCAGTATTGGGTAGTCCATGGTGCTGTGTTGTTGTTTTTTTCCCTGAATAGGTGGGAACAAACTACTGGTCTGCAGTTACCGATTTCATCTGAAAACATTCCCTACTTTATGTACCTAGGATCATGCACCAGTAACTCAATGCTAAACACCATGTATGTACGTTATATACATGGCCTCTGAAGACCACTTGGAAACTGCAGTTGGTACAAAATGCAGTGACTTGCCTTCCTGAAGGTATGTTTTGCCAGCAGCTCATGACAGCGGTGCTTAAGGCCCTATATTGTTTACCAGAAGGGTCCTCTGAGCAGAGCCTTCTTTTTGTTCTTTGCTCTATGTTTGTAGTCCAAACCAGGACCATAACTCTAAAATCACTTCCTTCCCCCCATTATCTCTTTCAAAGTTTGATGCCCTTAAAAGCAGTTTTAATAATTTCTATTTTATTAATGGTTTAGTGTAGGACCTGGTTATCCACTCTACTCTCATTAACCTTGGCAGTTAATGCCGGTGTTATTTTTTTAATTAGAGGTTCATGGTCACTTCGTCCTATCTCAGGGCATCCTTTTAAGCAAAGATGTCTACAGAGAGGGTGTCATGGAGGGGCAAATGATGAAAGCAGTGTTGCACTGTTGTGACACAAGCTCTGCTTGTTATGTTTCTGTATCATGATATCACAAGCAATGTGAAAGGAGCCCAGGCCATGACAACACCATGCTGGCTTTTGTCATTTGATAAAAGCACCAGATCCTACAGATTCTCTATTGCTTGGAGTAATTGTTACAAGGAAGCCTTCAGCTCTTCAGGGGCATTTCTCTCTTTACTAGGGAAGGTTCATGATGTATATATATAAAAAAAGAAATTCCACTGAGGATGCCTGAATTTTTGAATACATTTCCCTTAGAAGTTTTTCTAAGGGAAATGCAATTTTTGCACCATTTTATCGTGTACTTATTTGTTCATGTTCAGTTTGCTCTGGTTTTGGATTATTTGTAATTATTCTGGCAATGATTTTTTTTAAAGTCATAGCAATTTTAATTACAATGCTTTTTCGATACTGTCTTAACAATTTTGAGACATTATCGTGGGAGGATTTCCAATTTAGTTTATATCCACTGCACTCTCTCTTTCAAACCCTATATCCAGCTCAAGGAAAGCACACTCAATTCAGCTAGCAAAAATATACCTTAAGTTCATTCACCAGCAAATATAAAACAGTGAATTAACAAAGTGAGACAAAAGGAAAGAAAAACAGACAGAGACATAAGCAACAGACAATAGCAATAGCACTTCGACTTATATACCGCTTCACAGTGCTTTCCAGCCCTTTCTAAGCAGTTTACAGAGTTTATATCAGGGGTGAAATCCAGCAGCTTCTGACAGATTCTGGAGAACTGGTAGTGGAAATTTTGACTGGTTTGGAGAACCAGCAAATACCACTTCTGGGTGGCCCCAGAGTGGGGTGGGAATGGGGATTTTGCAGTATCCTTCCCCTGGAGTGGAGTGGGAATGGAGATTTTGCAGTATTCTTCGCCTGCCACGCCCACCAAACCGGTAGTAAAAAAAATTTGGATTTCACCACTGGTTTATATTATATTGTCCCCAATAATCTAGGTCCTCATTTTACCGACCTCAGAAGGATCGAAGGCTGAGTCAACCTTGAGCCGGAGAGAATTGAATTCTTGGAGTGAGCAGTGAATTAGCCCTGCAGTACTGCATTCTACCTCTGTGCCACCACAGCTCCTGATAATTTATATTCCCTATATTTTTATATTCCTTTCATCAATAGCCACAGAATTTCCCAAACTACTGGAAACAAGGCTGTAAGTAATTAATATGGACAGTCCTAAAGGCAGAGACCTTTGGTTGTTCCCATCTTAATACATTTTCATGCACAACAGTAGCAGACACAGATGTAAACTAGGATACTAGATTATCCATCCTCTAGTCTGTGTCATAAATGAAATAGTTGATTGGATGGGGATGATATGCACTACAAAAGTGTGAATAAGCTTGAGCTTTCTCCATTTTCTAGTGAGCATGCCAGTAGAGTCAGCAGACTCAGATGGAATGTGTGGAGGAACAGCCATAATCCTGGCTGATCTGTAACCACACAATATCCTGATATAAAATTGCTATCATGCTTCATTTTAGCTCATTATCACACTGAAATACTTCGTTAATCCCTTGTTATTTGCTGTGCTGTGCAAACACTGTGTTTTTTTTAAAGAAAGGACTTAGAGGTTTATTTTAAAATATTTTTTGTCTAGCTGTTTGTAATAGTGTTTGTTTTTATGTTGTTTAAAAATAAATTGGGCGCCTGTTCTAAAATATATTCATTTTCAAATTTTAGACACTTTGACCTTTTAACCTCTTCTGACCCATTTCTGGGGGGGGGGTTGGTTTTGGGTTAGTGCAGCTCACAGAGAATGAAGGGTTTACAGGTTTTTACTTGAATTTATATTCTCCAGCTCATTGCATTTGGGAAAAAACTGATAAATTGCAGTATCAATTAAAATAATTTTTAAGTGGCATAACATATCAGAGACAATCTCTGCAAAAGAGAAAGTATGTAAAAGATAAATAAATAGTATGCTTAAAACCATAGATTCAATGCAATTAATGAAGTATCTATAACAATTATTTAGACATTGGTAGCTCATTGCATCTCAGACACCAGCATGTTAGTCATTCTCCTCTACTTGGTGTTGTTTCAGAGCCTTAAAACCCAGTAATTCATTGTCAATTAAACTGAAAAATATAGTATGCAAGCTTAGTAGCACGACGTAAGGCAAACTTCTCCATTCCTCATTCTTTTAATTTCAGTCATCTTCTCCCCCTTTGCCAAATAATTGTTGGAACTGATTGTGAGAATAAAGACTAGTTACTTCAGTGAAACGATAATAAAATCAATCATGTGTATAAAATTACTTAGTAATTCAGCCAGCTGGTCTCTATTTGGATTCACTTTAGTTCATTAGTTTACAGGGAGAATTCCTTTCACATTTAAGGTGGGAGGGGGTTATACAGAGAAACTAGTTGGTAATTAATTGCAGGTTTCTAAAGAAAGAAAGAAGATTTCAATATGGCAGAGAGCTTATGTATGCTTTTCATACACCTTTAGTATCCGTTCTGATTATGTTCCAATTTCATTTTTATTAGATTTATGTACTGGCATTGACCAATGTTTGGATAGTCATAACAAATATACAATAAAATTATTCTTACTGAATCTTCAAACCATATGATAAGAGAGGTCCTTTAAATTATTTAGGAACGTGTGCAAACAGCACAATACTTGTAGCTATTCTTTTATGAAGAATAAGGGGGATATAGCTAGGATTGAGCATACATACAAAGCTATTGTTAATTAAAGTATTGTTAAATGAAATCCTTGATAATGAATACATTATTCTTTGGCTTTTCAAATAAAAAAGTACATAAAGGCAATATGCAACAAAGAAATGTGTACATTTCAAAAACCTTATACTGAGTACAAATAATTGTTGGCTCCTTCTCACTCAATTGGCAAAGCCTTACTGAACATTGAAATTAGGTGATAAATTCAATACTGGACTCATTTTGACTAATTATCAATATGACCCTATTCAATAGGTCTGACTCTTAGGTATATATGTATAGGATTGCAGACCAAAAGCATGAACTGAATAACAAGAGAAGCACAATTGTTTAACAACACACAAGATTGGACTATAGTAAATTAACTGAAGGAGTATCAAATTTAAAAAAAAAATAGATCAAGTGAAAATGGGAACGTGGATCATGAAAACCTGATAATTTGCAAGACAGAGTGCTGTCACACACAGAGCCAATAAAAAAAAAAGAATTGAGACATTAAGATGATAGTAAGAATGAATATATAAAACTAATTCCTTCTCTACCTGTCAAAGAGGTGCATTTGTAGAGATCACACATTCTGATTAACGAGGGACTTGTCTATCTAGTATTTGCCAGGATGTTTACCAACAAGTGCCAAGAGGTTTTAAAGTATCATAGTTGCCTTTTTTGGCATCATGTGCTAAATTCCCTGCCAACATATTGGAGGCAACATTCCAGGAAGAAGTTGTAATCAGGGTACGTTAGAAAGGTCCATCCTGTCTTAAGTGAATTAAATTACTCTGAACTATCAATTCAAGAACACTGTTCTTATGCAAAAGTACCGAAAGAAAGCAGAATGTGGAGGAGGACTTTTCTGCCTATCTACTCAGTATAGTAAGGTTTTTAGCAAAAAAAAAAAAAGGTAAGAGAGCTCTGGTGGCTCAGCAGACTAAAGCAGATTAACATCCATTTACATCTGCTGCCTGCAATTACTGCAAATTCAAATCCCACCAGGCTCAAGGTTGACTCAGCCTTCCATCCTTTCTAAGGTAGGTAAAATGAGGACCCAGATTGTGGGGGCCATAAACTGACTTTGTATAAATATGCAAAAGTATGAAGGCTATTGCTTAACACATTATAAGCCACCCTGAGTGTCCGGAGAAGGATGGCATATAAATCAAATTTAAAAAAACAAACAAACCTTTTCAAAGCATGTGAATGGACTGGAATCAGTTGTGGAACAAAAACCCCCCCCCCCCCCCATTAAGGCAGCCTTGCAAGATAGTCCAGACAAGAGGCATACCTAAAAGTACTAGTTGTACTTTATTACATTAAGACAGGGGTGGGCAACTATGGCCCTTTTATAACTTGTGGACTTCAACTCCCAGAATTCCTGAGTCATGTTAGCTCAGGAATTCTGGGAATTGAAGTCCACAACTCATAAAAGGGCCATAGTTGCCTACCTCTGCATTAAGACAATCTTGAAAGTTTGAAAGTACATTTCTTCTCTATCACTTTTACACTTAGGGCACGGGTGTCAAACTCAATTGCATCACGTGATGTCACATGATGTATCACTACGTTTTTTGCCTTTGAAGAGCTGGGGTAGGCGTGGCCTGCATGTGATGCATCTGGCCTGCGGGCCATCAGTTTGACACCCCTGATCTAGGGAAACCATTCTAAGGGATTTGCTAGCTCCATTCCTTCTGCAATCTTAGCTGCTGTTTATCAGATCCCTCGCTGGCTGTGGCTCATCCCCATTTCTCAAGGTCATTCCCACATACCATTACAGGTAGACTGCTAATATGGAATGTTTTTGCCATTAATTGAACACTGTTTCCCAGGCCATCTGGGATCCAGAAGTACATTAGTTCCTTCCAAGAGTTATGGTTTATTATTCTCTGATTTCCCTGTTTTTCATTTTTGCCAGATGCCATATTTTCTATATGTTATTGTATAAAGTAAATATTTTACTGTAAACTTCAATGGTATTTATCTTAATGAAAGGCAGTACATAAAATACCAACTATGTGTATTATTTATACATAAGTAATAAAATAGAGGCCTATAAATATTCCAGAAGTGTTTTGCATGTTGGTAGTGCTGATCTGTAGAGAAGATAACAAAGAATATGTGAATAGGTGCCATCATAAAAATGACATTTCAAGATCAACTAGTATTATACAATACTGCTTGAACTACTTGTAGAAAAGCTCCCTCAGCTATGATGGAAATGCATTTATCTGCACATAATCTACACCAAAATGAAGGAAGGGAATGATGCTGCAATACATATAGTGTAGCTGAAATTCTTTGATAGGCATATTAGTCAGCGGAGAAAAAGAAACTAACCAGGATTCTTTCAATAATGGTGAGTGAAGAGGGAAGAGCCCAGCACTGAATCCCCATCCTACAGTGGGGCAAGGGAAGTCTGACATACAGAAGACGCATTGCCTGAAGGTGCTCTGGTGGAGGGGCGGGAAAATCTTTCAGACTGAACCACAACCCATGGATAATATGAGACAATGGTGGGGTACAGTACTAGAAGGTACCCAGAACAAAAAGAAAAACAGAACAACCACAGAAATCATGGCAAAATGAGTTTTGGCATTTTTCTAGTCTGCATAGTTATTTTCAGTCATAATTTAAATATATTTTCATATTTATTAATCTGGTTAATAGAACATTGAAATTGGATTAGAATGCATAAAAGCCTGCTTAGTCATCTGCCTCTAGGAGCCGAGTAGAGGATATGAAGAAGTTGAAAGGTGATTAGTATTATAGCTCCATCTTCTTTCTTACCTTTCTTCTCAGTCTTGATAACTGGAAAGTGATTGTGGAGAAGACAGAAAACAGAGTCAGACTTCATGGATTATTCTTCCCATAGAAGAATAACAGAGTTAGAAGGGATCTTCCCACAAGTGCCATTTTGGCATCTTACTAAATTTGGCTTCCGTCTTCTTTCTTGGGGTCTCTCCTTATGTTTGTGAATACCTCTAAAAGTTCTTCAGTCCTCAGTTATCAGAGACTGTTTTCAAAGGCGACAGAAGCTGTCCTTTGCAAGTTTCCCCTTTCCATTTGCCGAAATTGAGAAGAGAGGCACGTCAAACATATTCTTCTCTTTTATTTATTTTATTTTATTTTTCTTCTATGTTTACAAGCAAGAAGAATGAATAGAGCTGAATTGTAAAGAGAAGACTTCAAGGAGGAACAACATGACAAATGTATGTTACCAATAATATATGGATCCACAAAGACTAATATCTACTAGTAATTCTGTTGGATGTATTATAGTTTTTTCATTGAGTTCCATACTGTAGAAATACTTTGCTATCAGTAATCACATGGTGTGGAAATATATGATTTGTATTACAGTGGAACAAGGAGTATATATAAACATACATTACCTAGGAAAGTGCTCATCAAGTTCGGCACTCAAATTTCATGGATGGGGCACTGGAGGTCTCTTCCCATTACATTTTGTGGTAGTTTCCTTAGCCATAAAAGATTAAATTCAAAGATACTCAGGAAAAGGTCTTGTGGATTTCATTATACATTTGCTTTTATAATTGGCTTAGTGCTAAAACTAACCTTAGTTTTCTATGAAGTGAATGAGCTGAATCTTCCTCCAAAAATCCAGGAGCAGGTGTGTGTGTGTGTGTGTGTGTTGTGTATATGCAGGAAATAGAAAATGAAAATGGAATAAATGAGTGAAAAATTAACAAAATATGATTTTTTAAAAAAATTATTTATATTTATATGCCGCCCTTCTCCGGAGACTCAGGGCGGTTTACAATGCGTTAAGCAATAGCCTTCATACTTTTGTATATTTATACAAAGTCAGCTTATTGCCCCCACAAACCGGGTCCTCATTTTACCCACCTTAGAAAGAATGGAAGGCTGAGTCAACCTTGAGCCTGGTGAGATTAGAACTCGCAGTAATTGCAGGCAGCTGGATGTTAAATGCTGCCTTAATAGGAGGCATTAGCCTGCTACGCCACTCTGGCGTAGATTGATCCCATTCACCGTAAATCAACTATTTTATCAAATATTTAGTAAATATTTGAAATGAATCTGCCCCCCCAAAATCGTATGAACCTGTATTTTAAAATATTCATTTGAATGTAGAGCCTAAGCCTAGAAATAACCTTAGTTAAAGTTCTTTTTGTTTTTTGGTCTCATTCACTGAAAAACTGGACTTTTAGGCATAGGTCAGGTCAGGTCTAAGTTCAATATGCAGTGGCAAAGTGGTTAAAGAGAATGCAACAATTTAAGTAGCTGCTCCAAGCAAGCAGTGCTAGTTAAACAGAGGAAGTGTTTAAGCCATTGAAAAGGTACAAAGCAGCCTTGATTTCGGAAGCGTCCATGTTTGTGACACATAAGCAAACTTTAGAAAGGAGTGAGAATATATTTAAACACATTCACCATATGTTATGTGCAAAGAAATTCTGTAGAGATTAAGTTTTATTTTATTTGATTATATTAATGATTAAAATAACAGAAGCTGGACACATCTTTAGGTGGTTTGGGCTGGGCATTGAAAATCTTTTTAGATTTTTAGAGAATATTAATGTGATTATGATTATATTGAAGCCTTGGATTAATATCCCAGGCTTCCATTTCTTCCCTTTCTGTTTCAGTCTTAATCTTTGCAAAAATAAAAGTGACCCACTTATTGAAGGTATTCCTGGCATGATGTCTACAAGATTTCTTCTTAGTGTTCGGAATTTGGAATCATAACAAGTAAGTCCAACAGTGTGAACTGTGAATCCCTCCCCACCCACCCACCCGAACTTAATTATTATTTTGTTTTATTACAAAGAAACATTTAAATAATTTAAACATATTTTTTGGACTATATTGGCCTTCAGAGCCTGGAATTGCAACTGGAAAAGTACATGCCTCACTGCTTATTTCTCTTTTTCAGAGACAGAGTGAAAATTTATATTTCTCACCAGTTACTTTAGACCATTATCCAAATCAGCTCTAAGAGTCCCTGCTGTGTATTTCAACTACGCTTCATTTCCAGTCATTGGCTGTTATTCAACGCCAACTGGAGACAGGCATCCTCCCTCACAGGGACAAGTGACCTCTCTACCCAAGCATGCAAATATTACACTCAGTCACTTAAAGGAGTTACAGTCCTCATAAGTGTCTTAAACATAAATAGAGAATTATCACAGGAAAAAAAAAATCTTCTGAAATTCAAAAGACTCCAGTCTCTGATGACTAAGATAAATGAAGTCTTATTAATAAACAGAGTAATACAGGGAAAGATAATTATATGAAAAGAGACTTACTGAAAGAACGATAATACAGGTAGTTATTGTAGATTTACAATCATTCTTTTAGTGACTGTTTGAAGTTACAACAGCACTGAAAAAAGTGACTTATGGTCATTTTTCACACTTGGAACCAGTGGTGAGTTGCTACCGGTTTGCCCTGGATTGGGCGAACCAGTAGCGGCGGTGGCGGGAGGCTCCGCCCACCCGCCCGGACCTCTGCGCATGCACAGAAGCTTCCACGCATACGCAGAAGCATTGTGCATGTGTGTGAGCATGCGTGCACCTGTGAACAAACCGGTAGCAACCGAAATTGAAACCCACTACTGCTTAAAACTGTTACAGCATCCCCATGGTCACATGATCAAAATTCAGATGCTTGGCAAATGTCTCATATTTATGACAGCTGCAGTATTCCGGGGGTCGTGTGACCATTTTTTGTGGCCTTCCGATAAGTAAAGTCAGTGAGTAAGCCAGATTCACTTAACAATTGTGGCCAGAAAGGGGATAAAACTTAGCAACAGAAATTTTGGACTACCAAGGACTACCGATAAAACAATCCTCAACTCAACTTAAGGGCCATAGATGAATGAATCTATGCAGACTCATGATGCCTCATCATAATAAACTAAAGATTACCACAGTGGATGTCTCAGGTTCTGCATTAGATAGGTAGTCCTCCACTTACAACAGTTCGTTTAGTGACCGTTTGAAGTTACAATAGCATTGCAAAAAGTGACTTATGACCATTTTTCACAATTAACAACCATTGCAACATTCTCATGGTCACGTGATTAAAATCTAAATGTTTTCTCCATTATACTCACTCATCTACAAACACATGTGATCGTATAAACTGAAATGTTTTAACAGAATAACAGAATAAATAACAGAGTTGGAAGATACTTTGGACGTCTTTGTTTCGGATAAGTTTTTATTACAATATAAAAGTAACTAACGATGCTTATAAAGCGTCTTCAAAGGGAACACCCAGGAACCAGAAACACCTCATAGAGGCACATAGATTGATTTACATACTTACTTACTTACTTACTTACTTACTTACTTACTTATTTATTTATTTATTTATTTATTTATTTATTTGGTTAGATTTTTATACTGCCCTTCTCCTTCCAGACTCAGGGCGGTGCACAGCCAACTAAAAACATTTATGTACAAAAATTAAGACAAATTTTAAAATAATTTAAATAGATTTGGCCCATAATTTAAAAATCGAATTAAAATCAATATCAAAACTTTAAAATCAGTAACATGGGGTCAGGCCAGCCCAGCTAACTGGAATAAATGACTTTTAAGGGCCTGACGAAAAGTCCGGAGATCTGGGATCACTCGTATCTCTGGGGGGAGGTCGTTCCAGAGGATGGGCGCCACCACAGAAAAGGCTCTCACCCTGGGGTTCACCAGCCGACATTGTCTGGCTGACGGCACCCTGAGGAGGCCCCCTCTGTGGGAGCGAACTGGCCGGTGGGAGGCAGTTGGTGGCAGAAGGCGGTCCCATAAATACCCCGGCCCTAAGCCATGGAGCACTTTAAAGGTAATCACCAACACCTTGAAGTGCACCTGGAAGTCCACCAGAAGCCAATGCAGCTCACGCAGGAGAGGTGTCACATTCTGCACCAGTTGGAGCCTCCGGATGCACCCCAAGGGGAGCCCCATGTAGAGAGCATTACAGTAGTCCAGATGAGAAGTGACGAGTGCTTGAGTGACCATGCGTAAGGAGTCCCGATCTAGAAAGGGGCGCAACTGGCGTATCAGGCGAACCTGATAAAAAGCCCCCCTCGCCATGGCCGTCGTATGCTTTTCTAAAGACAGCCGTGAGTCCAGGAGGATGCCCAAGTTGCGAGCCCTTTCTGTGGGGGCCAGTGATTCGCTCCCAATAACCAGCAATGGCACCAGCTGGCTATACCGGGATGCCGGCAGCCACAGCCACTCGGTCTTGGAAGAGTTGAGTTGAAGCCTTTTTCTCCCCATCCAGACCCACACGGCCTCCAGGCACTGGGACATCACTTCCAAGGCATTGTTGGGATGGTCTGGGGTGGAGATGTACAGCTGGGTGTCATCAGCATACTGATGGAACTCCACCCCAAAACCACGGATGATCTCACCCAGCGGCTTCACATAAATGTTGAACAGGAGGGGTGAGAGGACCGACCCTTGTGGCATCCCACAAACAAGGCGCCTCCGGGTCGACCGTTGCCCCCCTGTCAACACAGATTGCGACCGGTCGGAGAGATAGGAGAAGAACCACTGCAAAACGGTGCCTCCCACTCCTAATCCCCCCAACCGGCACAACATAATACCATGGCTGATGGTATCAAAAGCCGCTGAAAGATCTAACAGGACCAGGATAGAGGAATAACCCCTACCCTGAGCCCTCCAGAGATCACCCACCAATGCGACCAATGCCGTTTCCGTGCTGTATCCAGGCCTGAAGCCGGACTGGAGCGGATCTAAATAGACAGCTTCATCCAGGTACTGGGGAAGCTGCTGCGCCACCTCACTCTCAACAACCTTTGTGATAAAACGAAGGTTGGAGACTGGACGATAGTTAACCAAAACAGCCAGATCCAGAGAGGGCTTCTTGAGGAGGGGCCTCACCACCGCCTCTTTCAAGGTGGCCGGCAGGACACCCTCACTCAAAGAAGCGTTAATAATTCCCTGGAGCCAGCCTCGTGTAACCTCCCGGGAAGCCAGCACCAACTAGGAGGGACACGGGTCCAATAACATGTGGTTGTATTCAGCCGTCCCAGGATCCTGTCCACATCCTCGGGAGCCACAGAATCGAACTCATCCCAGATAACACTCTCAAGACCTGCCTCAGTCATCTTGTCTGAACTAACCCAGTCAGCGGCCAAGTCTTCTCGAATCTGAGTGATTTTATCATGCAGATACTGTACAAAATCCTCAGCTTGACCCTGCAAGGGGTCATCCCGCACTCCCAGATGAAGGAGGGAGCAGGTCACCCTAAACAGGGCAGCTGGGTGGTTATCTGATGAAGCGATAAGAGCGGCAAAATGGTTAGATTTCGCTGCTTTTATCGCCACTAGGTAGGACTTAATATGAGACCTAACCAGTGTCAGGTCAGATTCAGACTGGCTGGCCCTCCAACCGCTGTCTAGGCATCTTTTCCGGCACTTCATCTCTCTCAGCTCCTCAGTAAACCATGGAGCTAAATGAGTTCCGTGCCGGGTCAGAGACCGCAAAGGCACGACCCGGTCCAAAGCCCCAGCGGCTGCACTATCCCAGGCAGCCACTAGGTCTTCAGCCGAGTAGTGAGCCAGAGTCTCGGGAAATGGCCCAAGCTCTATCTGGAACCTGTCAGGATCCATCAGGCGCCCGGGGCAGAACCACCTGGTCGGTTCCGCCTCCCTGCAATGGGGTGTGGCAGTCAGAAAGTCAAGGCGAAGGAATAAGTGGTCAGTCCATGACAAGGGTTCAATAGCTATATCCCTATATCAAGACCAATAAAGATTAAAAGCAAACACAACCCCATAACATCTCCCCTTTTCTAATAACAGCAACCCTTTCTACAAATTGAGTCTATCAGGGGAGCGTGAACATCTACCACTCCTAGTAATGATTGGTTCTCTCAAGCCTGGCTCTCTCATGCAGGCTGGATCTCTTCGCTCTCTCACGCCGGCCAGATCTCTTCGCTTGCCATTTTCTGAGGCCTTGGATGTTTGACTATCACCAGACACACCAACTAGCTCAGGACCTTCATCAATGTCCGATGGGCATTCGTTATTATCCTTAAGTAGGTTTGGCTTAGTAACTGGCTCTGACCCACCCACTGAATGTAAGGAGTCTGGTTGCTCAGCCACACGCAAGTCCACACGGTTCCGCCGATATCAGGTTCCTCCAACCTCCACCAAATAGGAGCGAGGTGCCACTTGTTGTAAACAGGTACCCCTTTCCCATCGGCCAGTCCGATCTCCAGGCAGTGGTCTCATCCGAATTCGCTCTCCCACCCTTAGCTCTGGCAGGTCTCTTGCAGATCTACCATATTTGGCCTTCGCCACTTGCCTCTTCTGTCGTAGCCTTTCCGGGACCCCATGTATCACCATGGGCTCAAGCAACTTATTTGCCACGGGTAAGGACGTCTTTAATCTCTGTGACATTAATCTTTGTGCTGGCTACTGTCCATACCTTTGGTTGGCGTATTCCTCCAATGTAAAATAGCCTTCCACGTATCGCTACTTTCGCCAAATGCTTTCCTACATAAGTTCTTAGCAATCGTTACAGCTGATTCGGCTTTCCCATTCACTTGCAGATGACGTGGCGATGAAGTAATATGATCCATTCCATTCAGCAGCAAATTTCTCAATTGCAGACTTGCAAATTGAGGACCATTATCTGTAATAACTATATTTGGTTGCCCGTAATGTGCAAACTGAGACTTACATCTCTTGATGGTGGTCTCAGCTGAAAGGTCTGGAAGGAGGTCAATCTCCCAAAAGTCAGAATAGTGGTCCACTATTATCAAGTGCTCTTTCCCTGCATAATTAAACAAGTCCATACTAATGATCCGCCAGGGTCGGGATGGTATCTCGTGTGACATCATAGTTTCTTTCTGTTGCCGATATGCATATTCATTACAGATGGTACAATTACTAACAAAATCCTCAATTTCGCCTCGCATATTTGGCCAGTACAATGTGTCATGGGCTTGTCTATGGCATGCCTCCCCACCAATATGGCTTGAATGGATGTGCAATAACATCTCTGGTCTCAATAACTTTGGCACTATAACTCTTGGACCCTTATACAGAATGCCATCTTGTACAGCAATCTCATCTCTGAAGGACCAGTATTCCCTTACAGTCATGGGAACTGCCTCTTTTACATCTGGCCACCCACTCAGCACGATATTCTTTAGTGTCTGTAGGGCCACGTCCGCGTCCGTATGTTGCCTCAACTGCTGTAACCGCTGATTCGTAACATTAAGATAATCTGCTTGGTTAATTTCAGCAAAACATATTTGTTCCTGTCGCAGCCAACAAACCGTCCGGTATTCATGTTCTCCTCCCATAGCTGTCTGATCTACTGTGGCTCTACTCAGACTGTCGCTGATGTACATTTCACGTCCTGGCTTAAAAATGACATCCAGATTATAATGCTGTAAACTGAGCATCATGGTTTGCAAACGCTTAGGGGAACACAGAAGAGTTTTTTTGAATATAGTTATTAACGGTTTGTGATCAGTTTCAACTGTAATTATATCTCTACCATAAAGGTAACAATGGAAACGCTGGCACTTGAATACGATACTTAAATATTCTTTCTCAATCTGAGCATAGTTTAACTCTGCTGGCGAAAGTGCTCTGGACGCATATGCAACTGGCTGACCTTCTTGTAACAAGCAGCATCCCAGACCGTTCTTACTTGAGTCGCTTTGAATAGTAACCGTCTTTGTGACATCATAGTATTTTAATACTGGAGTGGTAGTAACCAAGCGTTTTATCTCTTGCACTGCCTGGTCATGTTTAGGGAGCCAGTGCCAAACTGCGTCTTTATCCAACAGATGTCTCAATGGCTGGCACACCTCAGATAAGTGTGGCAAGAATTTTCTAGATATGTTACAAAACCAATGAATCTCTGCACTGCTTTAGCATTAGTAGGTGGTGGCATATTCACAATAGCTCTGATCTTGTCTGGGTCCACTTTTAACCCTTGTGATGTTAAAATATGTCCATGAAAGCGGACTTCTCGCACCTTAAACTTCAGCTTCTTTATGCTGAGTCTCAGCTTCGCCTGCTTACACCACTCCAATAGTGCCATTAATTTCCCATCGGGATCATGCTCCACTTCATCAGTGTCGCCACACCCAACTACAAGAATATCATCTGCTATAGGCTCAATTCTGCTGAGGCCACTCAATAATTCATACTGCTTCCTTTGATACATTTTTGGTGCTACAGAGACACCAAAAGGCAGTTTAAACTACCTCTTTCTGCCCCAAGGAGTCCAAAACATGGTCATATAACTGCTCTCTTCATCCAGTTTGCACTGTAGGAAGGCATCCCTGGCATCAACAAGTGTAAAAACTCATGCCTTAGGCAGCTTGTGCAAAACATCCTCTAACGTTGGCATTGGGTAATGCAATCGTTTCAAGGACATATTCAAAAACTTAGGATCGATGCAAATTCAGATCTTTTCCAACTTCCTAATCACCACCATATTACTTATCCAGTCGGTTGGCTCAGCTACTGAAACAATATGTCCCTCTGTTTCATATTTATCCAACTGTGCTTTAACCTGTGACTTAATGGCTATAGGGACATTACGCGGGGCACTTTGTACTGGAGAGACAGCGGGATCAAGTTGAAAATGAACCTCTCCAGGAACAGATGCAATAGAGCCCTCAAACACCTCCCTATAAACTTGGAGGACTTGGTGCTTTATCAATGGCCTCCCCAAGGCTTTGGAGGAATAGGTGTCAACATTATGTAAGTCCTTCAGAATGGTAAATCACATCAGTCCCAAACGCTCACACGTTGAGCCTGACAGTAATGGATTTTGATCTACATCCACAATTTCAAATTCCAATTTATGAGTAACCCCACGTATGTTACACTCTGTATAAAATAAGCCTAGTGACTCCATCAGTTCCCCCGAATATAACTTCAGTGTGGCACTACTAGGCTGAAGGGGTTCTCAGGTGCCAATTTCCTTTTGTCCTTTAGGCTCATCACTTCGCATGTTGCCCCCGAGTCCAACTGACAAGATTGAGTTATATCATTCAATTTAAGATTAACAAACCACTTTTTGCCCTTTGAATGTACTGCACCAATGCATTCTTTCGTATAGATCGCATCAGTGGTGAACAGCGATACATCCTCTAAATCCGACGTTTGTTCGACCATATGCAACTTCCTTGCTGCCAGACACACCCCAGCAAAATGGTTCAGCCTCCCACACACCCTACAGATTTTACCATATGCTGGACACCGATCTTTCCCACGTGCATGCACATTGTCACAGTATTTACACGGTGTGTGGTTATCTGCTGACAAATTGCAAGGCTTCTGTTTGAACTGCTGCTGTTGCAGACGATTCCTCACGGTTGGCTGGTGCTTGTAAGCTACATTAACACAGTTGGTCTGTTTATCTCGCTCCAACGCCATCAGCCATTTATCTGTAAGTTCAATAGTCCGACATATTTCTATGGCTAATTGCAAGGTTAAACCAAGTTCCCATAATAAACAGTGGCATGTACTTTCCTTGGCAACTCCCAAAGCTATTTTGTCTTGGATGAGTTCATCTCTCAGGGACCCATAGTTACAACTTGCCGCCCTTTCCTTTAAGCGTGTTACAAAGGCGTCTATCATCTCTCCTTCTTCCTGCATGTAGCTGCCAAAAAGATATCTTTCATATATAACATTCTTATGCGGTCTGAAAAAAAGCTTCCAAAGCATACAAAATAGCCTTAATATCAGTCCTCTGTTCTTCTGTAAGAGTTAAACTATGCTTATAAATATGAAGACATTCTGCAACCATCTATCTTCTTAATGTGGCAGCTTGTACTGCTGCCGGCTTATCATTTAGGCCTGTCTCCAAAGAGTAATCTTCAAACTCTGCCCTAAAATTTTCCCAATTAGTGCTAGAGTCCTTACTTACTCACATGGGTTGCGGCAGTGGTATATTATCTGCCATGGTGCTATATTTCTTACTTCAAACGCTCAACTTTCAGGGCCGAACCACTTCTGACACCATGTTTCGTATAAGCTTTTATTACAATATAAAAGTA
Source organism: Ptyas mucosa (assembly GCA_012654045.1). NCBI lineage: Eukaryota > Metazoa > Chordata > Lepidosauria > Squamata > Colubridae > Ptyas > Ptyas mucosa. The sequence continues at coordinate 45,429,447 of WNWU01000001.1, forward strand.
ACTAACGACGCTTATAAAGCATCTTCAAAGAGAACACCCAGGAACTGGAAACACCTCATAGAGGCACATAGAAATAAAGATTAAAAGCAAACACAACCCCATAACAGTCTTCTAGTCCAACCTGCTACACAAGCAGGACGCCCTATACCTGTGATGGCAAACCTATGGCACACGTGCCGGAAGTGGCACGCAGAGGCATCTTTCCAGGTACATGAGCTGTCGCCCGTTGCTCTTCCGGGTTCCAGCACACCGGCCAGCTGGTTTTGCGTGTGCTTGTGCATCAGAAACTAGAAGACCAGTTGGCATCAGAAACTGGAAGATCATCTTCCCAGTGTGCGCATAGCACTGGGTGGCTGCCCTTTTGGTTTCTGGCACATGCATGCGCACTGGCCAGCTGGTCATTGCACATGCATGCACGCCAGAAACCAGAAGACCAAGTGGCCATGCACATATGCACACCAGGAACTGGAAGATCATCTTCCTGGCACGATTATGCACACTGGGCAGCTACTCTTCTAGTTTCCAGCATGTGCGCGCGGTCCCGTTTGGGCACTCAGTGGCAATACTGCCCTATACCATTCCAGACAAGTGGCTGCCCAGTTTCTTCATAGAAGCCTCCAGTGATGGATCACCCACAACTTCTGAAGGCCAGTCATTTTACTGGTTAATTGTTCTCATTGTTAGGAAATTTCTCCTAACCTCTCCACGTTGCTTCTCTCTTTGATTAATTTCCATCCATTGCTTTCTGGTGCTTTGGAAAATAGGTTGATCCCCTCTTCTTTGTGGGAGCCCCTCAACTACTAGAACACTGCTATCATGTCGCCCCTAGTCCTTCTTTTCACTAAGCTAGATGTAAATATGTGATTACAGGAAAGCACTCAAAGGGCAGGTTCTTCACAGGATAATAGTTTTTCTTTTTAAGTTTTGTCAGCACACATATAAGATAAATGGGATTTCCTTTTTCCACCTAGCAGTCAGTAATTATCCGACTTTCAGCGCTGAGTTTATTCTCTGTTAGCTCTCCTCAGTGGTTGATTCTGTTTCTCTGGACTTGGTTGAGTTGTGTGATCTACCTTCACCTTTAGGTTGCTTGGCATCTTTATATGTCAAATGTCTGGAAGCAAATGTGTGCTGTCTTCAGTTGTGCTCCTTCCAACTTATACTTGGGATTAATAGGCAAGATTTTGAATCCCTCCCTAGTTGGGTGCCTGGGGGGTAGTGTGATCATTTCTGATCTCAATGTGGTAGGAGAACTGTTAATCAACTATTTTGTTTGATTAATGGCAACAACCAGACTATCAAAATTGTTCACAAGCTTTGTAGGTAGCAAAATATAGTAAAATCATTGAACAATTCCTCAGCTTGAGCATATTCTATTAAAAATGACAGATATTCTATGCAAGGAGTTTCCTTATGATATAACTGAAATATAAGAAGCCAGGAAAGACATCATTAGAGATTTGATTCTACAGTAAAAGATAGGACATTCACTCTCATATACTTTGGCCACCCAAAACTAAATAAATGCACATTACACTCTGTCTATGACAATTTGCCAGAACTTATTCTGCTTTGAGAAAATACAAAAGCATCAAATTGAATAAGAATTGGTAGAGGCAAATGTAAAAGAATGACTATGGCTGGCACTAGCTGTGATAAAGGGATGTATTTTAGGGTTTGCGAGCCAGTCAATGTGAATTCATTAGCACTTTTCAAGTGTGTGTAGCAAATTGGCAGTATTACCAGGGATACTGGGAGCATGTCTGCTATTCTTACACAATTTTATGCCTTTTCCGTGTGAGGCTTTTTTTCTGGCTCTCTTTCTTTCTTTTAAATATTTCTGTACCACCTGTTGTGTTTTTCATCTCTAAGCAGTATTCATTATTTAAATATTTCAAATACAACTTGAAATACAATAAATTCATAAACTAATTATATATATTATAGGGTTATATATGTTATATATATGTATGTATGTGTTTGTGTGTGTGTATACACACACATATTCATATAAATGGGTAACTTTGAGTAAAAGAGAAGAAGTTTCAAATCCAAAGGCAAATAAAAGGATATTCAGTGTGTGTATGAATTCATCATTCAAATGTAGGACGTAGTAACTCTTCCTTTAGCGTTGGGGCTGTTTATCCCAATGCTGCCAGTTTATGATTATGGCATTACACCTTTGATATAAATGGCTTGTGACATTCTACTTTAACAACACCTACATCTGAAGAAAAAAGTAAGAGGCATTGCGGGTGGATTGAATGTTCCAACCATCTTATAACCTAGAATGTTAAGATTCTCATGTACCAGTGGTGAAATGTAAAATTTGTTACTACCGGTTCTGTGGGCGTGGCTTGTTGGGGGGGGGGTAATGTGACTGGGTGGGCGTGGCAACTCAGCTGAGATCATCAGAGGCTTTTAAAGCATTTTTTTTTCTACAACCTCTTCAGCCTGCAGAAAAAAAAATGCTTTTAAAGGCCTCTGACGATCAGGCAACTCAGCTGGGATCATCAGAGGCTTTTAAAAGCCTTCTTTTTTCTATAACCTCTTCGGTGAAGAGGTTGTACAAAAAATGCTTTTAAAAGCCTCTGACGATCCCAGCTGAGCCGCGCAATCATCAGAGGCTTTTTTTTGTTTACTTTTAAAAGCATTTTTTTGGCCAAAGAGGTTGTAGAAAAAATGCTTTTAAAAGTAAAAAAAACAGCCTCTGATGATCGCGGGGCTCAGCTGGGCATGGGGAGGGGGGTGGCGCGCAGAGATTTTTGCTACTGGTTCTCCGAACCACCCACCTCCATTGCTACCAGATCAGGTGATCCAGTCTGAACCGGGAGCATTTCACTCCTGCCATGTACATCTATTCATGCCACATGAACGAATTGAGAAAACATATTAAATACCTAGGAAATATAGAGTAAAGCACTCAGCTTCATTTTTGGTTAAATTAATTTGAAAGCCTGAAGTATGCATCTGTAGTCATGTGTGAGTTCATGTACATGTGTGTTTGCACCATGTGGGTAAAATTAATGAGAATTTATACAATACATACTTTCATTTGTATCAGTGATCCCTAACAATTACTTCTGATTAGAATCCTTCTATTTCATTAAGATTATATGTGACATATTGTTGGGTTTGTCTGATGTATTTTCACCTTTTATAATTTGGAATTACTCAAAAAGGATCTCTGAATGACTTTACTATCAGACTTTTGTATGATAGTTGAAGTCGACCTTGAACACAGGAAAAGAAAATTCAGGACAAATCAACAGTGCAACATGTAAAATCTTATTCATTTCTTTGGTTTATAATTTTCATCACAAGTAAATTGTTATTGTAATTTGATCCATGAACAGCCGTAAGAATAGACAAAAACTCTTTAAATAAAAAATAATGTGTTAGCAAAATGCAATGAAATACATAGGAGTCTTCATTCTTGAACCTTGAAGATTTGATCACACACACACAAAAATTCCATTGAAACCTTTTAGACAGATCAAAGATGAACAAGAAAATATATAAAGAAAAGTTAGAGAAAGAAAAAAGGGAAAAGAAAAAATGAAGAAAGTAACACAGTTAAAGAAAAAAAGAGAAACAAATTTAAAGCTACTTCCAATCTTCTTTGCAGCATTTGCAAATAAAGCTATTTATTCCTCTTTCCTCATTTAAATTAGATTACAGAGATCCCTTCGGTACCATATTTAACTCCTTTTTCAATAATAAAATCCATTGTTGCACTTTCCCATTGTTAGCAAAAAGTCCATAAAATGTTATAAGTTTTCCATTTTTCAGTTTTGCCATTTCTGATAAATTCTGTCATCTTTACAATTCATTCCTTTAATGTGGATATTTCCATATTTCTTCATTGTTTTGCATATAATAATTTTGTGGCAGTTCCTGTAAATAAAATCTTCCATACATCTCCTCCTTTCCTTCCTTCCTTCCTTCCTTCCTTCCTTCCTTCCTTCCTTCCTTC
>WNWU01000001.1:45439646-45469472 GCA_012654045.1 Ptyas mucosa
AAAGAAAAGAAAAGAAAAGAAAAGAAAAGAAAAGAAAAGAAAAGAAAAAAAATGAAACCAAAACTCTAAGATCTACAGGACATGCACACACAGTAATCATGGAGTAACTTCAAGGGTGGGTTCTACTTACCTTTATTACCGGTTTGCATCATGCGCGCACGCGAGCAAAGTGAGTGATCTGCATGCGCAGATCACTTCTGATGACGTCCAGGTCAGTCAGCGGAGCCTCCCGCCGGTTTTACTACCGGTTCTTGTGAAGTGGTCCAAACCGGGGCAACCCGCCACTGAGTGACTTGTGTGTGAGAGATGAAAAAATGGGGCAAGGATCTATTTCCTTCCATTGTTTTTGAGCAGATTCTTAATGATTAAACATGACTAATACAAAACTCAGATGATATTTTCAGAATTTAGTGATCTGTTTTATTCCAGGAGCCAATGCGAACTAGTTTCTTTCTGGTCATAAATCAGAATAATTGTGCTGAGCTAATAATTTTCAGAGAAGTAATCAACACACAAACCGTATATTTTAAAATGCCACCTAAGGATTAGCATTCTGTGTAATTATATTTGGAGACAGTGGCCATATTTGGAAAGCAGGTTTTTTTCCCCTCATCATCTAAAAGACATATAACTCAAGCAATATACATCTAAAGTGATTAATGACAAATTCAGCCAAATGAGCTAATTAAGGCAAAAATGGAAAAACCTCTAACAATCTTTCTGTCTATTCTGTGTATTTATCCTGAAACTCGGGGTAATTATTCTTTTTTTCAGGCCTTATAAATTAAATTATATGTATACTGCTCATAAATAATTTTCCTTCAGTACATGTGCTCTCCAAGATACATTTCACGGTAGATAGAAAATATTCAAAATGTAGGGCTAGAAATTAATCAGGAATACAATTATGATATCCCCCCTACCCTAAAGTTTTTCAAAAGTTTTGAATAAGGTAATGTGTCAGTGTTCATAAAGATTAACCTTGGAATTTTTTGAAAGACAACTGTGTAACTTCTCCCTACAAGTTTTTCAAAAGTTTCCAATCTGAAGATTTGAGTTATAACAACCATTTTGCAATATCTTGCCAGTTTTCTACTCATTCAGTATTGCTTATGAGGTTTGAGGTTTATTTGATTTGTATACCGCCCTATCTCCCGAGGGACTCAGGGCGGTGAACAGCCATATAGTAAAACAATATGCATACAAAATTTAAAACAATTAAAATCCGATTAAATAATTTGGACTTAATATTTAAAACCCTAATAATGTAAAACAAGTTAAAATTACAAAATTACATAATTATTAAAAGAGGAGAAATTAGGCCAGGCCAGCCTGGTTAAATAAAAAGGTCTTAAGAGCGCGGTGGAAGGTGCGTAGGTCCGGGATCCTTTGTATCTCTGGGGGGAGCTCATTATTAGGAAGAAATGGAATATCCTTATCTATCTTAAACTTTATCAAGGATCTACAGTATGGAACAAGAAAACTGATATTTTAATTTGGAATTCATCATCAGTTCAAATGGTCAAAAATATTAATAACAATGAAGCTAGATTTCAAAACCTAAACAGACAGTAGTCCTCAATAATGTGAGTTGGACAGACATATAAATTTGTTTAATTAATTAACTAACTAAATAAAAAAATATTGGGATGTCACAAGCAGCTTTGCTATCTTCGTAGCTGATGGGAGGCCTGTTTCAAAAACAGGTCAATCACCGTCCAGATCACAGTATGCCACGACTCTCCAGGAGTTCTACAATAAAGTCCATGGCCAGTTCCTCCCACGCCTGATGGGGTTCGCCACAGGCTGTAGAAGGGCAGTGAAGGTCCAACTTGTTGAAGAACCATCCTTCTACCAAGTAGACCAGCATATCCTTCATGAGAGGGAGAGGTAGCCCTACTCCTAACAGAGCTACTGAAAACAGCCCTGTCCCCCTATGAAACGCATCCAACCCAACCGCTGGCTTGTTTGCTAGATTGCCAAAAAGCATTTGAGTCCTTTGTCCATAATTGTGAAGATTGTAGGGTAGAAAATATAGCTGCAGCTTTTTGATATGTAATGGTAGGGCTGCTTAGAAAGAATTTAGGATACAGGCTGTTGGAATTATTGGAATCCTGAGTTAGGATATGGTGAGGATTACAGTAAAATATAAATTCTTGTATTTATTCTTGATTTCTTGACTTTGTAAAATGTTTTCTGTGCCAGGCCAAGACATTATTTCCTTGAGAATATGGAGAAAATTGTATTTTCACAAATAGTGGCTAATTAGACTAAGGGACAAATTATATGCATTTTACACTGTGGTGGAAGGCAGCAAGCTATCTTAAGGGACACATAGATGTTTCACCTTGCAGCCAGTTTTCACCACCAATTCTATGCACCTTGAGATAACTATCCTGTTCTGTGTAATGATAGGGTTGATCTGGGATATTTCAAATTCCCACTGTTTTTATTTCAAAACCAAAATGATACTAAGCAGTACATATTAGTGATCTTTTCTCATCTTCTGATTAAGATTGTTCACACTTTATTGGTATGCTGATGAAGACAATAAACCTATTTGTTATGAAGAAAAGCACTTTTGCTCTATAGCTTGGTAAAACCAGATTGGTGGCAGAAAGTCACTTGAATAAACTGGGTTTTATAACAAATGCATGTGCAACCAAATGGAATAAATAGAAATAAACTAAATCTAGGAAGGTGGTAAAACATATATGTATATTGCAATCAAAACAAAATAAAATTTCTTTAATTGCACTCAGAATATAAGGATGTGAATAAAAAAATAAAAAAAAATAATCACAAAGCTGAACAAAATGATAGCATTTTGTAATCATGGTACTGTTTTATCATTCTGACTTTACTGTTTTATCCAGTTTAAATAATGTTACTGTTTTGGCATTTTAATAACATTATCACTATAAACCAATCGAAGTGAATAATCACATATTTGAATGTTCTTCTACCTAAAAATTAATTGCCTGCTCATAGAAAGCCATCAAAACTTGCAATGATTCTCTGGTAACTAGCGTTTCTGCCAAATATTATTTCTATATCTATTTCCTGAAAGGACACAGTCATTTTTAAAATATATCTTGTCCTACTATTTAGTATTTATGATCTACAACCAAAGGAAAAGAATCCTGTATGCATGCAGAAGTCACAGTGGATCTGGCAGCCACATTTCTGTTCAATGTATTAAATATAGGAGTACAATGCTCTATCCTGCAAATATTACATCACAACCATTTCCAGGATAAGGGCTGAATGTAGTTTGGAATATTGAGACCATACTCTCAAAGGTGGATGATGCCCGGACAACATCTGCTTGCATTTCAATTAATTAAAGCCAGTTTATACAATCCACCATTTAGTATTTTCTCCTCTGGCACTGAAAGGTATTGGGAACTTTTGAGTGTGTTTTGGATTTATGAACAGGAAGCAGAATACAGAAAGATAGTGCAGGATTATCAGCCAGTCTGATTTTCAGAGGAAGTAAAATCCTTAGGGAAAAAAGCTCCATTTTTCTCCATCCCCATGGCATACTTTATGCTAGGTCAGTGATGGTGAACCTTTTCAGCACTGAGTGCCGAAAAGGGAACGTGTGCACACCTGGGCTGCAACCCAGAATAGGAGCTGCCCAGGGTGCATGCGCATGCCCAAAAATGAACTTCCGGTTACAGCTACTGATCTTTCAGTTTCAACCAGCTACTCTTCTGGGTTTCTGGCACGTATGCACACGCAACGATCAGCTAGCTGGCACGCATGCTCATGCAGGAAAACAGAAGACCAGCTCTTCCAGTTTCCGGCACTGATGCATGCAAAAAGGCCAGCTGATCATTGTGTGGGCATGCACGCCAGAAACCCAGAAGAGGAATGGGTGATGCTACACATGCCAGGTGACATGGCTCCATGTGCCACTTCGGGCACATGTGCCATAGGTTCACCATCACGGTGCTAGGTGAAGACATCACTGATATTCTTGAAGACATAGTTGCAATGAGGAGCTATCTACCTCCAGCACTCAAGGTAGATCTCTAGCTGTCTATTCCCAGGAATTACTTGGGCAATCCGTGGATGTATTGTGACCTTGAATCGTGCAAGTCTATCCTTTCCATAATCATTCTTCATGATGTGGAATATTTTACTAATACTAAAGCAGACCAGGTTTTTAGGGTAAGCATTCACCTGCTGAATGCTGAAGCAGCCAGAAAAACAGACTGTGAGTAGTTCAAGATGATAACAGATGTCTGTTGGTGAAGGATCAAATACTGGGAGGTGAAAGAAGGGCGGCAGTCTTCATCAATAACGGCAGCAATGACAGTCCAGAGGAGACGAAGCCAAATTGATTAGCCTGGTTTCCTGCTTTATGGCCTCCGAATGGCTCTATTTGTAGGGCAGGGATTAGAAATGCCTTTGAAACAGGTTGAAACAGAGCAGCTGACTAATCACCCCTTCTGTTAGCAGGTAATACGTTGCCTACAAAACGTTATCCCTTGATAAAATTAACGTATTGTAAATTTCATGTTTTATGAAGGGGTTTCACAGCAGAAAATCAAGAATAATGCCTACTCTTGGGTGTTGTAAAGCTGGATGGGAAAGGATCTGTGATATACATCCACAGCCCATAGTTTTATCAAGGCAATGCAGCTTTGGCATTATTACTGGTTTCTATCTGTAAGGATACAAATGAACACAATTCTGGATGATAGAAATATCTGATCCAGTACAGGATTAGATGCCCATAATCTTAACTATGAAGATATGGAAATATAACAGAACCAGAAAAATAACCCTTTAATCAAAAGCTGTCTTCTTTCATTGAGGTTTTTTTAAAAAATTAACCTTCTGCATTCATTGAGCTGAATGCAAAAAAGTTCATCCACTTCTTAAAAGAAAAAAAACCTTCAATTTTTGCCTTTAAGTGTGATCTCTTTCTTCCTCTGCTGGTTCCCATTCTAAGGTCAATAAAATGAAGGATTCATCATGGCCCAAGGGAATATTTAGTCAAGGTAATGGATCTGAGAGTTTTCCCTTCACTGATTTTCAGGATGATTACTGTATATTTTATTTATGTCAATAAAAACAGTTAATCTTCAGTTTATTGAAGATTATATGTAAGGCTGGATGCATTGGTAATAATAATGCTATTATTTATTTATTTATTAAATTTTTTTATACCACCCTTCTCCTGCTGGACTCAGGGCGGTGAATAAAGCCAAGAATAAAAAACATCCAATACAAAATTTAAAATTATTAAAAGAATTAAACAAATTTTGGCCCATATTTAAAATATTCTAACTAAAATCCATTACAAATTAAAATATCAACCGGGGTGGGGGTGTGGGGGTGTGGGGGTGGGGGTGTTACGCCAACCCAGCTTGGTGAAATAGAAAAGTTTTGAGGGCTCGGTGAAAAGCATGGATACCTGGTATCCTACATATCTCCAGGGGCAGGTCGTTCCAGAGGGCAGGTGCTGCCATAGAGAAGGCCCTCTATTAGTAGATATAATCTCACATTGCCTTTAACCAGTGGTAAAATCCAATTTTTTTTACTACTGGTTCTGTGGGTGTGCCTTGGTGGGCGTGGTGTGGCGTGGTGGGTGTGGCTTGGTGGGTGTGGCAGGAGAAGGATACTAATCTCCATTCCCACCCCACTCCAGGGGAAGGATACTGCAAAATCTCCATTCCCACCCCACTCCAGGGGAAGAATACTGCACAATTCCCATTCTCTCCCCACTCCTGGGGGAAGGATATAGCAAAATGCCATTCCCTCCTCACTGCTGGAGGAAGGATATTGCAAAATCTCCATTCCCCCCCACTCTGGGGCCAGCCAGAGGTGGCATTTGCCAGTTGTCCAAACTACTCAAAATTTCTGCTGCTGGTTCTCTGAACTGCTCAAAATTTCCGCTACTGGTTCCCCAGAACCTCTCAGAACCTACTGGATTTCACCCCTGAGTGTCTGATGTCTTACAAATGTATTGACTTAAAACTTGGAACAAAAAGTACCTTTGAATCAACAGCAAAAATGTTGCACTATTAGTGTTCTTCCTTAAAATCAAGATGCTAATTTTAATCTAAGAAACAAAAGTAAAAATATGTGTGAAATACTCAACTTCTGTGATCTTTGGATGGCAGATTTGTTGTCCTCTGGAGCTATAAGATCTGTTTTTGAAATCAACCAATACATTTGCCAGATGAAAAACTTGCTAATTAACTCTAATTGTGTCCAGAGTTTTGAGTCCTAAAAGTATAATATTGTGGACTGTAAAATTTACATTGGAATGTGAAAAATAATATCAACAATGGCTTGTTGTAAACCAGAACTCAAATGCCCAGAGATTTGTGTAATTTACTGCAGAAATTTGCTATTTGTTCATTTATTTTAGGATTTCTATAATACCATTCTTTTTTTTTTGCGAAAAACATAAAAGAATTGCTGGTGTTATTATGTTGAGAAAACAAGCACTATAATTTTAAGCTGCAAAACCCTATGTGAAAGGGTAAAAAAGACAGCTTCAGATTCACAATAGCATTGTGTTATATTATTTCACTTACCTTACTGTAGTTTACTGAGTTGGGTGGCAGAAAGTAGGCATGTACTGAATCAAAGTTACTACTCAGGCAACCAGAAAAGCTTGTTATATGGGTCCCTAATGTATGGTGAAAGATTGACTGTGATGTTAAATTTTGCCAAAAATTAAAAGAAGCTCTTCAATAATTTCACTATTTATAATGAATGAGGCCCATTGCATTACTGTGGGGTAGAATGGTACACATTTTACAAATATATAGCTAATTCTGAAAGAAAAGAAAGAAAAGAAAGAAAGAAAGAAAGAAGGAAGAAAGAGAGAGAGAGAAAAAGAGAGAAAGGAAAAGAAAGGAAAGGGATAGCGATTACTGTTGAATTTTTCATGCTTACAATGTGCTATTATCTCAACTCAGCACTCCCACTAATGGCTATGTATGGCCTTTGACTGGGCACCTACATTAATTTTAGAGCCCTTCTATTGTTTTGCTTGCAGCAAAATCTGACATAAATGCAATGTTTCACCTCAGGTTGAACTTGGTGAGGAAACAACCTGAAAGTCAATTAAAATCCCAACTCGCTTCCTCTCTTTTTGCAATGATGTTTTATTATTGTTATTTCACACCCAAAGGTGCCCAAAAGGCCTTTGGTTGAGAAATTCCAAAGGAAAAGTCTTTCTATTGCATTTCCTTTTTATAAAGCTATATAAGAAACATTTACATGAGAAATTTTAAACATTTTAAAAAAATAATGACAACATCTAGACATAAACCACATACAATAGTAATTTCATTCAACTCAAACTCAGTGACATGGGAGGCATAAAAATGTAATAAACAAACCAACAAACATATAACTAAAACCACAGAAAATGGTTGCCCAGCTGCTCCACAATTATCCTAATAGCCATCTAAATAAAATTGATTTTTTAGCATTATGGAAAGTGTAATCAGCAGCACATCTCTTCTCAGAAGATAAATATTCCCAAATTCCAGAGTCAGGAGGCAAAAATTGTGCTGCTTTTCTCCCAGTTCTTTTAGTTCAATTTATTTATTTCTTTATTTATCTATCAAATTTGAAAATCACCCATCTTTCATAGAGAGGGAAGAGTTGGTACTTTAAGTGTTTCTCCCTTGATAACTGTACATCAAGATAGAATCAGTTTAGGGATACTGTCCTGAGGTATCTCCAGTAGCTGAAACATTTGATGCTGGGTTCTAGTGTACCAGCAGAGGAAATGGCCTTGAACGACAAGAGGAAGAGCCTCTACTGAGGAAATAGTTAGATAAAAGTGCTTAAGCTAGGCCAAGAATATAATGTGAATAAAGAGCTCAAATAGGCATCTCCCTAATTCATTAGAGGATAAAGGGGAAGCAAATTCAAACTTTCAAAATTCTCTTTCCTTTGAAGCTTTACCATAAAGGCAACAATGTTCTATATGGCACTGGTTTTCTAGTTTGCACTGCCTTGAATGGCTGTCATGTAGAGGCCATTGTAAATCTTTAGCAATAATGCTCAGGGGGTGGGAGCTGTTGTTCATTTTTTAAAATAAACTTCTACTTGATGTCAGCCAGATAAGATAGCCCATTGAGACCACTGTAACAAAACTCCATGTAATAGGTTTGACTGTGATAGTAATTTAGGCATCTTTTTTCCCCATTGTAAATATAAGACATTGATAGACAATCCTAAATTACACTGGGGCAGTAAATGGTCAATGCTTTGCCTGTTGGCCAGGGTCTTAATTTAAATCCCATGTTGCCAAGCACCCATATATATGTGATTCTTATCTTACCACTTGAAGCTTTCCTCTCAAACCCCTACTTTCTGCAGGGTTGATTCTAGTTAGACTTTTCTCCATTATTGGTACTGACACATTTAAAAGGTGCACAATTTTGGTCATATTGTTGTAATCTAATTCCTGAAAAAATGACAAACTTTTGTTGATATTCAGGCACCAATAAAAGACAACAGTCTACAATGCAGTTTTCATTCCCAAATCATAGACCAAATCTTTCTTGAAATAGCAATAGCACTTAGACTTATATACTGCTTCATAGGGCTTTACAGCCCTCTCTAAGAGGTTTTACAGAGTTAGCATATTGCCCCCCAAAATCTGGGTCCTCATTTTACCCACCTTGGAAAAATGGAAGGCTGAGTCAACCTTGAGCCTGGTGAGATTCGATCTGCCAACTGCTGGCAGCCAATGATCAGCAGAAGTAGCCTGCACTCTAACCACTGCGCCACCACAGCTCATCTGAAACCATGAAAACTTCAGTTAATAAGAGGACCAAGAGACTTAATAATTTGTTAAGTATTAATTAGCTATATTGAGTAATGATAGGTTTGATTAGGTAATACTTAATTGTTTTATTAACTGCTGTAATTATAAATGGAGATTAATTCTGTTGAATTAGATGGAATAAGAAGAAAGAAGACTTGCTTTCCTTTTATCTACTTGTTTAATGATTATGATTATAATAAGTGTGAAATGGAGTTTAATTTAGAGAATTTGAGCTGTATTTTATCTTGTATTTGCTCTGGGAAGTCGGGGGGGTGGTTGGGGAGGGGGGAGAAAATGTATGTAAAACTTTTAAAACTTTTTCAATAAAAAAAAAAGATGACCAAGGATCACTTCAGCTTTAAAAATTGAAGTACAAAAGACAAAGTGTCACTGAAGGCAAAAAAATAGCAAGGAGAGAAATCTTTGTGGTTTAAAAGGAGAAAGAAATATTATTTCATGTGAGAGATATACATGAAAAGGAAGAAAACAGCATTTTGAAAGAGAAAATTCCACTGAATATTAGAAAAATCTTTTTTAACACAACTATGGGAACCTTTCCTTAGTGTGTACATAGATAATGTCTCTTACCCATAAACTATACATATTCAGTTCAGTGATTCTGGGTTTTTAAAGCCAGTTATTTAATAGCACAGTTTAATAAGTGTTCAAGCAAATAAAAGAAAAGTAACACTTTACAACAAGGTGCATTGCAAAATGATTTATTATATATCTATATTTTTATATAGATTAAGCCAATAAAATTCAAGAAGCATTTTATTTTCTCTCATATAAATGTGCAGCAGACTTAACGATATTATTTTTCAAAGACTTTTAAAAAGCTGTTTATATCCTAGTGTAACATTCAATTTTCTGTCATTAAAACCAGGATCCAATTTCATATGAACCTAATTTTATTTTTAATCTAGTGAATACTTTCATTGAATCTATTCAAATACTTTTATCTAAAAAAGTGAAACAATTCATTTATATATCCATTACTGCCTCCTTTAATTCTTCTTCCCTCAGTCAACCATGGTTTCTCACCTATCCCTGAAATTAATGCTTAGCACAATATTTTTTTTTAAAAAAAATGATAGACAATTAATATTTTTATACTCAGTTTTTTCCCCCAGTCATTTTTATCCAACCGATAGCAAATGAAATTTGAGGCAGAGCTCTTAGAAAAGGGTAAGAAATAAGCTGCAAGCCAATATTTTTGTGTCAGAGTAGGCAATTAGGTAGACATTCAACAACTGCTCATTTGTAAGTAATGATACAGGCAACATTATGCAAGTAATCTATTAATTCATGGGAAGGGCAAAAAGAGAAAGTATGAGTTTGGACTATCTTGGATTTAAAAGGTATTCACAACCTTATATTGGCAATGGGCAATCAGCTGTTGGCTTTATTTCCCTTTGCTACAAAGTTCCTTTTCTAGCTGAAATGTATGAGACTTCTGTTGAATTGTTTGGGAAACAAATTTAGTTGTGTAATATCAAAAGGTCTGTCTTTAACTGCTGAATTTCTAATAGAAAGGACTAGTTGTCTCCTCCCTTTAAAATACCTTTAATTATGTGGAACAGATTTTCAGAGAATTCTAGAATATGTATGGAAAGAGGAGCTACCATTAACATAATCTCCCCTTTCATTCATAAAAAAAAAATCACTGGATTGGCAAACTCTTGTAGACCAAAAGAACCGTTATGGCTCTAGAAGGCTTATGTAAATTCAATTAGGGGCCACTGATGGGGCCAAAAGGGCAAAAGGGCAGAATCAAGGAAGAGTCAAGATAGATGGAACTATTATTCTATTCATTGCAACTTACTTATCTTGATTGCATTTGCTATTCATTCTCTTGTATAGATCCTCTTACCACCATCACAAAGAAACTCTGAGCTTTTGGTTCATTAACTCTAATCACAAGTTTGTATGTTGATCCAGAAACTTCAAACATATGGTTACAGAAAAAGAAAAAGCAGGAAATTCAAAAGATGTCTGTTTTTTCATACAATAAAAAGTCAGAAACTCTAGTGGCCTAGTCTGATTCTTCCCACAATTTATTTTCAGCCCAAGCGTAAGAATGAAGAGGAAAAGAAATGTGTGTTCCTGTTTAGTAAAATGTATATGAACAGTAGCACCAAGAGACAAGAAGAACCACCAGGCTTCTTACATATTTTTGTCAAGCAGTAGAAAAAAGGACTTTTGCCCAAACAATCTTCTTGAGCAACTTCCATTGGACCAAAAGCATTAAGTTAAATTAGTGGAAATGGACAAAAATTAATATGTTTTGACAAGGAAAATGGAACAAATGATAACTATAATTTGGAAGGAGCTGAGGAAGTAGATGAGTCTATATATTCATTAGAATGCTTACTAAAGGTGGTAAAAGGATGCAGACATTTTAAGTCTGGAAAATGCTGGTAGAAAAGTAGTTACTATGTGGTTTGTTCTGTGAAATGAATGTCTTGCAAATGAAGTACAAATGGCTGCATATAAGACTGAACTTTATGTATTTTGTTAAGTGGGAACAATGATTAGACATTTAAACAGAATAATAAAAGTAAGTTGAATGGGGCAGGATTTGGTTATTTAAGACATATGTATGGTAAAACAAGAGGCAACACTGACCACGATTAAGTACTGAATGAATATGAATTGAATACAAAACCGAGTGAGTTGTATGGAAGACATATGTTCAAGTGTTTTGGTTACAGACATAGAATGAAGAAGCAGAATAAATTTATGAAGGCAGAATGAGTGGGCTGAAAGGAATGTTAAGTCCAACAAAATAATAGTTGGATAAAGTTGAGAGAGAGAGAAAGAGAGGGAGGGAGGGAGGGAGGGAGGGAGGTGTGGGGAAGTTTAAGAATAAAAGACAATGTATGAACTGATGGAAGCAGATACAGAAAGCTATACGGAATTATAGTTATATGGTTGATGTAAACCACATTTAATTAAGTTTCATTTCTAAACTCATCCCTTTAATTTATTGGGTTAATGGATTTTCATTCCTTTTCAGCTTTCTGCTCAATGTTGGAGTAAATTATGTGATGAGTATAAATGCATGAATGTTTGTAATTCCAAGTAAAATTCTTTTGGATAGGACATGGAGACCTTTCACTGAGTCCCAGCAGGTTAATGGAAACAAGTAATCTTATCTAACATTCTGGTTTTAATAGAGATAAACAGGGCAAGAAGCTTCCTCAGTTACAGCTCCTACACAGACATACCATCAGTGTTAAAAGTAGAAATTAAAATGAAAAACCTTTGTTTTAAAGAAACCTTGAACCCTGTAAAAACCTGAACTACAATTCAATCAAAAATTTTAATGGTTTGGCTCAATGCTGAAGTGAAGTGAAAGATCTCAGGATTAAAAAGAATTCAAAAAAGGAAGTAATTTGATTAAAGCCATATATTACACTGTATCTATTTTCTCATTACCACTCACGGTTTGACACTTGTGAAGTAAACGGATGTTAATATAATGCATTAGAAAGAATTCCCCTCCGGAGAGCAAAGCTAGCTTAGCGAAGTGATATTTAATGCTTTCTATGATATTTATTTAACTAAAATGGCTGATTAGATGTTAAACAGAACAGAGGTTAATGATCTCTGTTATTGGCATTATAAAAAATTAAGAAAGTATAAAATAGGGTTAATGACGTATGCCATTATTGTTATTATGGGGATTAAAAACATGCAGTTGTTGGCTACATAGGAAAAAATGGCCCCCAAGCTGTGAGTAATTAGCAAAATTGTATTGTGCTTTAACCTTAGACAGTAATTAATTACTAGGATTAGACGGTGTCTGCTTTAAGCATTGATCTGGATCAGTTACTTACAAGGAATAAAAATCTGGGCACATTTTTATTGAAAAGCAGGACAAAACATAATTCAGCCTATACACACAGAGATTTGAGTTACGATATGGCACAGTAAAAATGCCATAAAGGAAATCCAGAAAGCCTAACGTTCACTGAGCAATAAAAACTCTACTACATGAATGAAATTCCACTTGATGTAGATTTGGGCTTTCTTTAATTTGTAGAATAAATTACATTTGTTTAACACATTGCATAAAGGTCTGACCCGCCAATCTGTAATCTTGCCTACTTTTTTCAGTATCTAGCATGGATATAATGTAATAAGGTTAGCAAATATACAATCAACTGTTTTATTGCAAGAACGGTCTTTTCCATAGTTAATTAGGATAACATATTTTAAATATAAATAATAATATCTTATATATTGATTAGAAAAATTGTGATAATAATGATGATCATAATAATATTATAAATTGATTAGAAAAATGTTCTCAGTGATTAGCAATTCTTCAAACAGTTGTAGTCAATGGGCAAGTAAAAATAATTCTTATATGTAAACCATTGCAACTTCCCGTCTAGTTTTAGCTTCCCCTCTAGTTTTAACTCTTTCTACCCATTTTCCTCTTTAGCAAAGCAATACTGCCATTTTACCTAATATGAGGCACAAATATACGTGCTAAAGAAACTGCTCTGCCAGTCCACAAAAAGCAAAATATATTCATATTTTAACAGTTCTCTAGTTGTACCATCTATATCTGCAGTGATATCATTTAAAATCATCATTGTAGATGTATGACTTCCTTTGGATGGTCCAGAAATAATTTTTGGGCATTCCAGTTTCATATCTATAATATCTGAGCACAAAGTTGTGGCTGCAGTCTAATATATTTTGCTAGAAAATATACTATTTTCTCTCTTAAAATTATATGATTATGGTATGTTTTTTCTGAACCCTAATAGATAAGATTTGAGTTATATACACTCTACTTTTGTTAAATGTTGAAAAGAAAGACTATAATAGTGTCTGTTAAGCTTTTAATTCACTTCTTTTATAGGGTGTTTAGGTTATTTGCCATTTAGGCAAGAATTGTTCAATTTCTCCCATCTCATGTCTCAAAGGCACCTGGACTGTTTTTTCCTTGACAAAGAAGAAAATGTTTTGTGATGGTGGGGGGATGGAAGGACAGGTACATTCCCACCCATCTCCCCACTATCACAACTTGGATGAGAATCAAAATGTCGTCTTCTTCCTCCTTCTTCCTCCTCCTCAAGGAAAAAACCAGTCCGGTTGCCTTTTAATAAAGCACCTTTGCGATACCTATGACTTGGATGAATGCGAATCTCCACAGACATTTCTCCCATCTCATATCTTCTATACGGATCTATTCAATTAATCTATTCAACATAGAGAAAAAGAGAATATTATACATGTATAAGGTCATTTTGTTTTCCAAATATTATGTGTTTGACTACTGAATTGTTGTTAAATGTCTAAGATTGCCAAGTCTAAATTTTGCTTAATTAAAACAGACCGCTACCTACTTTTAGCCTTTCTTCAGCCACGTTGGTTGATGATGGATTAGCTATTTCCCTTGAAAATAGTTAACATTCCATTCCACGGAAAGAAAAATGGCTGAGATCTTATTTAGATACAAGATATAAGACAAATGCAAAAAATATATGGGATTCCTTTTGTACAATGGCATTTTCTTTTCTGCCAAGCTCTTTCTGATCCTCTTTGCTGATACTGAAATCAACCTATTGTGTTGACTAGGCTTAAGATCATACAATGACAGAAACAGATAATTTTCCTCCAAATCTTATTCATCTGTAGTGGCAGTGTCTTAATAGGCATGTTTGTCACCCAGAATATGAGCAAGTGATAATTTGACAGCTTATCTACCATTACTATTCTCTCATGCAACGAAGAGTGGCAGGGGACAGTCTTTTCTCATATATATGTGTGTGTGTGTGTGTGTATAAACACACATATATGACATGGTTAAAATCAGGACTTAGGTGATAATTCATCTTAAAAACAAAGAATACACTGAGAGAGCATTCTAGAAAAGGGTATTCTTTTAAAAAAAGAACTAATAAATGATCATTTGTATTTGATAAAGATAATGACTTATCTATCTAATAGCTCTTCTCCTTTTATTGGAAGTTTGGATTTCTGCCTATAGCCCAGTTTTAAGTACATAATGACACAGATGAAAAGATACATAACACAGTGTTGCAGAAGTAATAGAACAGTTAAAATTTGGATATTATCAAATGAGGGAATGGTTCAAGTTCCTCCCCAATTACAGTAGGTGAGGTCTTGTATTCTCAGCAAAGAGAGACCAAATATGATTTTTCTACCTAATGTTTGTCAGTGTTACAGTGTCTCTGAGAAGAAAGTTGATAAAGTCATTCATGGCCTCCATTTTCTTTTCCCCAGATTTTGTACAATATGCAATGTATACAATTTGATGAAATATCCCATGAATTTTTAAAGTTAATATCAAAAAACCAAGAGGAAAAAAGAGAGCAGGCACTGAAAACCAAAGAAGCAAGCAACCGACAGGGGATTTCCAAACTTCACACAGTAATTTTTATAGGAACTTGAGGCAGGATTAGAGAAGCCAATCATACTATTGTGAAAATAGAGTAAAGTTGTTTATGTGATATTGGATATATATTTCCATGCAGGATTTTATTGCCTTGATGCCTTGATTCAGTGAACTTTGATGGAATCATCTGGTTGATGCAGATTTGGGAATCAAAGCAGAGACCTACCTAAACATAGCAAACTAACTCAGGTGTCTGTGAAACAACTTGCACCTTTTTAATTACCAGAATGGAGAGATGGAAGAGAGGAAATGCTGAATTTGCGGATGATACAAAACTGAGGTGGGACTTGCAAATACTCTAGAACAGGGCTGTCAAACTCACAGCCCATGGGCTGGATGCGTCATGTGCTGGCCACGCCCACACTCAGTTTAGTGAAGGAGAAAGAAGTCATGATATGGTATGTCACTTGATGCTACCATGACAATGGGAATTTGACACCCTTGCTCAAGAAGACAGAAGCTAAATTCAAAATGGTTCTGATAAGTTAAGAAGTGGCCTGAAAATAACAGGATCAAATTCAACATGGAAAAAAGCAAAGATTTCTAGCATCCTTGCATCTTGCAAAGAGAAATCAAATGTATACTGTAGGTGTAGGACGTGGATTATCTGTCTTGGTAATATTATGCATAAAAAGAATCTTGGAAGCATAGAGGTAATTATGACCATTGAACAAGAGGGCCTTACGATGTGTCCTCATAGTAACAGATTTTGCAGTGTCCTGTGGTTATATGATTGCAATTAGAGCAAATTGGAATCAGCACAGAATTATGATGGTTGCAGCATTCCGCTATCACACGATTGCCATTTGTGACTTTCAGTGTCAACTTCTGACAAGCAAGGTCAATGGGGAAGCTGGCAGGAGGCCACTAATGGTGATCACATGACCACAGGATACTGCAGCCTCAGAGGATTCACCTAACAATGGCAACTGGGACTGCCACAACTGCTGTCATAAGTCAGCATGGTCATGTAACAGTGCCCTTTATGACCATGTTGCTTAATGCCAGAGTTACCAGTCCCCATTATCAATGTTAAGTGCAAACTATTTGCATTAAATTGCTATGAGTCAGTTCCACATTATGTCTATTAATAAGGGCAAATGTAATTTCACACAACATCAATAGAAAAACCCACTGTACTCTGCAGTCTTCATACTCCATTTCAAGTACCCTTAGTTCTGGACACTATGTTTTGAGAAAGATTCAGAGAATTGTAGATAGTTCACCACAGAGTAACGACTATAATCAGGCCTATGGAGATTCTCAGTGATCCAGATCATGGTTGTCCCAAAGGTGTTTTTTTCAAGAGGCAACTGGACTTTCTGGTTTTTCTTTGAAGACATTTCACATCTCATCCAAGAAGGTTCTTCGGCTCTGACTGGATGTGGGAAATGGAAGGATTTATATATCATCTATCTCCAATCTATAACATAGTCCTTTTAACAGTTCCAAGAATGCTCCACATCAATTTACACCACTCAGGTGACCCTGAGGACACAAATAAACCTCCAGGTGGCCGTAACAACTCACTAAAAAAGTGCAAATGACCAGCTGTCTGCAAGGAGTATAAATCCTTCCATTTCCTACCATCCAGTCAGAGCTGAAAAAGCTTCTTGGATGAGATATGAAATGTCTTCAAAGAAAAACCAGAAAGTCCAGTTGCCTCTTGAAAAAAGCATCTTTGGGACAACAATAATCAGGGAAAATAAGAAAAGAAGCTTAGGTTGTTTTGTTTGTTCAGTGTTTGAAAGAACAACAAATAATCTAGTCTGGACATTTTGGTTACTGTTTTTCACAAAATTCTTTTGAAGAGGGTTAATTTAAAGCCATCAATGCAACGGATAATCAAAATCAGCTTCTTGCATAAATGGATCTACCTTAATATTTCTTAACCTAATAATTCTCCCACGCATAGGTCCCTAAGCACCAGTAAACAGTTTGTTTGTCTTTAAAAGAGAAAACAGTGCCATTGTAGAATTTCAAATTCTTTTGACACTTGGGAAGGGCGTCAAAAAAATCAAGATGGTATCTGCAGAAGCACTAGTCCTTTTTAGCAAATGTCACTTCAAATATTCATGCAGATCCCTTATTTTGAGAAAGGGCTATGTCCATGTTTTTGTATCATGTCTGGGTTTTACCTGGAAGTAATAGAAGGTCAAATCTTCAATGGAAATATATAATCATCAGAATTATTTTTATAAAGTGTAACAAGCTATTATTGAATAGTGAAACTGGTTTATAATTTTCAGAAAAATACATCCATCAAAACCTCGGGAGGAGACGCTATTGAATTTCAGTGTCAAATTAGGTCCAATAATAAATACCTCATTTTTGAGGTGTTTCTTTTTAAAGGTGTAAAAGAACTTCAGGGATGGACTATTTCAAACTAGATATTTACTTCCCTTCCTACATTTAAAAGGCTATTTTTCAGAAGCTAGCCCTTTTGTTTTCTAGTTGCCCATTAGCAGCCTGCAATCTTAACAATCTCTAACCCCTCTTATGATAGGTTTGGCATTAAATGTCAACGAACTTGTTTCATAGGCTAATTTTTCTTTTTCGTTTTCACACTTATGTCAACTCATGACATTAGAGCTGTTTAATTTCTTCAGTGAAATACTGGTGTCAGCAGGAAACAGAGGTAGTAATTTAGAATTATGTATTCAAGTCTCTTTCCACTGTAGTTGAACTTCCCCAGGTCATCAATCAGTCTATCTTCTGTAAACAATTATACAATGGAGAATCCAGTTGATTACTGTTTTCTTCCAAAGGGGTGAGAATAACCACAAGTAACACTTTCTATGGAAACCTTCTTTAAAAGGTCAAGCCATGTTTTGAGGTATTGGTGATTACCTACAGTATATGGTGCTATATGAGTTAGGTTCTGAGCTTCTAAGAGACCACTCTGTTTGCCAACCATGCTTAATCACAAAACATCTGAACATCCTTCCTATTCTTTGATAGGAAGGGAGTTAATGTTTGGCATTCTCAGTGCCAAATAGAGGAACTCTATTCCTCTGAACCAGCTTGACCTCTGAGCTAAGCTTGTTTCTCATAGTCTTCAGAAGGCTAGTAAAAGCTTCCTCTATTTGTTCTGACCTAGGCTTCCTTAGAAAGTATAAAGCACAATCTTAGTCCCACAAAACCTCTTTTATTTATACGACTGTAAATTACTTTCATTTACAGTCCGCAAGGCTTGATAAACAGTCTTTCA
The DNA here is from genome assembly GCA_012654045.1 of Ptyas mucosa. Classification (NCBI taxonomy): domain Eukaryota; kingdom Metazoa; phylum Chordata; class Lepidosauria; order Squamata; family Colubridae; genus Ptyas; species Ptyas mucosa. The sequence goes on from WNWU01000001.1 coordinate 45,458,109, forward strand.
GAGGAAGGTTATCAACACCCACCTATCTCACGTGGAACACTGCCAGAGAACTAATTTCCAGATGCAGGGAAAGGCCAAACTTGGCACAGAGTCACAAACAGAACTTTCAAATCTTGAATCGGCCAGATGAACTAATTGCTTCCTGCAAAAGCTCACGTCCCGTTCGCTCTTCTTTTATGTCTTATGGGAGGGGGCCAATCATCTCCAAGCCTTACTCCCAAGTTAACCCTGTTTACTTAATTGTTCTTGTCCTCTGGCAGCTCTGCGCATGCACACACGGGGAACAGGCTCCCGCTGTTCTTCTGCCTTGCTCTGGAGGCTGCACATAACTATCAGATGGCCTTGGCTCCCTCTCTGCCTCTGATGCAGAGCCCTCGTCCGAGCTTTCCCCAGTCCCCAGAACTGGCCCTAGTTCCTCCCCAACCTCCTCACTATCCAGCTCTGCTGCCAGCTCCGCTGGCCACTGGCAGACCACAACACTATTAAAGGGCCTTTGCAAAGTGATTTGTGAGGTCAGTCCCATAATGATTGTATCATTATTATTAATTTGTATGAACATTAATTTCATTAATTAATGTTCATAATTTCTTATGAACATTAATTTCCTGTTGTCTTTTGATAAGCTATTTAAACAGTCCTGTTTCAACAAACATTTGAGCAGTTGCTGTAGTGTTAGACTGCCTTTCTCTTTTTTCCTCCCCTTGGTTGGATTCTTGTTGGCTGGGTTTTTTCCCTTGCTTTTCATTTTTATTTTATCAGTTATGATGGGGTGTTCCATGCTTCTTCTCCATGCTTGTGCAAACTACTTCTAGTCTTTGTGATTAAGTATGTGACTGATTAAGAACTGGAGGCCAAAATATATGAAGAATGGTTGAAGAAATGTCTAGTTTAGTGAGAAGAAGGACTAGGAGTAACATAATAGGCAGTGAGAGAATCAACCTAGAACTAAAGATAAATTTCTTGACACGTAGAACAAGTAATCAGTGGAATGGTTTGCATTTAGAAGTTATGGGTGCTCCAACATTGAAGGTATATAATAGAATAACAGTTGGTGGTCTTCTAGTCCAAATCCTATGCCATTTTAGACACATGATGTTATAGAGCAGTGATGGTGAACCTTTTAGATACCAAGTGCCCAAACTGGGCGCACACGCATGCCCAAACTGAAAGGTGAGCACTGGTCTTTGGGTCTCTGCTGTGCATGTGCGCGCACGTGTGCACATGTGTGCAACATGCATGTGGACATGTGCATGCAGGCACAGATATGTGTGTGCATGCACAAACATGCGCGCATGCGCAGCAGAGAGCACAAGACCAGCTGGCTGGCGGGAAGTGGGGCATCCCAACACCAGCAGCACGGCAAGAGGTATGATCTTTTTCTTTCATGAGCTTCTGTTTCTTTGTTTGAAGGAAAACAGAAGCTCACAAAAGAAATGTCACGGAGATCTGACCTGGGGTGACGGTACGTGTGCCGGCAGAGAGGGCTCTGCGTGCCACTTCTGGCACACATGCCATAGGTTCACCATCCCAGTAATAGGGTTTCCTGCTTGAGCATGGGGTTGGACTAGAAGACTCCAAGGTCCCTTCCAGCTCTGTTATTCTGTTAAGTATACAAATATATAAAACAAGCAAATATATGTTCTTAAATCAGGTATATATATATCTGTATGCAACCCTCAAGCATCTTACCAAATTCTTTTCGTATCCTTGAAACAACAACATAAGAAATTGGCATACTGCAAAAATACTGCAAAACAAGATTCTAGTATAAGTTTTTTTTAGAGGATGCTTTCCATTTCATATACTGTAGATCCACAGCATTCCAGAAGATAAGCAGTGGTAACAGCATCCTTAATGTTTGGTATTGTGCCAACTAATTGGAAAAAGACAACAGAAAGGTGGAAGAACAGAGAGTTTACTGGGACTTTAAAATATGTGGCAGAGAAAACATTCACAATTTGCTTTTTGATAAATCGGCACTTTGTGTCTGCTAATATTTAGCACAGCAGTTATTCTGAAAAAAGGCAAAACATTTTGTGCAGGCACAATAACATGGTATCAAAATTCCAAAGGTGTCTAATATAACAGCCTTCAAAGATTGTTCTAAATAATTGGTCTCATTACATTTGGGAATAGTTTCTAATTCACAATGAACTAGGAGCTATATGGAATAGTCTTACATGTAACTTTAAATAAATGAATCATACAGAGCAATAATGCATATTCTTTCTTGGCTATCAGAACAAAAATTCCTGTGGCATCTTAAAGTCTGTTGCATTCATTATGATATAAATGTTGAAGAACTGCAACCATTTCACTGTCAGAGTAAAAAAAACCTTCACCTTTCATACTAATGAGTCTTTCTAAACTACAGTAGAGATGTCAAGGGCCTTGGATGTGCCCTAAATCAGGCACTACCCTCTTCTAATTATTATATTCAGTGCTTCTTTCTGTGAAAAGATGAAACATTACAATTTCTCTGTCCATGCATAGCAACTGTTCCAGGCAAACCCCCCTATACTTTTGTCATTCTAACATTTTTCAATAAGGACTTAATAAACCAACATTATAAGTCACATTTTTAAAATGTTCTTTCTTTGAAATGTAATTAGACATCAGTTAACTATCCCCTCATATTCTCATTCACAGGGCTTCAAAACTTTCCAAAATTTCCTTGATTTGATTTATTTTAAATATAATTGTTCCCAAACCCAACAATTGGATTCATATAATAGTTGAATAGTTAGTCGTCTTCTAATTAGTATGTGTCTATATATATACTGTAGTGTCTGTAACAAACACACATGTATACACAACACACACACACACACACACACACACACTTAACCCCAGAGAGCAGGGCTAAATGTAATAGTTTAAATTATAGGAGGATACATTATAGTTGTGTATTAAGTACCGTGTTTCCCCAAAAATAAGACCCTGTCTTATATTTTTTTGAACCCTGAAATAAGCGCTTGGCCTTATTGCCATGCGCTCAAAAGCCTGACTGGGCTTATTATTAGGGGTTGTCTTATTTTGGGGGAAACAGAGTATTTAGGTGACTGTCTTCTAAAATCTATGTCTGAATCTTTTGGGAGTGCACTGGAATTCTTCCTTGGACTAGATCAGCGGTTCCCAAACTGTGCGCCGCGGCTCCCTGGGGAGCCGCGCTATCGTCATAAGGGCGCCGCGAAATATTCCGCCCGCTGGGTCTAACGTCTAATGCGCATGCGCAGTTGCAAGTCGGATTGCTTATGGGAGCCGCGCAGTTGCAAGTCGGATTGCTATGGGAGCCGCGAACCCAAAACGATTGGGAACCTCTGGACTAGATGGTTTACAAGATTGTTTCAATTCTGTAATTATAGTAACTATGGAGCACATTTAATTAATGAATATTTCAAAATTAAATGCCCCATAAAAACTCTGCAGTTATTTTGTACTGCATTTTTTTCTTTTTATGACCCTTTGATCCCTTTTATCAGGGTGAAATCAGGGCGACTGAATGAAGCTGAGCATTTACTGGCTGGATGCCCTTCCTGATGCCTATGCAGAGTTTGGAGCAGATATTTTCTCTTTGCACCATGATAGAGAAAACATCTGTAGCTTCCTAGGATTGAACTCTTAACTTTCCCAGTGGGAGGTGAGCATCTTCATCTCTAGGCCATTGTGCCACTGTATATTTTGTACTGTGTATAATATTTTCAAAATCACATATAGATTCAGATTTAGCAATGAATAGGTATTTACAATGCTCCAAAATCGGTGCCTTTCTTATTTATGTATTCTGCTAAACTTCCCTTTTTCCATTTGTGCAAGGGGATGTTACAGCTTTTGAATAATGTTAGAGCTTATTAAATGATAAACATAAAGCTGCTCATAATATCAAATTTGCAATATGTCACTTTAAGGGGGAAATGTTAACATGGCTAGCAACAAAATATTTTAGGATAGTTTCCAGTTGACTTTTTTTCTTCCAAATTTGTGAGCATCATTCATTCACCTTTGCCATTTTGTTCAGAGAAGTTTCTCTTTGTGTTTGGATAAAATGTATTTTTAAAGCTGAGGTCGGTACAAGGTGAAAAGAAGCAGTAATATACTGGTTGACCTTTCACCAGAATTCCAGATAAACACCCAGAAGTTGAGTCAGAGATAATCACAAGATCTGGAATTTACAATAACAAACTGTCCATATATCTACCTGTCAAGCCTCTTCCTCTAAGGAGGGACACAAGGTCATTGAAAAGGCTTCTATCCATCTACCCAACCTTTTTAAAAATTATTATTACTGTAGAGTACAGTTAAGCATGGTAGAATCAAATATATACGTGGAGAAACATTGTGTTTGTTTCTTTTTAGAGAACTTGATTTAAAAAGAGATAAGGACAATGCCATTGATAGTCAACAGCTGCATAATACATCACTGTATGTTTGACACAAAGACAGTAATATATAAAAAGGCTCTGTCCATCATTATAATTATGCTATTGAGTTTGACATCGCTACAAATTCAAATCCACACTGAGATGTAGATAGCAATCCCAGAGAATGGACTACATTATTGGTAGCCTGTTTCTACCAATTTCTTTCCTTTTGCCATGTATCATGGCAGTGACCTGGCATTGACAATGACAAATAATATAGTATTCATTTATTCCATAATAATGGGTATTAGTGGTATCTCTTTGAGTACAAGAACCACCATTTTTGGCAGCAAAGTTTGCTTAGGAAGTCATATTTATAGGTTTTCCTATAAATTTCAATGGATGTGTCATTTCTAGGATGAATATTAAGAAAACCGAATATATATCAACATTCAAGAAGAAAGACAATAGAAAAAAATACAACCAAAGCCTTCACTGTGTTACTAATCTTTTTTGGTAACTTTTGTTAATCCATTGAATAAAGGAAGCTAAAGACATGTGCTGAGGATCTCCAAATCTTGCCTTTTGTTGTGAAACATAGTTGCAAGTCAGTGGAAAAACACTTTCTTTCCATACAAAGCTTTTTGTTTCATTAATGATTTCTTTAAAAGTTTAAGAATTCCCGTAAGTCATTTTCTGAATTTATTTTTGATTTTGACTAAAATTGCTGTTAAGCATTTGATTCGGCGAGATAAAGTTATATTTGTTTTAGAACTTGAATTAAAAATAGCATAAGAAAGCAACAGAAGAGAAAATGTCAGTTTGATTACAGAATATACATCTTCTCTAGCTGATGTTGAACAAACAATATAATACTGATATCTCTGTTAGGCTTAGTATTTCAAATACAGCTCTGGTTCTCAGCAATTCCATGTTGCAGGACAAAAGTCTCTTTGCATAAATAATGCTTCAATTCTTAAGCCTTGGTCTCAAAAGTGATCAATTTCAATCAATGGGGGAATATTGTCTGTGACAAACATGAGAAACCCTGAAGGCTTAATGGAGACATGTGATATCCATAGGTTCTTTCTCCAGGTGATGTAGTTCAAAATGGGATGTAGAAAGCACTGCATGGACAAACTGATTTTTGTCCATGCAGTGCTTTCTACATAGACCAGATGTTCTGGTCTATGCACAGAACATCTGGTTTTGCTTGGGTGATACCACCAAGCAAGTATCAACCCAAAAGATCTATGATTTGAATATGATCTGATTTAATACAGAGAATGAAACAGATAGTTTTGTTTTGTAGGACAGTACAAAGGGGAAGCAGGGGTAGGAAGGATTTGAAAATCTGAGTGATTGGGCATCATGTTTACCATTTTATTGGTATGCCTACCACATACTTTCAGATTCCACATGCTTTCAGAGCTCCTAGCTACCAAAAATTATTCAATCATAGCAACACATTTTCTGACCAAATAAACATACTGGCACTAAACAGTATGGCTAAATCTCTATGGAAATTCTCAGTCATCCAGGTCATAGTTGGAAAAGAACCTTTGAGGCATTTGAAGAAAAAGCATCTTTGAGGAAGATTTTTTGCCATAATTTTGTTCATGCATTTTTATACAGAATCTGTTGATGGTAACATTGTTTGACAATTTTGTCGATATTAGTCTTAACAATGCAAGATACAATTATATCTTTCGAGGTGCAAAAGAATAAACAGTCTGGACTAGTTTAACTAAGAATCAAGGCATTTTTATCATTCAGTAATAATTCTGGTGAGGTTATGTGAAGGATACTGTTGTTACACAGTACTATTGTGATATAAATAGATTGATCTGATTTGCACCCTGGTATAATATTCCTTGGATGATTTCTGACTGGCTAGGATTCTCCTGTGAATAAAATGTAGGGGGGAAAAAGAGCTTTACGGCAATTGGAGAAAATGAGGGGAATCAAATCAAATTCCATTAGATAGACAATGACATTATTTGTACTCAAATCCTAATCTGATTTTGTTTGGAATCCAAAACAGTACACACACACACATGGGGGGTGGGGGTGGGGAGAGAGAAAGAGAGAGTGAGACAGACAGACAGACAGCAACAGAGACAGAGAGACAGAGACAAAACAATATAATACATGTATATGTAAGCATATGCACACATACATACACATTTTTGAATATTTGCCCCAGATTAAATATAAACCATACGTAAAAATTTATATCTGGATTGCCCTCATATATTCAGGGTGCTGGAACCCAAATAACGTAATAAGGGATTATGCTTATAAGATTATGACCCCAAATAATCAATTTGCTTATATAAGTATTCTATTGATCTCCAAATAATGAATGTAACATGCATCTCATATATTCAAGTATATTTTTATATTAATCCATGCCCCTTTTTCCTTTCGCACAGATCCTACACTTATAATTTATTTGTTAATTGTATAATATCAAAACAGGATATTTTGCATCCAAGTAAATTTTTATTGTGATCAATTACAATATAACAATTCTAAAAATGTTTTCCTAGTTCCAAGGAAGACCCATTGTTTAAATGACTCCAAAATCATACTAAGAATACATCTGTATTTGTTTTCCTGATTAGTTGAGAAAAATGCTTTCCTGTTTAGTATAATTTTACGTATATGTAAAATAATGCTGCTGTTGAACATATTGATATAGTAGTCATATTTTATCTCATTATCAGTAACTTCCTGTCTCTTTTTAGATAACATTTTCTTTAAAAAAAACGTACTTCATGAAAAGCAACTTTGAAAAACTCACATATAAAATCTATTGATCTATTTTTTTTTCACAGCATTTTCCTTTCTTGTGCAGGTGAATTGCATTATTTTATACAGAAAACGAAGAATAAGAGAAAAAAAAGCTCTGTAAGGTAAGAATACCTATGCAGGCATCATTGTAAAAATTAAGACAGTAAATGCATTCATTCTACGACACCAATAAAATATTGAGGAATTTGGAATGTATCTGAGGAAAGGAAAGTGGAAAAATCAACCCAAGGAAAGAAGAACATTTTATTGTCTCTAATTACCTAATTGAAATAGGACATTTAATCTGTGTTACTGCTTAGTTGCATCTCCTACGTGTTTGGTTGTGGGAAGACTATTATATTGTGAATTACAACAAGAAAAATCTTCATGCTGGTTTATCACAAGAGAAAAATCTGATGTTAGAAGAAGAAATGTTCATCTTCCCTCTTCGACTATGTCTCCTTCTCCATTCTTTGGCAGATGATCCAACAAACAAAGAACCAGATGGAAGGCCACCTTAGCAACAGGGGACACTTTGTTCTCATTCTTTTAGATCAAGGTGACAAACAGCACAATCCTATTCATGTCCCACTGAATTTTTTTAAAAAAAAATGATTTATATGCCGCCCTTCTCCAGAGACTCAAGGCGGCTTACAACGTGTTAAGCAATAGCCTTCATACTTTTGTATATTTTTATACAAAGTCAGCTTATTGCCCCCACAATCTGGGTCCTCAGTTTACCTACCTTAGAAAGGATGAAAGGCTGAGTCAACTTTGAGCCTGGTGAGATTTGAACTTGCAGTAATTGCAGGCAGCTGATGTTAATAACAGTGCTTTAGTCTTCTGCGCCACCAGGCTAATTAATAGAATTTACTTCCAGATAAATATAGGAAGAACATGTTCATTTTTCTGTTTTCTTTTACACATCAAAATGTATGTGCTAGTCATTTTTAAAAACAATGTAAGTGGCTTTGATTGTCTCATCCAAGTGAGAGGTACAAATGAATGAATAAATGTTTCTTTATTCCAATGTCTTTCTGGCCAATGCCTGTCTGATGGAATGCATTTTTAGCAGGTTGTACTTCAATGTAGCCTTAGGAGGGGAGATTGAAGACTCCGTTTTTGCTTTTCAGGTTTTTCCTGGACAAAATTTAAGGTGGGTCATTAATTTTATATCAGATTTCACATAGCCAGCAGTTTTGCTGTTACTTCTCTGTGCCGCCTTCCCTGTCACTTAGGATTAGAAGTATTACTTACAGAGTAGTAATTACTTTTGACACATAATTATTATAGTTTTGATGACAAGAAGGTCTTTTCTTTTTCGGCTTTCATAACATATATTCCTGATAGCATAATTTTATTGGAGGTATTTAAAAGTTTAAATGGCTTGGCTTTTGATTGCACTCCAGGATAAGAAATGAGAGGGAGTCCACCTGAAACTTTTAAGGATGATCTCACACCAGCACAGGGAAGCTAAAAGAAGCCTCTCAGTCTTTATGGATGCTGAGCTGAAGTGAGAGAGCAAGCAATCTGCCTCTAAGCAACCCAGCCAGATTCCCAACAGGAAAGGTGTGCTTTTAAAGTTAATAAATCCAAAGAGAGTAGGAAAAAAAGGGGGTGAAAGATAAAGAAGAAGGGAGGCTCTTGGCAAGGCCACATCAACTACACCAATGAATTTCTAATCTTGCCACATGGGCATTTTTCCAACTCTGCACTCCGAGTTAGAGGCTGCAGGCCTGGATGAGCAGTTTAACAATTCTGAAGCTTTTTAAAAAGCCAAAAAAAAAAAAAAAATCACAAACAGGAATATCAGGTTTCTCAGGCCAGGGGCTATATGGGATTTAAACAGGGTGAGTGGCTGGCTTTCTTCCAACAATACCTGTGTCTGCGTTTCTGAGAAAGTTTGAAATCCAATCTTTGCCAACCTATAGTGTTGTATTCTTAAAAGTGGAAAAATGGATACTTCTAAAAAGTTGATCAAAAGTAGATGTGATTAGAGATATTGGAGGCTTAGGCCAAAGAGTATCTAAATCAGACAGCCATTGGCAAGACCCAAAGGATTTGCAATAGGGGTGTGGCTGACATAACTATCGTTTGTATTGACAAGACCTTTTGTGCCATAAGGGTAAGGCAATTTTCTTAACTAAGTCCTTTTGTTTCATTTTTTTCCAGACATGTGGCTATTGAGACTATTGGATATGACTGCTTTTTCCCCCATTTTTGGAAGGGTGTGTGTTTTGAATAACACCTTGCCCAAATCTCTGGTGAAGTAAAGCTTTTCTTAGAAGTATTGCCCAGCCCTAAAATACAACAATTATTAAGCTTTGTCTCCAGAAGATCATAGTCTGTAACAGTTCATGGATACGACTTCATTCTTCTTATGACAAACTTTGTGAATTTTGGCAGATTAATGCACCACAGAAGTCACTCATCACACGGCAGATCTTGCCTATATTAAAACAACTGGAAATATAATTTGCAAAATCTAAGTGCCAGTCTTCTACTGTTACATCTCTATCAGAAATAGCAAATTCTAAATAATCCCTAAACAAGAAATCTTACATAAACCAAAAAGACGGAAGCATTTGAACAAAGGCATCAATCAAAGGCTGTTTGAGAGAATCAATTTCTAAGTCTGTATTCATTCAGCTTTTCAGACTTTTTTGAAGTGAAGTCAAAGTCTTAATGATAAGACTTCTCAAGAGATATGAAGGAACTTTTAAACATTAGAAAAATAGGAAAAATGGAAGTGTGAGATAGTTTCTTTTTTCAGATATCATCTGTGAAGAGATAATTCATAATCTTCTCTCTCTGGGAGATGTGTGAGTCTAAGATATGAAAAAAGAGACAAATATATTAATCTTTCCATGACTGTGGCAGAAGACAGTATATATCTTATACTATTTTGTGTAATGTGTGTAGCAGGTCTGAATGAGTAGCCCCCCAAAAGTCTAATGGAGCGAATATTGTATCAGTGCCATCTAGAACAGCTGATTGGCGGTATTCAGGGAGGCTGATCCAGCTGCTTGGTGGCAAAGGCTCCAGCTTTCCACGGTGAAGGCAACAGACATGGAGGAGACAGCAATGGTGGCGCTTCTGGGAGGCCAGCCCACTGATTGGTGGGGCTACAGGACGCCGGGATCCAGCCATTGCTCAGCTGATCGGTGGTACACACAATGGAGCAGAATATTTTTTCTTGTTTTCCTCCTCTAAACCGAGGTGCGAATTATAGTCAGGTGCATTTTACAGAGAAAAATACAGTAAATAACACTTTTAAATTTCTTCCAAGTTAAAAAAAAATAAAAATTGAAAAATAAAATCAGGAAACATAATTATGCACCACTCCAAGCCAAGTTTCTACTTGTTTGTGATAACATCCTTTAAACTAAGAATAATCTCGCCAAAGAAGTGGGGATGATTTTCGTTAGCTTCACTCAGGCACCCAGCGCTACTTCATCCATGGACTAGTCTGGTTCTCTTGTTTTCTCAAGCACATTTTGATTTCTTTAATATTTTTAGATTTTTTTATCCCACCTTTATTATTTTTTATAAATAACACTGTGGCGATAAGCATTCCTAATAGTCTTTCTACCACGTGTTTTGCTTGCCCACAACAACAAACACAAATGGGCTGAAAGAAGGTGGGTGGCACAAAGTCACACAACTGATTCTCATGCTTAAGGTGGGACAACTGGTTTCTCACCCAGTGCCTTAACCATTATACCAAACTTACTTTTTGGGGGGGAGGGGAAGGAAAACCAACAAAAATTCTATCTGTAGTAAAAGGAGTGATATCAAGAATATGGAGATTGGCATAAAATAATATATTGAAATATTGAATAATTAAGGAAATATTATAATTCAACAAAATATGTGTATTACTACTAAAAGTTAATAAGATTGTTAATTGTGTTAAATATGAAGTGTATTGCTTTATTTGTACTAAAATGTGACCCTGGTTTCACACTATTCATACAATGATATGTTTGTAGAAAAATATATATCTGTATCTATATCTATATCTATATCTATATCTATATCTATATCTATATCTATATCTATATCTATATCTATATCTATATCTATATCTATATCTATATCTATATCTATATCTATATCATCTATATCTATATCTATATTTATATCTATATCTATATCTTTGCAAGTTTTGGTGTATTTGGGTCTTTTCCCATGTAAGATTGAGAGT
>WNWU01000001.1:45469872-45484731 GCA_012654045.1 Ptyas mucosa
GAAGACACCAGCCTGAAGATGACGAGTGGGACCTCGTCGAAACGTCGCCAAGATACTCTCAATCTTACACAGGAAAAGATCCGAATACACCAAAACTTGCATACCTCTACCCGTGAAAATCTATGAAAACAAATATCTATATCTATATCTATATCTATATCTATATCTATATCTATATCTATATCTATATCTATATCTATATCTATCTATCTATCTATCTATCTATCTATCTATCTATCTATCTATCTATCTTTCTATCTCACACCCTCTACAATTCTATTGTTGGAAAAGCTATACTGAATTGGAAGTCTCCTACATGCAGAAAGAAAGAAACTTTCCATCGGTGGAAAATTTTGCATGCAGCTTTTTATTTAAAAAAAACCAAATACATTCTCCTCAAATGCTGTAATATATTTAATATTTATATTACATTTAATATAATGTTTGCACCTAGTGTGTGAACACATAAACCTTAATTGCTCTGCTTTTGTGAACATAATATGTTCTTCATCGCAGATATATTTAACTAATGATATAACAAACATATGGGAAAATATCATTATTCTAGGGATAATCTGTCATCAGGGATGATTCTATAGCTGAATGCAGCTCAAGCTATCCAGCCATAGTGTCCTTTAAATCTCCCTCACAGCCGTGCTGCTTTTCTTTTTTCTATGCAATTAAAGCAATACCATTGGGGCTTTAAAAAAAAATCTCTTTTTTTTTCCTAACCAAAAAGAATGTTGGAATGAAATTATACAATGAGTATCAGAATTTGGTCTATTTTTCTGCCAGCCAGATAAGCTCCTAAACTGGACATAATTGGACCAAATTTAAGGTGGTGGGAGAAGTCATAAAATCAATCAATCAATCACTCAATCAGTCAATCAATTACTCATAACTGAATCCAGATTGATACTGCAGAGCAAAACATTCCAAGAAAATAATTTCCTATAGGGCATCATATGACAGAGAGGGCATCCCAATGTAGACATGCCCCAAATGCACATATATGAAGGGAAAAACGAGCATAGCCATATGTGAACACAAAACAGAGATGCCTCCTGTTTAGTTTGGAGACATGATCTATGTGATGCTTTCCCTAACTTATTTGCTGCTATCCTGTAACAGAACTGTCCAAGTGTTGTAGATCTCAAAGAGGTAGCTTCTCATCCAAGAAGCATTCTTCAGCTCACCACATTAACATCAGCTCAGAACTCAAGATGTAGAGCAGAAAAAAGGAAAACAAAAACAGGCTGAATAGCAACTGGATGATGATGATGATGATGATGATGATGATGATGATGATGATAATAATAATAATAATAATAATAATAATAATAATAATAATAGCCTTTATTGTCATTGTACATCATATATACAGCAAAATTAATTTAGCCTCTATTGGTACAATCCATAACAGAAAATACAAGACAACATGAATAGTATAGAGAATAATCCTTATATAAGTAAGGGGGGGGAGAGAACTAGTCATATATTTCCATATGTATGGGGAGTGATTGTAATTGTGTTTAGGAATCTGACAGCCCATGGGTAGAAGCTGTTTTTAAACCTGTTTGTCCAGCTGGCTATACTTCAATGTCTTCTGCCCGATGGTAAGAGTGAAAAAAGATACTGGCCAGGGTGTGAATCATCTCTAAGTATCTTCCTTACTCTGCTGAAACAGCGAGACCTGGCTATGTCATCTAGTGGTGTTAGAGGACAACCGACGGTTTCTTGTGCCGAATTGATCACTCTTTGTAGTGCTGTCCTGTCTGCAACTGTTAAACCAGCGTACGATACTGTTATACAGTATGTGAGGACACTTTCTATCGTGGACCGATAGAAAGAAGACATCAGCTGTTGTTCCACCAGATTTTTCTGCAGGACTCTAAGGAAATGAAGTTCTGTTGAGCCTTACTAACCACCAGCAACGTGTTGTTTTTCCAGGTGAAATCTTGACTAATGAGCACTCCCAAGAATTTAAAAGAGGAAACCCTCTCCACATGGCCCCCCTTGATAATACAGTGGGCAGGTTCCTCTCTGTGCTTTCGGAAATCCAGCACCATCTCGTTTGTCCTGCTAGTATTTTGATGTAAGTTGTTTTTTGAACACCATGTGGATACCTTCTGGACTTCTTCCCTGTATGATGATTCATTCCCTCCAGTTACAAACCCCAGCACCATTGTGTCATCTGCAAACTTTATTATGAATTTGTAGAATACGTTGGACTTTCTCTAAACTATCATAATTGTCTCTTTTATACAGTAACTTCCCCCATATAGGCAATATTGCAGAGATGGTTTGAAGCAATTTTAGACATAATCCAGAGCTGATGGTTGGAATATTTTTGAGCCTGGAGTTTCAGATGAGGATGTCTATCTTTTAAATCCCTGCAGCTATTTCTTCCCATTCAGATGGGAGGCAGAAGAGGAGAGAAAGAAAGGCAGAACTGAATCTGTGGTTGTAAACTCCTGCGAGTAGCAATTGAGTTATTTATTTATTTCCTGGTTGATATCTTACTGCCATCTATCAACAGTCCAATGTAATAATCCAGATTCATTCCTGCCCTTTACAAGTTGATAAGAATATAATCTATTTTGACTGTTTCTTAGTAGTTAAGTATTAGTCCTTTCCTTCTAGCAAAGGCTTACAATAATCATTCCCTCCAAGCTTTCATTCATTAATTTTTTTGAACCACAAGTTCCCCCAAACTGCCCCTCCCCACAATATACTTTTATTGTATATTTTTATAATATACAAGAGATAAATTACTTGTATCTCATGTGGAATTCATTTTCTTGTTCCTATTCTAAGTTCAACACCATCTCAATAGGAAAATTTAATGCATTGTTAAATGAGGAAATAGTTGCAAATTTGCTTTCTACACAATAGCCTAGAATATGAAAAAGAAAATGAATTCCATGTGGACCATGAGTTTCTCATGACTGGGAAAGATGTGAGAGGAAAAGAAGCCTTTAAGCTTTCTTTCCTGAATTCAAATGAGCTTGTTTGTTTGTTTTTTCTTTCTTGCAAGTATGTTGTTGTGCCATAAGGACCAACACAGATTGTCTAGTTTTTGTGAGGTTGTTCATATTAGGATGAGTCTTGTTTTTGTTCTTAGAACTCATTTGGAATGTAATTCTCAAGCTTCCTTCAACAATCTATCTCATATGATATCTATTTTCCCTTTGATAAGGTAAAGGTAAAGGTTCCCCTTGCACATATGTGCTAGTTGTTCCTGATTCTAGGGGGTGGTGTTCATCTCTGTTTCAAAGCCAAAGAACCAGTGCTGTCCAAAGATGTCTCCGTAGTCATGTGCCTGGCATGACTAAATGCCAAAGGTGCACAGAATGCTGTTACCTTCCCACCAAAGGTGGTCCCTATTTTTCTACTTGCATATTTTATATGCTTTCGAACTGCTAGGTTGTCAGAAGCTGGGACATGTAACAGGAGCTCACTCCGTTATGCGGCACTAGGGATTTGAACCACTGATCTGCCGACCTTTCAATCGACAAACTACCTTTGATATAAGCTTCTAAATGGGGAAGGGGAAAAAAAAAAGCAAATCTACCTTAAGAAAGAGTAAACTAAAATGGGATGCCACATGTGAATGCAGTGCAAAAAATAAAATGGATTTCATATGTACTTTTGTATTAAACTGCTCATTCAGATCTAAACAAATCTCCCAGAGCTTTTTAAAGCTTTTTGCTAAAGGAGCTACATCTCCCAGAGAGGAAGATTATAGTATTGCACAAACTTCCTTTCTATTTCAACTTTTTCAACTCTGTCCCCTCCAGTTTTTTTCTTTTAATTCTGAACAAAGCTTCAGGAATAAAAATGTAGAATAATTTTAAAATACACACATATATTTGAAATGTATCTCTATATAAATCAATTAAAGAACTAATAAAACATTGGCATAGAGTTGGTAATATGCATAAATATATTGATAATTTCAAAGAGAAAGGCAAAAAGGGTTTTAAACAAGATTTCTGCCAAGAAAAATAATTGTGCAAACCAAATTAACCAATTATGGAACACTATAATGATATCATTAATAAATGGAGGTTCTCCATCAAGCTTGTAGAGTTTTGCAATATTTCTATTATATTATTCCATAAAAATCACAGAATAATTAAATAATTGAAATAAGTTAACTGATAATTATTAGCATCTTCTTAATGTAAAACTCTTTTACTTATTTCATTCAGAGGCCCCTTTTCTTATAAGTAACGCTAGCATAATTCAGAGGAAATGTTGTTCATTGTTTTTTGTATTACATATGTTAATCAGTTCATTAATGTTAGAATGTATTTGTCACACATCACATACTTATGTTTCTGTGCTTCTTGGATGCAGAAACTACCACTGGTCCAAATGGTCAGTTTAGGTGGGAGTACTTGTCCATTGTTGGGCAATTAAACAAATGCTTGAATAACATTATCCTTTTCTTTTCTTTGAAATTCTGTTCTTCTTTTTCTCCAACTGTAAATTTGAGCTTAAGATTCCTCCCTCCCTCCCTCCCTCCCTCCCTTTCTCAACCAGTTATGAGGAATAATTAATAGCAAGGCTGTTCACATTGAGGGGGTGATAAAAAAAAATCAAGATGGCAAATGCAGTTGAAGCCCCTTTTAAGTGTGCTGCACAGATGCAAAAAAGAGACAAAGGTTTCATCCTGTGGTGATGACTGCCATCTTGATTTTTTTAAAACTCCCGTCATAGATGCCCTTAAATAATAAACCAAATCCTATGGCTTTGTTTGTTTCCCATTGATTTAGGTAAGAAGAACAGGTTGAATATTCAGAAAAAATAGGAAGGAATGGTTAGTAAACTGAATGTAATTTTCATAGTACACGCATAGTAACTCCTTTGTTTTACCCTCTATCTCCCAGCCATAGTGAGCACCAGTCACCCTGCTAGTAATAATTTTTTATGCTGATTTAACTGTTATTAACTTACATATCTTTCTCTTCTTCTTGGACATCACATAATCGTTGTAGAAACTGAATGCTAATTATTAAATCCTTAACAGTGATTAAACCAATAGAATAAAATATGACAAAAATTAATCAAACATTACAAAAGATGAACATAATCAAAAACATGTAGGAGATTATTCCGCATGTCCATGCATTTCTCCCGCTCATCCTTCCCTTGCAGAGATTCCCAGTAGAAGTGGCAAAGAATGCGACCTATTGCTTTTGGATAGTCCAGATTTGGATAGTCCAGTGCCACTTCCTGATGCCATTACAGGAGATTATTAAAAACTTAATTAATATAAATAATAATAAATGCTGATTAATAAAAGTTTGTGTTAATTGTCCACAGCCAATAAGTACTATTAGCAAGATGGCTGTTATTTTCCAGGCATTAATGGTGGTATGGGTATCCATGACTTCAAACTAAACATATTTACCTCCAATTATATCTTATCAGAATATGTTGAAACTCCTTTCTGGATAGACTCCTGAGTAGAAGATTGCATGAAAAGAATGCCAAGAGTCAGCACAATACAAAAATGCAACACAAAGCAGTGGAATTAAAATCATGTCTCTCTTCCTCCTGTGTTACCTACCAATTGACACACATTACCCTCTAATATGCTAAATGAAAGAGATCCTTTTCAATATGGTAAATAGGAATCTCTGCTTCAAATAGGCAAAAAGGACTGCAAATTTGTTGAAAGTGGGTTTGTACACCAATTTTCCTTCATAAAAGCAACAGCCAACTTCAAGTACCTTAAGGAACTTCTCTAATTTTAGTGCATTTCAATATTTAGAGGAACAAAAGAGGCACAGTCTGCTGTGAATGACTAATGTTTTATATTATGCTCCTGATCAAAACTTGGCAACACGCAACACACAATATATATTTTTAGATTCCATTTTTCCCCTTTTGTCTTGATTTCTGTTTCTTTTCTTCTGCTTCCCCTCCTGAAGACAGATTTAACTAATTGCTGTCACATCAGAACACGGATAGAACTATATATATAAGCTGAGACATTTTTTCCACTGTGAACCCATATAGAGATATATATTGAATTGCAGCTTCTCTACAGCTGTCAGACTTATAAGCCAGCCTGGAGCAAAGGAGTATGATAAAGTTTTTCAGGTCTTGTTTAGTTAAGTCAGAAACATTGGGATTCAGCCAAAGTCTCCACCACTCAGGGACTCCTTTCACAGTCCAAAATTATTTGGCTTAAACATTTCCAACTGTGAGGAGGTCCCATTTCACTGATTATGCAGTCATTCACTTTTCCACATCAACATCAAAGTCATTAACAACTGAGTATTATTGCATTGGCTGGAATTCAGTTAAGAACTAGAGGGATGTTGCTTTTTATTAAGATAAAGCATGTCTTGGTTATGTCACCCATGAAATAATCAATTTACTGTGTTGGTTAATTTCCCCCTTCTTTGATCTGTGAATGAAATTCATCCAATCACTATTTCACATAACTGCCACTCCAGTTATAGTACAAAATGAATTTATCCACACTTTCTGTTGAGGATAGTAAGTGCGCAAATGTTGCCAACATCATTGTAAATGATATGTGTACTTAATCAAAGTCTTCATTTAATTTACAAAGACTTTTCTAGTTACCCCTAATATTTTATTTCTCCCAAGCCACAGTGCATGATGTAAATTGTTTCATTTTGAGTCTGATGTCAAATGAATCTCACATTAAAGGTTTGGGGAGGGAAGAAAGAAAAGAAACCTTTACCTGAAGTTTCACGCTGTGCCTCAACTTACCTTTTTTATCTAGAGTGATGATGATGATAACCATTTAATCTCTTTGTTGGACAATAAAAACAGATATTGCTGAACTATAGTTCCCAAGAATCCTGGCCAGTTGACCAATAGTGAAAGATGTTGGGAATTATATTTCAAGATCACACACACACACACACACACACACACATCCCACAGTTACTTGTGAAGAATTACTTGAGAATTACTCCATGTGAAGTGCTTTTGCCTTATGTTATGAATTTTTCACATTTTTAATTGACTTGAACAGTAAATGTATGCCTTAACATGTTTCCAATTTTCATTTCGTATTTAAAGTCATATAAAAGCAGTAGATAGACATATTTTAAGATATCATGCCTAATTTAAAGATCTAATACAAGTTTGTACAAATGCTTTTTAAAAAGGACTTTATGAAGTCATAATTATTTAAGTTTCATAAGTGCAGGGAAAATTGTTGAGATTCCTGACTGAAAATTAAGCTTTTTGCTAAATTCTACTACAGGCAGTGGCAGGCAGACTACAATATATGGCCAAAATAGACTTTTGTTGATTGATTTGCAAATGGTATATGTCACTGACATGATTTCTTTTGTCATCTAACAAAGATAATTAAATGCAGACAATAAAAAGCTATGTTCTTGGTCATATATTGATCATTATCCAACTCTGAGTTAAACATTTTTAAAACCGTCCTATGTGATAAAGCAAGGCACAACTAAAGTACATTGCATCATGACTACTACACATTGACTATTTTCTTCTATTAAATATTTATTCCCCTTTTTATTGATAGTTGATTTGTTTGGGGCTGAATCCAAAATTTTCCTTGAAAAATCTTTTATTATATTTTGATGTGTTTGGAACAAGTAGGAAAGTAAAACAATATATTCTTTTTTATATAAAAGTTTTTCACTTTTATATACCACCTAATTGCTGTGATAGGGATGTCTGTAGCACTTTTTATTTTCCCAGAATGCCTTGTCTGAAAAATCTTAAAGCTTTATCTTTCATCTCAGCATTGGGATCAGATTATTAGCTGAGCCTGACATGTATGGATTTTGACTGTGAGATGTCTTTTAGGGGCCTTGATTACATTCTAATAGTTTTTAAAAAATATTATCATGTCCTTCTATGGATTTTTTGGAGGGGGATATGGTCAGGTGCCTAGAGTCACAATGTTGGGATGGGTGATTATATACATCCTATAAATAATAAACAAATACATTTCTACTTGATTGTATTGTTACAATTACATAGCAACTAGACATTCGATAATAAAAAGAAATGCTGCTAGAATTGAAAGAGCATACCTTAGTGGCAAACAATGTGTTTTGCCTATAGTAAGTCTGTGAAGACTCTCAGTCATCCAGGTCATGGTTGTCCCAAAGGTGCTTTTTCAGTAAAGTCCAGTTGCCTCCTGAAAAAGCACCTTTGGGACGTTTGCCTATAGTAGATGCCAAAACGAATTCCTGCCAACTCTTGTCAAATGTTCTCACATATCAAGGAGAGTATTTTACCTTAGCTGTGATTTATTCTTATAGCTCTTAAAGCTTCACTTCTGGATTGTATCAAATTTTCTTCCTCACTCTGTGATATCCTATGTAGGTGCTAGACTTCAATTTCCACAATTCCCAATCAGCTGCTTGCCATATAGACTATGAATTATGAGAGTTAAGTTACAGCATAGATGGAAGGAAAGAAAAACAGTTCTAACAGTGTCTATGGAGATTCTCAGTCATCCAGGTCATGGTTGTCCCAAAGGTGCTTTTCAAAATTCAACTGAATTTTCTGGTTTTTTTCTTTGAAGTTTAGCTCTGAAGAAGCTGAGGAAGCTTCTTGGATGAGAAGCAAAATGTCTTCAAAGAAAAATCAGAAAGTCCAATTGCATCTGGAAAAAGCATCTTTGGAACAGCAGTCCTAATGGTATCTAAATATATGTACCTTGATTACATGCAGTTAATTCCAGTTGTCTAAAAGACATTTCATAAGATTATTTTCTTTGCATCTATATAGAACAACTTTTGGCAGTGTTCTTCAACACTGTCAGTAAAAGCCTCTCAATTACAGCATATCCTTTTAACAAGTCTGAAGTAGAATATGCTAAGGATATTTAAACATGTGCCAAGTATATTAAGCCCACTGCCAATTTTAGGCCTCTGTTTGCAAGTCAGAGCCTGTTGTTGTTCATAGATTGTATGACTGATTTCAGTTTTCATTCACTTCATTCTGTTTATATGAAAAAAAATCAAAGTAAATCAATATTGAATATGTAAGGAAATACTATTATGAAAGCAACTGCAGTTAGAAGGAAATTCAGTTTATGTTTTGAAATATATTCAGAAGGCAGTATGTTTTGTAATGGTAGGCAAGCTTAACATTTCATTACTTGTGGCAGAGACAAAACTTATTAAAACATTGAACTGAATATAGCATGTTTTGAAGGTATACATATAGTCGTAATTCTTCCCAATCTCCCTTTTTCTCCTCCTTCTCCTTCATTACTATTCTTCTATTCCCCTTCACTGCCTAACAATACATACTGTATATCAGTTTAGGAATAAAACTAAGATCCAAAGGAAAAAATATTAAGTTACTTCATGCCTTATTAATAATGAAATCAATAAATGAAATTAATTCATCAAGAGATCACATCTAGAATTTGCAATTTTATAGATCATGCAGTCAATATATATTTTTGGGAGAACATTATATTATGCTAACAATGCACTATATACCCCTACTCATGGCAGCATATTTTCATTAGCAATTGTTACATAATGTCATAATATAGAGCTGTGGTGGTGCAGTGGTTAGAATGCACTATTGCAGGCTACTTTTGTTGACTGCTAGCTGCCAGCAGTTTGGCAGTTTGATTCTCACTGGCTCAAGATTGATTCAGTCTTCTATCCTTTCAGGGTCAGTAAAATGATTACCCAGATTATTGGGGACAATATGCTGACTCTGTAAATTGTTTAGAGAAGACTATAAAGCACTGTGAAACGGTATATAAATGTGAGTGCTATTGCTATAGAGATAATGTGCTGCTTATCTACTAATCTATTTGTATGGGTAGATATGTATAAAACATGGAGCACTCAAAACAAGGTATGAGGGCAGAAACATTGTTCTGGAAAAACATAGTCTACTGTAGCCTACTGGAGAAAGACAGCACTTACCGTAGTTCTCACAAAAAAGATGGTTCCATAAACAAACGTACAAAAATAATATCCCTGTAAATTGGATATCAGTGACACTCTGCTGGAAAACTAACAAGATGAGACTGGCGAAAAGTTAATGGCACAATCAACCTGTATTAAAGGTTACAAAAGCATATGGGAATTGTAATTCTTTGGAGATGTCAAATAGAATGAAGCACCATGAATGGTAATCCTCCTGCCTAGATTCTTCTGAAACTCAAACATAGCCCAGCCAGCTAGACTTTGGGTTGGGATAGATATGTGAGGTTCTATGCATGTGTGAATGGAATACAGTACTTAGTTCAGATACTATAATAATACCAATAACCTTCATTGTTTCTACATGTCCCAAAGGAGTTTGGTTTGCTGGTGAAGGCATCAGGCTAGAAACCAGGAGATGTGAATTCTAATCCTGCCTTAGGCATGAAAGCTGTTGCCCAGTGTGTGTCTGATGTCACACACAAACAGCTTCAGGGAACCACAGGTGAGAGCTAAGTGCCAAGTAGGGATCAAAGATAGGTGAACTGCCTGAAAAGAATGACTTGTTCTCCTGCCAAAGGTGCTACCTCTCCCTGACAACTCATGCATCCTGTATGCTAACTAGGTTTTGTTGCAAATTTCATATGCGATTCCTTCTTTTCTCCACTATCATCTTAGTGAGCCCTTTCAACACTGCCTTTATACAGTTCACTCTGTATACATCAAGAGAGAAAGCTTTCCATAACCGTTCAAATTTTAAATGTCATTATTTGGGGTGTCTCATTCTATATAAATTGATTTTAAAAGGGGTTTTTTTTTTGTTATTAGAACCCATATGGTATCTCTCATGTTTTCTTACAAGTTATAAAGTAATCGGTCTTTATAATTAGATAGGTTTAAATATTCTGCACTACTGTGGTTGGAATATAAATAATCTTGCTCTCAAATTCTGTTTTGAAGAAATCATAGAATTTGTATGAAGCATCCATTTGATTTGCCTGTTGTATTATTTGTCAATTGAATAAATAAAACATAAAGCTTTCTTCATACAGGTGGTACTTCGTATTTAAAACATGTTAAGTGCCTTGAATACATTGTTTGAAGTTTTCCCAGATCTGGATGAACTATCCCCAAAGAGAGGAAAAAGAAAAGAAAAAACAAAGGATGAAGGATGAATATTCTTGTTGCAGTCATTGTCAGAAAAAATGAATTGTTAACTGGTTTTTATTATTTGTTTTTCACAAATCATTCCTCTCATGATTGATTTATGCCACAATCGAGTGGTGGTCATCGGTTTTCCAAAATTGGAAATATTGATTTTTTTCTCTTTCCCCTCTCCCTTTGAGATAGTCTATGTGATACCTACATAGAAAAAGAAAAAGGAGCAGTCAAGAAAAAAAAACATATGACCCAAGTCAATTGTGTATTTTAGCTAATGAAGCCAAGTTTTCATATTATATACTGTAACTAATGAGACATAAGGTTGAAGATTCTCTATTAAGATTGTCAGTTATGGAAGATTAAAGTGGATAATAAGCTTTGAATGAAAAAAATAGATATAATGAACATAATTTCAACAAGTAATAGCTTAGGCGATTCTTTGTATATTTATCCATAAATACAGTATGGATCCTTGTGTTGAACCATTTGCCTACAAAGATCAGAACTATGCAAACCATGATATTTCTTGCCCCATGGAAGCAAATGTTGGAATTTAAGGAAGCCAGGTAGGAAGAGTACTGATGACTTTGAACTTTGATGGTAGATAAGACTCCTGGGAATACTCTAGGCAGACAAGAACATAAACAAATAGATAATTATACAAATAAACCCAGAGTTTTCACTGAAGCCACATGTGTATGACCACATATTATGCAAAGACCCAGCTCTTTGGAAAATGCTCTAATGCTAGGAAAGGTGGAAAGAAAGAGAAGAAGAGGATGACTAACAGGAAAGTGGATGGACTCAGCTACAGTGGGCTGTCAAAAACAATTGGATGGCATATCATCTATCTATTATCTATCTATCTATCTATCTATCTATCTATCTATCTATCTATCATTTATCTATCATCTATCCATCCATCCCCATCTCTATCATCTCCATCTCTATCATCTCCATCTCCATCTCTATAGCTCTATCTATCATCTCTCATATATCTTCGACTTCAAAAATCATCCAACTATTGAGAACTTATTCCTTTAATCATACTTCTTTCTAAATCATGTATATTACATTCATTTTTCAATGATCAGAAAAGCAAAAAAATTACTTGGCATCAATCTTGCTTGGCATAAAACCGTACTGTACTTCTTCATTCTTTCCAGTGGTGAAATCCTCCATGGTTTGCCACCAGTTCGCTGCCCGTGCATACACGGTGCGTGTCAAAAGAATGCTGCGCGTGCATGCACGCACAGTGTGCAACAAATGCATACTGTGTGCACATGCACAGTGTGCATCAAATGCACATTACGTGCATGTGAATGCACGGTGCACACCAAACGCTTAACAAGCGGGGGGGGGGGGAACAGCTGTGCTGCGCTATTTAGATTCACAGGATTTTCTGCTTTCTAGCGAATATACGTAAATCGCACAGCTGGTCGTCAGAAATACTGCTTCGGACCAAGCGGTAGCTTTTTTTTTTACTATCAGTTCACCGAATCAGCAGCTTTTATCACTACCAGTTTGCCTGAACCAGTGCGAACCAGTAGGATTTCACCACTGATTCTTTCTCATTGTCACTCTTGTATAGACTTAACCAGAACTCTGCTAAACATCTTCCCAATCACACTTTGCAGTAATCTGGCTGCTTTTCTCCTTTGTATAGGAAACAATAATGCTATTCTTTCAGTTGTCGGATATACACGTAGTCTTAACACACATACTATATGGAACAAGTCTTTAAGCTGGTCTGTAAGCAAACTGCAGCCATATTTTAACACTTCTCCCATTATATCTATATAAGTTTTAATCCTAAATTATTTGATTTTTAATGTTTTATTATATTTATTAAATTAAATGCTGCCCAGAGCCTCTTTTTGAGGGAGATAGGCGGTTAAGAAGTTTGATATATAAATAAATATGTGTATCATCTATGCTGGCAATCTTTCCATTTTACAACACTTTCACAGCATTAAACATTTTTTGTATTTTTTATTAGTAGAACACCAAATTTCTATTTTACTTTGTAGCATGATTCTTTTAACTTTCTTCCAAGCAAAGTCGATGTCTTATTTTCTTGCATATGCATCTTTTTCATTTTATTGAGAGATTTATACATCTTTTCATAGAGTTTCACAACACTTTTTCTTCTTGGATTTATGTTGTCCATACCAGCAGTGTAAAATGGTCCTAGTATGCCTTTCATAACATTATTTATACCAAAAAAAATTAATCAATTTTATTTTGAATTCTAACCAATTTCCTGGGTGATCCTTGTTTACGTCTCTGCAACATTAGTTTCACCAAAATCACTCTGTTTCCCTACTTTTAGTTTAACTATTTGTCACTCTGTTTAAATTTTTATTTCCAACTATTATTTTCTCTCTCCATATTTTATGCAATATTTTTTATTAGCCCTTTTTTTGCACAGTAAAAAAAAGTTCTTTTTAACGCTTTCTAATTAGTATATAGTATTACAGAGTTCTATGGTATTCTAATTATTTAGATGTTATTCAAAGCAATACCCACATCCTCTTTTCTTAGGTCATCTTTCCTTTCTTTCTTTTGGATAATTAATTTACTTTTTTATATAGGACTCATACTTTCGGTTCCTATTTTTTCTTTTGTTTCTTTAGAACTATTCTTTTAATAGTTGTATTGCTGAAAAATTAATTTGTTTTGCACTGCTTTCAATCAATAATAAATATAGTGATGCAGTTTTCTTCTAAAAATAATGAAAAAACAATTCTAAGTAAAATAAAGGATCTGTTATAAATCTGGTTTCTAGAACTGTGCAACAATTGTTTAAAAATGAAGTGTTGGAAACCTTATAGACAGTGGTGGGATTCAGGTAATTTAACAACCGGTTCTCTGCCCTAATGATTTCTTCCAACAACCAGTGTGCCAAACTGCTCAGAAAGTTAACAGCCACTTCTCCCAAAGTGGTGCAAACTGGCTGAATCCCACCACTGCTTATAGATCAGTCCTACAATCTTGCTGGAACACACTTATTGCCCTGTACTGTGCAAACTGAAAGTGTAGAAGTAAAGTCAGAAATATGTTTCCAAGTTGCCATCTCCTTCTTAGACTTTTTCCTCCCTGGTTATAGCATAACTGTAGATAATATTCAGTCTTATTATATTATTATATTCAAAAGTGGTTCATATGATTACGTTATACTTTGATATTGTATCACTATCTATATTTTCAGCCAAGACCAAGAATTATCCTCGGAATTATCAAGAAAATTTTTAGATTTAATGGAAGTAATATAGTAAAAAACAACAATAAAGTATTGCAATGCATAATAAATGTTCACTTCTTCCATAATTTTACCAATATAAGTGAAAAACTGCATCTGTAGCTACTGATATATGCAGGATCCCCTTAATTGTTAATTGGGTCTGTGATTTATCACATCAGAAAGCGTAATTCTTGGAGAAGAAAGATTTGATGCATTTTTCTTTTGAATAATATATATATTTAAAATGTGAAAGGAGCTTTAAAATTAAAATGATCACACTGTAGGTTACTATAAGTAAAATTGAGTGCAATTATGAAAATGATGATTCATACAAGGTTCTTTATTAATTTATATGAATAGAATAGAATAGAATAGAATAGAATAGAATAGAGTAGAGTAGAGTAGATAGAGTAGAGTAGAGTAGAATAGAATAGAATAGAATAGAGTAGAGTAGAGTAGATAGAGTAGAGTAGAGTAGAATAGAATAGAATAGAATAGAATAGAATAGAATAGAATAGAATA
>WNWU01000001.1:45490133-45505460 GCA_012654045.1 Ptyas mucosa
AGAGAGAGAGAGAGAGAGAGAGAGAGAGAGAGAGAGAGAGAGAGAGAAAGAAAGAAAAAAAAAGAAAGAAAAAAAAGAAAGAAAGAAAGAAAGAAAGAAAGAAAGAAAGAAAGAAAGAAAGAAAAAGAAAGAAAGAAAGATAGATTTTTTTTGAAGGACAATCCAGTTTTCCAAACTTGATTCATTTGAAGGGTGAAATGATTCAACCTGACAATCAGGGCTAAAAAATTGATCTGTAAAACTCCTGGGATATATGCAACTAGGGTAAAATGACCAAAACATGGCTATGATGTTTTGATTGAATCTCTGCCCATTATTTATGTATATTGCACACAATTTGTTTTAGGTTGAAGATTTTGCCTAAAGGTGCTATCTGTATCCCATTTGCTGCTTTTGGCTTTTTGCAGGCTTCTGCTTTCATCTATTTCATCTGTTTTGTCTCTTGTACCTGCCTTGTTCATTATTTATTGATCTTACTTAATGCTGAACTTTTTTCTTAATTTGATCATTTTAGCATGCAGGAATTACAATTACATTTATTTTCTGTTATCTCTTTTTTGTTTTGGAAATATGGATAGTATCCAAATAATGTTGCTTCTGTAACAGAAAACTCAGGAAACCATAAGAACAAAGTGTCCTGCAAAATTGAAATAATTTCTGGGGGATTTTATTTATTTATTTCTTGATCAAATTTCTACATCACTGGTGTCAGCAATGTGACCTGGGCTGTTATTGACATTGGGACAGCAGTTTTTAAACCTATTTATACATGATCTGGACTAATGGTTAAACAATGAGGTCACTAAGTTGAATATTACAAATTGTTCAAAATGAAAAAAATAAGAATGGGAGTACAAAAAACTCCTAAAGGAACTATGGAAATTTGGTGAAATAGATCACAAAATAATAAATGACATTTAACATAAGCAAGTGGAAAGTGATATGCATTGTAACACTGCTGTGTGCGTGCACACACACACACATGCAAATCAGACATCATACAATAGCAATATCACTTAGACTTATATACTGCTTTATAACATTTTATAACACTGTCTAAGCAGTTTACAGAGTCAGCATATTGCTCCCAACAATCTGTGTCCTCAATTTCTTTTCCTCAGAAAGATGGAAGGCTTGAGCCAGTCAGGATCGAACTCATGGCAGTGAGCACAGTTAGTTTGCAGTACTGCATTCTAACCATGTGCCACTACGGATGGAATTCATAGTATCTGACAGTGGATCTGGCAGTGGCTGATCTGAAAAGAGATCTGCAAACCATGAACAATGGAAAAGTCGACAGAATGTGTGTGGCTAGTATAAAAACAAAAAAATCAAAATACTTTTGGATTCATTAAAAAAGGAACTGAAAGTAAAACAGTAAACATAGTAATCCCTTACTGTATATGAATCAATAATAAGATTGCATTTGGAATGCTATGCATGGTTCTGGATACCACATGTCAAAAAAGAAGATAATACAAAACATGGCAACCAAAAATATTGGAGTGCTAAAGCAATTTCTATATAATGAAATACTACACTAAACAGGTCTCTTAACTTCAAATAAGATAGACAAGGGGATAAATTACTGTATATACTCGAGTATAAGCCGAGTTTTTCAGCACATTTTTTATGTCCTCGGTTTATACTCAAGTGAAGAAAAAATGCCTTTTTTCCTGCAACCGTTTTGGCTGCAGGGAGGCTTGCTAAAGGTAAAATGGGGCATGGGGAGGGTCCACTAATCCAATTAGTGTCATGTAAACTCTGGAATCCCCAAAGACCTTTCCCATTGTATTTATTAGACAAATTTATATAGCTACCCAACTCATATACAGTACTTTTAAAGTTATTGTTGATACCGTATTGTTTTTGTTGATCCTCTTTTCCAATACAGAACTAGTTTACTGTTTTTCTTTGAAATCAAAGACATTTAACCTACTGATGCTTCAATTAATGTAATTTTATTGGTATCTATTTTTATTTTGAAATTTACCAGTAGCTGCTGCATTTTCCACCCTAGGCTTATACTTGAGTCAATAAGTTTTCCCAGTTTTTTGTGGTAAAATTAGGTGCCTCGGCTTATGTTCGGGTCGGCTTATACTCGAGTATATACAGTATATAAAAGCATGCATGGATTGAATATGCATGGAGCAAAAAGATTTTCTCCCTGTTAAATGTCAGGGTCATCCAATGAAATTAAAGGACCAGGTCAATGAATTACATGATGCATAGTTAATCATAGTTAATGCTGATTACAGAGATTGTGTCAGGTACTAACGTGGTGGTTTTTAGAAGGTTCTGGAGATATTCATGAAATATTGGCTTATCATTGACTCATTATGTTAACATTTCACTAGAATGGGCACCACATCAGTCTGTTTCCATTTCTAAGGTAACGATTGCAATCCAGTTTCATCTAGAAATGTGCATATTGATATTTGGAATTTGGAAGGTGGAATTGTACCGTCTCTGTATCTTCTGCTTCAGTGTCTTTACATTTTGAAAAACACTTTTTGCTAGAATGCAGCTTGTCGTAAATTAGAGCTTCTTCTTCTTCTTTTTTTTAAAAAAAGTCCTTCTCATCAGCTTGACAATACCGAAAAGAGAGTTTTAGAGCAGCAGAGAGTGGTAGTGAATTTCATAAACGGGTCATAATAGGTTGCTAGGAGAAAGGTTTTGAATCATATTCGTTCTCTACTTCTGAATTATTAGGGCACATCTCACTCAAAAGATTACACATTTTATCTCACAGGTCATTCCGTTTTATTGCAGCAGTGCCTTTTGCAATGTTATACTGAAAGTTCTTGTCAGTGATTCCATTACAGGCCTCCTATTTTGCTGAATTTATATCTCAAGGCTAGATTTCTCTTTGGCTTAAAACTTGGCAAGTGCAATATGAGGTCTTTTTATTTGAGAAAGAAATTTACTCCCACTAGCTCAGAATTAGTCAGCTTGTTTGATGTAGACATCAGCTGCAAACCATCTACCTGAGATTTGATTTATTGTAGACAACTTTAAATGTATTGAAATTTCATGAGCAATGAGTTCACCATACAAAAAGCTTCAACATTGAAGTATTTAGATGCAATCTAAATGTAAAGTATTTAGATGTTACTGGAAGATTGAGTCACAAGAAGCTTGGTAGTATTTTATTCCCAGGATTTGATCAAGTATTCTGATGCAGTGAGGATTCAATTGATTGTTAAGTTTTCGTAAACTTAATTTGGTTTGATTGCTTTGAAACACTAGGAAGCTTGCTGTACTTACATGGAATCTTGTTTTGGTGAACGAGAAATCTGTAGAACAGAAATAGGCAACAAGGACATAAATCCAGTATGTGGATTAAGTGTCATCATGACACTGTTGACTCTTAGCATCCATATAGATTTTTTTCTCCAGGATAATCCAGGATAATCTGTCCTTCACCTAGTCCTTCAGCTCTTCAAATGGTGTATCCATCATCCTTGTAACTGAGCACATCCACCTTGCTGCTGGTCATCTTCTTTTCCCAGCATTATAGACCTTTCCAGAGAGCTAGGTCTTCTTAGAAAGTGTCCCAAGTATTATTATTTAATAATGTGAGAATCCTGGCTCACTTTGTATAATGAAGTTGCCTTTTGCAGCACAACATGAAATGATGAGTTTGCTATTATTATCATCTGGGTCCAGCATCCTCCTATATTGCTACAGCCCAATATCAGGTGCACAGCTGGGATATTCTTCATTCCTTCATTGACCCTGGTATACTCTTGGCATACAGTCCTGTGTTCTTCAGGATGAAACAGCCAGCCAGATAAGAATTCCATATAAGTATCCTATAAAAAATGTTGAGGAACCTCTGCTTAGAAAGTAATCTGGTGAGATCATCTTGGATATTGTATAACTCACTTTCTAATAAATTCTATTTTCAACTCCTCCTTCTAACTTTAAAGATTTGGCAGCAGAGCCTATAATTTTTATATGAAGTTACAGTAGCTTTATATCAGAACTCAGAAGTAGTATGATTGATTTTATTTACATCAGTGGTGGGTTCCTCCCGGTTCGGCCTGGTTCTCCCGAGCTGGTAGTGGTAACGATATGACGTCACCAAACTGATTCTGCCCCCCGCCCCCGCCCCCCGCGCCCCCCCCATGCAACCCACGCATTATTCTTACCTTTTATTTGGCCCCACCCCCAATCTATTGCTGCATCCTGAGTCCCAGCTGATGGCTAGAAGGAAAAAAACTGTTTAAATTCTTGCTGTGAGGCTTCAAAGGGCTGCCCTACAGCTGATCAGTGTTAAAATAAAATAAATGAGTAGACCAGTGCCTACAAAAATACATGAGTAGATCAGTGCCTGCAAAAATAAATGGGTAGACCAGTGCCTGCAAAAATACATGAGTAGATCAGTGCCTGCAAAAATACATGAGTAGATGAGTGCCTGCAAAAATAAATGGGTAGACCAGTGCCTGCAAAAAATAAATGGGTAGATCGGTACAGCTCTGCAAGCAGTTAAAAGCCTGGTAGACCAGTACCTTGGCTAAATCCTAAATAATTGTCACATGACCATCAAGCCACGCCCACAAAATAAGCCACGCCCACAGAACCGGTAGTAAAAAAATTTAGAATCCATCCCTGGTTTACATGGTAGTCAGTATTTGTCCTTCAATCATGAATGCATGAATCTGCAAATTTTGCTCCCTTTCATTTTAAAAAATGTTTACATTCATAAAATTGGCTTGTTTATTTCTATAATATCTAAAAAAATAAATAAAAAAGTGTGTGCATCTTTTTTCCATGTTTGTTTTGGCTCCCATTTTTTCTAATGAAAATAATTGTCTTTGCAAGCAATAATTTTCATGAATATATATGATCTTCATGCAAATGTTTTAATAATATGCATTAAGTTTCTGAGTTCTGAATTTCAAAGAGATTCAAATTGTGTAACGATTTGAAAATGCAAATTTGGATACATTTGCATTCAAATGTGAACTAAACAAATTTGCTCCACATCTACTTGACACCAGGCAATTATTTGATGAGTCAGGAAGTTTTAGGGTTACTGTATTCTATTAGTCAGTGTGGTATAAAAGCATATTTCCAAACCAAAGAGTTTATTTGAGAGAGGGGATCAGGATTAGAATGTTACTAATGGAAGTGACTGTAGTGATTTTGTCATCCCAGAAGCCCAGAAAACTCTGCAAGTGGAAATCTATCAGCATCAACATCTCAGCAACAGTAATTACAGAGGTTCTTGAGCATATTTGGGGTGGTTTTAGTCATTAAGTCTCAGACACCTCAGACTCTGAAGCAGGCAGAAGCAGAAGCAGGGGTGAGGCATGCAATCCGGATGTGCTGTGCAGGTCGTGGGAAAGTCAAGAGTCGGTGGGGTGGAATGAGTGGCTGGCTATGGGAGGCTCACAATCTGGAAGCACCGCGTAGGCCACAGGCAAGCTGAGAGATGGTAGGCCAGAGCAGGTGGGTGGCCACGGGATGCTCATCTTCGGGTCTCTTGGCTTGTCTGCAGCTCACGTGAAGCATTGAGATTGCCTGATTTCTCCTTGCCTCTCTGCCTCTGTCTTCTGCCGTCATATGAAGATGAGCCTCCTGCGGCCAACTGTTCTGGCCCACTGAGTCTCAGCTTTCCCATGGCCCATTTGCCACAATCAGTTTGCCTACCTTCCTCCGCCTCTGCCTCCACTTCCGCCTGCTGCTTAGGCAGGTAATCAACTCACCTGTGCTGTGCAGGCTGCGGCTGCTGCCATACAGTATCAGCCTCTGCACCTCACCACTTCTGGTACTGTCCACGCACCTGGTCTGATGACGATCTTCACTAGGACTTATTTTGGGGTAGGGCTTATATTAAAATCAGGCTAAGGCTTATTTTCAGACTAGGGCTTATTTTGGGGAAAACATGGTATGTGGGGTGCTCTCTTTTTTCTCTCCATTTTTATATCTACATGAGGCTGCAGGGCAGCTATATAAATGTGATAAATAAATAAGTTGATAAATAAATAAAAACTTGCCTGGTGACACTTCATCACCAGCAAAATACTTTCATAAGGTATATTTAGTTCCTTTTCCTGTGACTTATCAAAGCATCTCATCTTTGATTCGAACTGTACCATCACAGGAAATTTCAAACAATAATGTTGAAGCCATAATCTTACCAAAAAAAAAAAAAAAAGCGTAAGTTTTTCTTTCTGTGTGATACAATCCCAATCCAAACTGATGCAGTAGTTACAATTGGGAGAACATGCCATATTGGTAATGCATTATTAACCAGAATCACTTTGTAAGAGAATCATTCATCCAATCATATAATGATTTCTGCCACGAATTAAAGATGCAGCCTTTAATGTAAACATTTAACCATGGCAATCTTTTGCTTGCTTTATCACCCTCAGCTTTAAGAATAAATTCACATAGCCACACCTAAATAAATAGGTAAGAGATAATTAAATCAGGCCAATGAATTAAAACTGTCAAGTCCTGCTTTCAAACTAAAATATTGTTCAGAGTTCTTTTCCAAGTTCATTGATTTTAAGTCTCTTGGAATACCACTGAGATCAGTTAATCAGTGAACAGTTGTTCAGCGATGAGCAACTTAGTGCAACATGGTAGAGAATGCTTGTATTATTTTTGCTGACATAAACAGAAATGTTACTAGAACTATAAAAAAATAACAATTTGCTCATTGGAATAGGTATTCTTATTCACAGTGGCTGTACTCAAAAACCTGATGTGTATTAGTTGGACATCCCAAGTGACATGATTTGAATTTACATGGCACACTTAAATCTGCAAAGGCTCAGTTTAGTGGCATAAGAAATTAGAACTAGACATAAACTCCAGGGACATGTAATTAAATAAATGGAGGCTCATTTGTACCCCTATGATTGCTCTTGCTCAGTTAATACCAGCCTTAGTTCCTTGAACTCATTTAAGTTTTGTATTCTTTTTTTCCCATTAAACATTATTACATTTACCTCCCACATACAGTGTTCTGTTATGTCATGTACTATGCAAGAAAAAAAATAAGCAGAGAAGAAGAATGGAGTTCAAAATTGAAAATTGTGCATTAAAAATAGCCCCTTATAACAAGGTAAATATAGAAGAAAGTATCCTATTTATGCTGTCATGTATCAGACAGAATCAACTGTATTCTACTTTATTTTCCTACGGTACTTGCCTGCTTAAACATATTGACTATTCAACTTTATCCTTCAAAATATTCATTAAATTACAAACAAGGCTTCTACTTTTTAATTGCCTTCCCCAAGCCCTCTCTAGCACCCTGTAATTAAACTTTTGTTTTAAATGTTTTAAAAATCTCACCAAGCACAGCCTTTTCCCCAAGTTTAAGGCTCCACATTTGATACGCTATGCTTATAAATAGAAAATATGCTATGTAAAGTATCAAATAGGCCAGATGATTTTTGGCTTTACCAAAGCCATTCTCTATTAACAATTCATGGAGGTTTTTTTCTCTATTATTTAAATATAAAGTAATTATAGAGTGTTCTGGAAAAATGGGACATATCTTATATTCATATCTGAACATATTAATTAAATTCAACATATGTATTTATAATATGCAGCGTGTCCCCATTCTTTTGGATAATCCCTTTAATCCTGTTTGAATAGCTAGCTAGAAAAAGTTAATTCCAGGAACATCTTTCTAAATAAATATTTCAATAAACCCATTTTGGTCTTTGTTCTCAATAGCACCTGATCTGAGAAAGCTGGGAAAATACTCCAGCCCTTCATTAGCAATAAATAATAGGGTGCTTAAGGACAGCATGCAAAATTGTCTCATGTATAATTTGAGTCACACTGGCAAACATCTCTCTCTTTCTAGCACTTTCTATCTAAATAACCACAATGCCTAACCTGAAGTATGTAAATGAACATTTATCTATTCTGCAAAAATATTATGAACATTAACATTTTTATCCAAATTTTCCTGAAATGCCACAATCAGTGAAAATAAGTTCTGTTCTGTATTGAAATTCATCTTGAAATTAAGGATTGTAGAATCATTGTGTTGTTTTTACTTTGCCAAGTATGAACTCAGAACACCTTAGCGTAAGGATCCATACTGAATGTTTTAGCCAGGTAAAGTTGATACATATCAGATAGAAAAAGAATCAAGATTTGAAAAGAAGCAGCTGGCTTTCCCTGCTCTGAGAAATAGAACATGCCTCATATTATTTTCATACTTGGATTTTTCACCTGCTTAAAATATATGTGT
This sequence comes from Ptyas mucosa, assembly GCA_012654045.1. Taxonomy (NCBI): domain Eukaryota; kingdom Metazoa; phylum Chordata; class Lepidosauria; order Squamata; family Colubridae; genus Ptyas; species Ptyas mucosa. Next base: position 45,498,367 of record WNWU01000001.1, read on the forward strand.
TTAGGAAATATAGGTAGGAAAGAAAAAAAATATACATGTGCATATGTGTCATTAGTTCATTTTCACAACCTGAAAGGTAAATTTGGCCCACATTCAGTGAAGAAAAATGTTTAGTGCTCTATTGACCATGCTTCTGAAGTGAGAATTGTATGCATCTACTTAATTTTACTACCAGTTCTCAATGGGGCTGCACGCGCATGCGCAGAAGCTTCCTGATGACATCCAGCTCAGTGGGCGGAGCTTCCTGCCGGTTTTACTACTGGTTCTTGTGAACCAGTCCGAACCAGGGGCAAACCACCACTGATGCATCTGATCCAAAGAAAGGAACATCCTAATCTGCATCATATAGACAGTACTTAACTATAGCCCTGCGACAACAGCCAGCCAATCAAAGAATAAGAAATCAGACCATGACTCAGAAATATCCGAACAAACAACATTCAGACTAATTTGCATCTCATAGAAAGGGATCCAAAGACCTGTGTTCTGACAGACGAGCACAACTCAAAATACACTGATGATGTTTCTTCGAATGGTGATGAAACATTTGCAACCAAATGGCCAAGCTTGGAGCTCAAACCAACAGCCTAACTACCAATCTGAGCTACTAATATTCAAACAGATTTCAAAGGAACATTAAAGGTTTAGGGGAAAGTCTTCTGCTCCTGTTAATTTGAGCAGTTGTGCTCTAGTAGCCACAGGTTACATAGAATCACAAAGATGAAAGAGGCTGTTTGGGACAACCTACTGCTCAATGCAAATGACAGAATTCCAGAGAGATGGTTTTCTAATTTCTGCTTGAATACGTCCAGTGAAAGAGAGGCATCACTATTTGCTCAATGGTCCAACTCTTATTATTAAGAGTTTTTCTTTAGTTGGATTCTACTTTCCTACATCCAAGAATGCATTGCATTCTGGGATGAGAAAGAACAAATCTTCAAATTCTTTACGTTGGATTTCTGAATAATTATGGAAATAGCAATACTCATACTGTGATTGTTGCATGCACTCCAGTGGTGGTTGATAATGGGAAATGACTTTTGAAACAAACAATGCAACAACATTCTGAATAAATGAATTGGTGGACAAAAATATTCTGTTAAGAGACTTTAATGGATGGATGAGAATAATTGACTGGATTATTTGAAGGCCCAAGAATGAACAAGAATCATGACTTGTGTACATCTCCTTGGAAAAGTATCTGTTGATACTTTTGTTTCAAACATTTAATGCTATTCATCATATACGCATATGGAAAAGGAAGGAATACAAAATGTATAACTGATTCAGTTTTGATGAAAGATTGAAGGAATTAATTAAAGTGAAAAGCAGGTTGTAAACTTCTAAATGTGGCACAACCTATTATTTGATGGTGTCAGGAATGGATCTTTAAAAAAAAGAAAAGGAACAAAGGAACAAAAGAAAAAAACAACAACGTGAAAGTAGAACTACAGTACGATAAAATATGCAAAGCACATATAAGAAGGAAAAGTGAATGGGTCAAAAAAGAGAGGAGGCTTAGAAAGTCATTGTCTGACGGAGTTAATGAGCGCTCAATAACAGAAAAATAAGTTTAAGAAAAAAAGGCAGTGCTTGAAACAGCACATGGATTGTCAGAACAGAAAAATATGAAGTGGTAAGTTAAATGATCTTATTACACATTAGTTTTATCTATGTTTGCTTTCCCCCCTCCCTTATAACTTGCTTCCAGTCCACCCTTTTTTGGGGTTTATTAGTTCTTACTTTTAGTCTGCAGAGTGTGGCCCACCCAGAAACGGAATGATGGGTTGTGAAGATAAGTATGCATGATGGTTATTTTGATGCTAATCTAATATAGTAGTCAGTTCTAAAACCATTACTGTCCTAACAGTATTTGGTTCCTGTTATTAATATCAATTTATGAATTCATTTTGTGATTTCTGTCTATGATTGTTAATGTGTCCATTGTATTTTTGCCAGTTTGTTGTTATTTAATTTTGATAATGCAGTGGGTAAGAAGGAGCTAATAAGGAGAAGGTATCATCTTAAGAATCGAGAATAAGAGAAAAGCCTATCAGTTAACAGTAATTCACTTAGAGGGATCCACTACACTAAAAAGAAAATGAAATGCTGCAGCAAGGCCAGCATGTGCTGAGAGAAGGTGAGAGCCTTTCAAAAAAAAAAAAAAAAAGTAAAAATTCAATTAATTTCCCCCTCCTGCACAGCTGAGTGCCCATCCTCCATCTTTTGTCAAGCTGTTGTAATTGCTACTTATTCCCACAAATCAGCCCAATTAAGCATGTTATACAAAGAATTCACAGTTGAATGCTAAGACCTGGGGGATATAAAATGAACAAATGGAGGACTTCCATGGTGTGCTTTTGACCAATCATCTCATCGTCCTCTGAGCCTGTCAGGATGCTGAGGCAAAGAAAGCCTGAATTTAACCTCATACTTAAAAACGGCAGTGACAATAAATGCTTGTCTAATGACAGTTCCCTTGTGTTTGTACTCTCTTTCTCTTGAGCCCATTGCAAATCAGAAATTCCTTTTTTGGGCGGGTGGGGGTGGGTATAGTGAGACATTACTGCTCAATGAATGCCATGGGACACTTCTTAAACAAGTAGCTTTCAGAGGAACATAGCCAGTTAAACCAATGAATTTCTTCCTGGTGACCAGCCTCTATGAAACCAACACCTGTAAGGAAGGTTTCTAAGCATTTCAATGTAATGCATCTGAAAAGAATGTACTGCTTGCTCAGAAAATGATGTAATAGGTGAGTTTGAAGCTGTGGCTAAAATCAAATTAAATCCTGAAAATATTTCATGGGAAATTTTAATTTCTGGAAGCATGAAATATCTTTTAAGGTGTGGGTAGACTAACACATTTTATCACTTGTCATTTCTTTTTAATAACTGAAACAGAGTAATTTGAGAGACTGAAATTTAAATTATAGATTTATTTTTCCAAAGGCCAAGAAGGGGAACCAACTCTTGTCCTCATTTTTGTGGATGAGGTTGATTGAGGGTGGGGAATGCTCTTATTTTTTTCTCTTCTGCTCATTTGTTCTAGGTGGCAAATCTCCTGGTATCAGCTTACTGTGGATTGATCAAAGTTAAAGCGAGAATTCTATATGTCAGTAAATGGCATTAGGAAAACAAGGAAAAAGAATAAAATCCTCCTCCTCCTCCTCCCCCCCTCCCCCCCTCCCCCCCTCCTCCTTTCTATTGCACTCCTTACCTAAAGATCACAAAGCAATGTTCTAGAAAAGTGCATAGTAGGTTGGAACATATAATATTATTACTCTCATGATTGTTGTCCTTATCATTCTTTACAGATAATGATCTCAGTTTGTCCATGTAATTTATTTCTTAGAGAAGAACATTGGAGACTATTCCATGATCTATGTCAGCTTCCAGGATTGGCTCTAAACCTATGCTGAGTGTCCAGCTACTTCTTGCCAAATTTTGATGTGCTATTGAGCTATTGTATTTCAGCCTCTAGTAGCCAGTGGAAAATTTTTCCACAGACAGCAATGAGTTTTGAATTAGGTCTCTAATTATTTGCAACCAGTAGACTGTGAAAAAAAAAAACCCCAGACCAATCTAATTACAGAGCTTATTGTAATATATGTGTGTAATGTATGCTAGGGAAAAAGGCTCTCCCCAAATCTCTATTGCCAAATTTCAAATTTTGTGGTTGTTGAAATTATTCCCTTTATGAAATGCAGCCTACTTCCTGAACACGATTTATGAGTGTGCATAAAATGTTTTTGGCAAAGACTGAGGCACTAAATAGGGAAAACAGAAAATGGAGGCACAGAAACCTGACTGTAGAACCTGTTTGTGAGAGTTAGAGCACCACCTCTGTAGCAGGGATGGGGAACCATCATCCCTTTATGACTTATGGACTTCATCTCCCAGAATTCCTGAGCCAGCCATGGTTCCCCACACTGCTCTATAACATTGATAGCTAAAAAATTTACAAGCTGGTATCTCTCTCATTCTCTCTCTCTCTCTCGTGTCACCCCTCCTCCTCCTCTCAAAAACACACATAATGGAAACAGTTGCTTTAAAATCACAAGGGTCTCATTTAGATAAATGTCAAATATGCTAGTAACCGAAATCCCCCTTGCAGTACACGCAGCAAGTCTGATGCAGAAGGTCATATCTATTTTGTAAGACTTTATCTAACAAAGGAAGAATCTAGCATAAAGTTAGGTACACTTAAACACCATATGTTTCAGTGAGATTTAAATGTGAATAAGTACATAATGGATGGCACTGATATCTCAGGTTGGAAAATATTTTTTTTTAATCTACCCAATTATTATCTTCACAGAAAATCCACAATGGTTGTCTCCGCATGAAGGCTATAAAAGAGGAAGACACATTTTATTATCTATCACCAGAAGACAATAGAACAGAAAGCAGCCAAAAGAAAAATGGCCACCAGAAAATTTAGTGCTATGGAATGTGCCCTATATTTTTTGCCATTTGCCATATTTATTGAAAAATCAATGTCAGATCTCCGCCAGTGTGACTGTGGCCTGACAAACTCTTATTATAAGGTAATATTCTATTATACCCGTTCATCTCAAACTTTTTTGCTGTAGTAGCAAATATCAATAGCATTTCTTTTTGAAAAGCCTTCAGAGTGGAAAAGGAAAGAACTGGCACTTTAAACAGCAAGAAGAAGATGCTTGGAACATCAACAGTGTTCCAACCAATTATTACTCTCACAATCTGGATCAGCATATCCAACAGAGCAAAAGGGGCAAAAGAATTAAAAATACACCAATATTTAGTACATTACTGTCCAGTTTCGTATAGTACAAGCAACATATGTTCAAATACATAAAGAACCCAACAACCCAGAATTAAAAACAAAAGTATCAAAGAAGAGGCAAAGAAAAGCCATATGAATAATGGTTATTATTTGAAATTCAAATAATATTTGCCTAAATCTGTTTTAATTAACTGTCCTTATGAAGCATTTTGTTTTTGTATACTACAAGGACAAAACATAGCAATACTTGTTTAAATATTTGCTCCACAAAATTCAAAACTTAGTCAACCTACTAGAATAATATATATATATATATAATAATTTTTAAAAGAGGTAAAAGTAATGAACATTTCATAATAAAATCTCTTATGATACATTTCCTGAAAGAACAGCTTTGTGTTATGTGCCAGTTGCACACTTTCCTAAATCCGGGAGCTCTGCTCAGTGTCACTCATTACCTCCCATTTGGATTTCTGTAATGCACTGTCCACGAGGCTGCCCTTGAAGAGTATCCAGAGGTTTCAGCTGGTCAAAATGCAGCAGCTCAGGCAGTTATGTGTGCTCCTAGACAGTGATGAAATCCAAATCGTTTTACTACTGGTTCTGTGGGTGTGGCTTGGTGGGTGTGGCAGGGGAAGGATACTGCAAAATCTCAATTCTCACCCCACTCCAGGGGAAGGATACTGCAAAATTCCCTCCCCACTCCTGGGGGAAGGATATTGCAAAATCTCCATCCCCACCCCACTCTCGGGCCAGCCAGAGGTGGTATTTGCTGGTTCTCTGAACTACTCAAAATTTCTGCTGCCGGTTTTCCAGATCCTGTCAGAACCTGCTGGATTTCACTCCTGCTCCTAGAGCAGCATATGTTACATCTCTTTGAGTTCTGTGTTGGTTTGCTTCTGGGATTAATTAAAGGTACTGGTTCTGACCTTTAATGGCTTGGGCCTGGACTATCTGAGGGATCACCTTTCTCTGATTCCATCTGCCACCCCATCAGGTCTGGCATAGAAGGCATGATGTGGGTACTGTCTGCTAGGGAATTACATCTTGTGGGCAGTGGTGGGATTCAGCCAGTTCGCACCATTTTGGAAGAACTGATTGTTAACTTTCTGAGCAGTTTGGCGAACTGGTTGTTGGAAGAAATCATTAGGGCAGAGAACCGGTTGTTAAATTACTTGAATCCCACCACTGCTTGTGAGTCCCAAGAGGCGGGCTTTCTCTGCTACAGCACCCACTTTTTGAAATCTTCTCCCCCACTGGAAGTGAGATTGGTTCCATCTCTCTCAACATTCCACAAGTGACATGTTCCTTAAGACCAAGCTATGTTATCAAGCCTGGGGCCTCCCAGAGGACTGGGGAGATTTTGCAATGGCTCCCTTAATATTAACCTTTTTAAATAGTTTTTTTTAAAAAAAAAGTTCAGTCTGTTTTTATGCACTATTTTTTTTTAAACTGGGTGCTGTATGATGTCCAGAGTCACTTTGATGTGAGACGGGTGGGTATACAAATATGATAAATAATAATTAAAAAAAAGCATTAGCAAATTACCAAAGAAAGTAGCAATCTTCTGCTACTTTCAAAGATTCAAACATTTAATGGAAGGACAGAAAATGATGTAATCTCATTGCTTGAATGTAATCTCAGCGTTTGAAATGTATGTTGCCAAATGAAAGAGACAATACACGTAGAAAGCAGACTTTTTTAAAAAATCATTTATCCAGAGTTTCCTTGAAGTGATACAGCAAAGTTGGAGTAATTGGAGAACTAACACTTTCAACTGAATTATTTTGTGATGGTTGAAGATGATATCTCTACACCATGAAGCACATTGAGAGACAGGGCATTCCTTCCTTGATGCCACTAGAATACATCTCCTTCCACCAGGTCCTAGAAACGAAACTGAATTGACAGGGAATCTTGCTATCTCTTCTTATGGTCAGAAGATTTATTTAAGAAGAGCAAGACAAGCTCTGTCCTATCATATTCCAGAGGTAGCTTTGTACCTCACCTCTTTCTATCTTTCTATTCAACAATCCAGAGCTTTTAGATTTAAAAAAAAATATAGTGGGGGATGAGTCTCTCTCTCTCTCTCTCTCACACACACACACACTCATTTTTGTCTTTCTATCATATACAGTATCATCTATCATGTATCATCCATCTCTCTCTCTCTCTCTCTCTCATCTCTTTCATCTCTCACGCATCTTTCTATCATCTATCTATCATCCATCCATCCATCCATCCATGTCTGTCTGTCTATCATCCATTATCTATCTATCTATCTATCTATCTATCTATCTATCTATCTATCTATCTATCTATCTATC
>WNWU01000001.1:45505470-45567802 GCA_012654045.1 Ptyas mucosa
ATCTATCTATCTATCTATCTATCTATCTATCTATCTATCTATCTATCATCTCTTTCTTCCCCCCTCCCTTCCTCCCCCCCCTCATCTTGCTGGTTGCTTTGCATTCACAGTTTGCAAGAGACACACTAAGACAGCAACAATTCCAGTTTATAATTAAACCAGCAACTTCTTTCGGCTGAGCAGAATTCTAGTGGGTGCTTCCATATTCAAGATGAACGCTGTCTTTGGCTAATACTTTTAACAATAGCCACCCCTCAACCTCACCTGCAGGTTGTGCTCCTTTAATATGAAATGCTAGCAGCCTTTTTTATTTTTTGCTCCCATTGGGAATTGAATCTAGTATCCTCCTGACACTTGGAAAGTGGTTTTGACCGTGTTCAACTCCTTCCACTGTGGGGGGTTAATCTCATAAAGGTTTCAGCCACACAAGCACTGGTGTCAGGGGTATAATGATTACTTTGAAGTTTGTTTGCTTTCCAGTGCATTGAAACAGTTTAAACGTTCTAGAAATAGGATTAGATGCCCCAGTGAATTCATTTCATTTACCCCCAGCAGTGGTTTTCCAATACTATATGGTGTTTACATGGTATCAATTTAGACGCATGCTGATTTCTTAGATTCTTCTGCTCCCCTGTCAAGATTCAGATAGATTCTGTTTTGCTGATGCTGTTACAGGGCAAAATGTACAAATGTATATTTAAGAGATTTGGGATTGTGATAATGTCTTTGTAAAACTTTAAATTTACCTAAGCAAATGAGCCAATTTAATTTGATGTCTGTTATCTGCTGGAGTTAAACCTAGGTTTTATATAGGAGAAATCTCTGTGGGAAAGAATCCAAATTCAAACATGATGTCAGTAAACAATTTCCCTGCATGAATATTACCTGGTAAGAAATGGTAAGAAATGTTGAAATCTTTTGGCAACAAGAAAGTATTTGAAGATTGCCAATCCATTATTGGAAGACAGTGCTTCTTGGACACTAGATTTGTCTGAGTTTTAATACAATTTGCTATCCTAATAAAATTATTTCAGTTAAATATATCACTTTTAGATAAGGAATTTATCACTATTCAATCAAATTTCCAAAATTTCTTTGTTTTATGTTATGTAACATATATATAGAGAGAGAGATGAATTAAACCTAGGTGCTATATTTCTTCTTGTTAAAAGAGAAGTAACAATATTTTAAGATAGTTTTTTAAAATAGTCATCTCGAATAAATAAATATACAAACAAAGATATACTGTGTTTATACACATACAAATTTATTTACTTTTACTTCTTGGCTTCAAAATCTTATGGTCAGAGCTCAAATAATGTACATTTTGTCATAGTTTTACTATGAACTATGAACTATGAACTATGAACTACTAGAACATTATTTTATGTGCAACTTTTTTGCTAAATATTAGCAAATGATATAATACGCTATAACATTATACAGATATCATACCACACACATGCATTCTTTCATTCAGTTTATATGGTCACCCATCTCAGCTATTGCTTCTAGATGGTGAGCAATCTTAAAATAAATTATAAACAAATTTCCCTTATAAATACAAAAATTATAATGGTTAGCACAACCATGATATGGGATTCTTCACACACAGAAGATCCCAGGCCCAAGCCCAGAATAAAAGGCCAATGAGGTTGGGGCAATCATCCTAATCTCTGGAAGGAGAATTTTCCAGGGGAGTGGTACTATGGCAGAAAAGCCATGCCCCTGAGCCTATTCCTAGGACAACTATACATATAAAATGTACTTGTCTATAGAAAAGTATGTCAACAGATGTTACTCTTAATTAGCGTACCAAGGATTTCAGTGTTGTTGATTGATTCATAATTGGAATTATAAGAAGGAAAATAAATTTACTCTGCAGTTACCAATGTCTCCTACTTTCTTCTCTGAAGACTGGGAAATTGCTTACTCAAGTGGGATGGAAACAGAAGGATGCCAAATAAAACAAGCACCTTTACCTGACTGAGCAGTTCTCTTCCCTCACAGATAATTCATTTTCATTAATTTATCTCAGAATCCAAGCCAACTTTCCTTTTGATTAGGAAAGATTACAGGGCTATACAGAATTATATAGAGTAACAGAGTTGGAATAACAGGTGGGAATCCAATTCCCCTGCTCAAGCAGGAGATCCTATATCATTCCACACAAATGGCTGACCTGCAGTGATGGAGCACCCACAATTTCTGGAGGTAAGTTGTTCTCATTGTTGGGAAATTTCTTTTTGGTTCTAGGTTGTAGCTCTCCTTGATAAGTTTTCGTCTGTTACTTCTTGTCCTCCACTCAAGTGCTCTTGTCTGTGATATCCCTTCAGATATTGGAAGACTGCTATTATGCCACCACTAAGATTACTGTCATAGTACTATCATCATTATGATTATTCAGACTCTTGGACTTTATATATCTGTACTTGAAATGGCTTTTATTTATATATTTTATGTTAAATGTATTTTAAATATTATGATTATAATACTTTTGAAGCACTACACCTTTTAATCCTACTCCATGTTTATTTTATTATCCATACTAAAAGAAATATAAAATTGTCCCAGCCCAGATTTATACATTGTTGTAAACTTTCTAACAAGGCAAATGCTATCATAGGAGGGGTACAGTTGTCTTATATTGTTTTGTTTTATTTGAATTGTAATAGATCTCAATTTGGATCTCAACTTTTAAAGACTGAGTTGGAAATAAATCATGTAGCACAAATAGCTTTATTTTAGTAGCATTTACTTTTCTAATGATTCCTTACATTGTAAATCATTTCATGAATTTCCAGTCTCAACTGAAACAATTTTTGAAAAGTGCTGGAATAAGGTTCTCCCTCACTTTGTATCACTGCTGGGAAATACTGTGGAGATCTTTGACGACACATGCTGTATGAACAAACACCACTTAAGCCAGACTTGGCTTTCTAAACAAGTATTTAATCTCCTCATTAAAGATATATGAAACTAGAAATCAATGTGCACTGGTGGTTAGAGCTTTTTAGCGGAACTAATGGCTACACCTTGTCTAACATTAGAAACTTCACTTGTGGTTTACAGCTGCTGCACATGGAGAAACATGAATCCACAACAAAGGATCTTAGGCAGCTTTAATAATTGTATTGTGAATTCAGAATAGACAGGTCACATAAATATATAACTGGTACTATAAAACATTTTCAATTCACATTTCAGCTTCTTAACTGGATGCACTGAGCTCTTAAACCATATGGCACTGGATGACAGGTAGTAAAATATGTTATATACTAGACCCAAACTTCAGAGAGGCATGTGATGAAGTGTAGAACTGTACACTGCAAATAATTATAATGCTGTGAAAACAATGTTATTCTGAATCGCTACCCCAAACTGGAATGCATTCAAAAAGATTTTAGAGTTCTAAGCAAAAGGGCAGAAATTATCTATTTATCTTCTGTGATTAGCAGTTGGGATAATGAAGTATGATTTCTTGAGTTCATTTCATGAAAATGAAAATGTCTTAATTTGTCACATTTTAAATTTGACTCTAGTCCACAACTTTCTCTCTACCTTTATTGATATCATTAGTGCTGGTTTTTTTCCTCAGTTGTTTCACTCCTGGTCAAAGGGATTGTGAAGATGTCCGCCTGAATGCTTTGCCAATTACTGCAAACAATTTTGAACTGCTTACTGAATTGTTTATTCCTAAGATGTATAAATACATTGGACTGTCAAACCCTCTGGGAAAGAATCTCTCATGGACTTGCATAATATTGACAGATCCTACTCAGAGCATAACATACTTTCAAGATTAAGGTGTTTATGTCTTCTACTTTATATTTTTTGAAGGCATCCTACAGTATATATGGATAGTTGCCCAGTGTAAGTCTGGTTTCAAGATAAATAACCATACAAAGCCATAGCAGTGATCTTAATGCTTCTCATCAACAATTCACACAGGGTCACCTGACTAGCAAGAATAAATAGACTTTGCTGATAGTCTTCCTTACAGTGGTATATTTTATTTACGTTTTATATATTATTAATATACATTTGCATTTATCAATTTAAATTAGAATATGTATTTTGTTGTACAAAGTTGCATCAGATTTTGTTCACTTTTTGGAGTGGTGGTGAATTTCCCATAGGGGCCGGTCTACAGGGTTATTCTTTTTTAATAAGTTATCTGCTGGTAAACAGCAGGGTCATGTGGACTGTAATCCTCTTTCCTTTCTTCATGTGGATACATATCCCAGTCCCTGAAAATGTCAAGAAGAGGTTGACATTAATGCTATTTTTTTCAATTATTAAACATTACTTTTTTCTCATCTGACTGCAATCTTTTTCTTCATTTTTATGACTGCTTCATTTTTATTTATTTATCTGTTTATTTATTATTTGTGAGTTTATAATATCGTCAGGTTCCAAACAGCCAATTTGAAGATGGGAGGTATACTGGAAATGATAAATAAATAGGGAGGGAGAAAAGTTTTGCAACAGGGGGCAACAGTACATGTTTAATGAACTAGAGGCCACATTTGCAACAGTCAAAATAAGGGTCTTCTTTCTTGGAAAGTTTTTTGAACACCCTGGTAGACCTGATTTGCTCACCAACCTCCTGATTGGTCTTCAAGAAGACATATTCAGTTATCCCCTGAGTTAAAGGTAAATCACAGTTACCTGCGTTGCTGAAGGAAAAAAAAGTCCAAGGCATCCAGTAAGATTTCTTTTTTTTTAAAATCACAATTAAAACCAATAAGTCAGCAAAAGACTAAGCTGAACAGTAGTTCTGTGTGCAGAATGGGAATTAGTCTATTAACTTTGGGAAGGGCTGTGGCTCAGTGGCAAATCACAGACTTTCTGTGCAAAGATTCCAGAAAGTCATTGCTAATGAATGTAGACAGTACTGACCTAATGGAATGTAACACTGCACTCTTCTGAGTGCCTGTGGCGTATATTATCAAAGCATTTGTTGCAACAGCTTTGTGGCATTATTTAAAACTTTTTCTACCATAATCATTGCTATAATCCTTTCTCAGCTCCATGCATTCATACCATGCTTTTTTTTTGTCTGCATCCTTTCTTTTGTACTTTTGTTTCCCATCTACCCAGAGGAATTATGCCCTGTCTTTACTCAGTTCATCTTTAACTTAAGTGCTTTCCACTTACCGCTCAGTTTCCATATATAGGTGCAACCCACAAACATTTTTTTTCTCAGTTTGCATGGACAAAAGATGCAGGGAATAATGGATTTAGGTTACAGGAAGACAAAGTCTAAGTGAATGATAGAACAGTAAGAGAAGTTTGACAGTGGAACCAATTACCCAGTAAGATGGTAGGCTTCCCATCATCTTATATGTTCAAATGGAGGCTAGACATCTGTCTGGGATGCTTTAATTTGGATTCCTGCATTGAGTAAGAAGTTGATCTCAGTGGCCTAATGGGACCCTTCTAACTTTATGATTCTACACTTGTTTTCATTACATTTTGCTGCATGATCCTCTCTCCTTAAAATATCACCTTCCCTGTATTTTTCAGACAGGAGAAAATGTAAGGTGGAGGCAGCATATGGTGCTTCTGTAAGCAGCATTTAGATTTTCTTGTCCTTTCTTGGGCAGACTTTCAGAGATTATGACCAGAACAGCCATCATATCGGTGACCTGATAGTTAAAGCCAAACTGAAATATTGCGAAGCTCCAGTGTTGTTAGTTAGCTATTTATTTTTATGTTGTTCTTCTTCTGCTACACAGAAAAAAAAAGAACAACGAAGCAGTCTTCTATAAAGTAATTTGATATCATGGCAATAAAAATACCATTATCATGAAACTAGTAGTTATATAATAGTATAGATAAATAAAACTTAAACCAAATTACTTTGAAAGACAATATGATCTTGGGTCAATTCTTCAGTCTTGGTAAACAAGTATGTTTTAAGCTACTTATTCTAGTTATTCTTAGTTTAGAAAGATGTTCCTAGATACCACCAAAAGTTGGTATGCATCAACGTCTCTCATAAAAATGTGACTTATAAAGTACAGATTTAGCTGGATCATGCTTTTAATAAATCCGATTGTCTTTCTCCCAGTCATGGGACTTTATGCCATTAAATTCAGCTATGTAGACATTCTTGATTTTACTTATAGGGTCCAGGCCATGACTTTACTATGTTACATGTCAAGGGCAGAAGGAGGTTCTATTCTCAATAGTTTTACATATCAGCTACCATTATGAGACTTTGACAATAAGGCCCCCAGTCAGTCTGAGGATTCTGCTTCTACTAAGTAGATGGAGTATGTTCATGTAGAGAATGCATTCATTATGACTAAACGTATATATTCTAGATGCATTGTGTGCTAGCCTGATTACTTATGCACTATATAAAATATTATTACATACTGTATATTATTATGCCCCCCTGGTACTGATATGCACACAGAACGATTTACTGCTCGGAAACATCCCTGCCATCAATGTTGCATGGCGTTGAGCTAGAACTATATAAATTTATGTTTTTATTAAAGTTTTTAATCTTTTCAAGTTTAAATGAATACTTTTCCCCTTTCTAGTTCTTGCATTTCTGACATGAGATGAGATGATAATATTACTATGCATGCTTTTGGGGCAGAGGCAATTTTACTACAAGTGCAATACTGTAGATGAATATAACTACATCCAACATAGAGACCCACTAGCTGGTGAAATCCAGTACTAGTTAGTAGTCCTCCTACTAGTCCTCCTAACATTGTCAATACTACTAAAAGCAAAACATATATATATCCTTATTTTATTTCAGTGCTGAAATTCATTTCATCCATCCATCCATCCATCCATCCATCCATCCATCCATCCATCCATCCATCTCATCTATCTATCTATCTATCTATCTATCTATCTATCTATCTATCCATCCATCCATCCTCCTCCTCCTCCTCCTCCTCATCATCATCATCTATCTGTCCTTATATCCATCCATCCATCCATCCATCCATCCATCCATCCATCCATCCATCTTCTTAGAATGCTATACTGCAGGCTACGTCTGCTGACTGCCAGCTGCCTGCAAATTGGCAGTTTGAATCTCACTAGGCTCAAGGTTGACTCAGCCTTCCATCCTTCCAAGGTCGGTAAAATGAGGACCCAGGTTGTTGGGGGCAATATGCTGACTCTGTAAACCACTTAGAGAGGGCTGTAAAGCACTGTGAAGTGGTATATAAGTCTAAGTGCTATTGCTATTAACAAAATAAAGCTTCCCCCCAATATTAATTACTTTTGAAATGTAATTCAAGAAACTTAGATGTTATTTGGAACTCTGGTTCTGTGAATAGTTTGCTTTCTGTAACTTGTGCTATTGGAGTTCTCACTGCTACAAAGATAAGACATTTGCAGACAAAATTGCTTTCTGGAGGAGGAACCAATGTAAAATTTTGCCTGAAAAGATCTCACTGGTTCTGTCCTATGTATATTTTGATCCTTTGAATTGTCCTAGAAAAACCTAAGAATAATTTTAAACACAGGTATTCTGATCCAGTTTTTTCTTTTAAAAAAAAAAGGTAATTTCCAAATATTTCCCCCTATTTTATAAGAAATGTAAAAGTATATAGAAGACCATTTGCCTCCTGGCTAGAGAAGGAGAAAAAACATTTTATTCACATAAGTCACTTTATCAAATCAAGCAATGTATGCTCAATTTGCAGTTTCCTGTTAAAGGGAAACGGTACTATGATGCCAGAAATAAGATGTTTGCAATGCAGTTTTCCATACTGACCTTTACTATTTTAATCCAGCTGCTCTGCATCATATGTCAGTAATCACAGAAGCATTACAAATAACATAATTGGTTGCAATTTGTTTTTAATGATGATTGTGTTCAGACTGACTCAGGTTATTCTACCTGTTTCTACCACGGTTCTGCACAAAATTGGTGACTGCTCATTTCAAATGAGCTTAATTTGCCACAGCTTGAATGTAATTGTTTTCGTTTTCTGCCAAAATAATCCAACAGGCATAGTAAATTTTCTGGAAGCAAACAGAGGAACTGCCCTTATTTGCAGCCTTTCTTATGTGTGTGACTCTCTGAGAAACCAGCAAGCTACTAGGAAACCAGTAGCCACCTGAATGTCATCCCCCCCCCCCCCACCAAAAAGCAGATATTTGCATAATATTTTCCTATACCAAGATAATCAGAAATGACATCCTTACTGATAATTTAAGGCTGATCTACCCAACTTGCTTGCCTCAATGAGAGCATGGATGAGTGACCAATAAGAGCAGGAACATATGATGTTGTCCTATACCCATCTCTCTTTATTTCCCCCTCTCCTGTGGGTTGTAAAGAGTGTTTTTTGCCTTGTTTTCAGAGCAGTGCTGTCTGATTCACCATCAGAATTATATTTTTATTATTGGCAAACTCCTCCATTATAATTAGTTGCTGTGTGTTGTGGCAGGACTGTTATCTCTAGGTTCATTGTTTGCTGCCTTCACAAGTTTTTTTTAAAATATTTGTTACTGGAGCAGTAGGAATCTGAGCTTTTCTTCTCCACTTTCCAAGCTCTCTGAGGAAACAATGAAATGGTAACCTTCACTTTCTTTTTTAAAAGTTCATCGATAGAAGGATGGAATAGTAAAATAATGGAGCTGTTTCCTATCTGTTTTACCTGTTTTCAGGTAAAATTAACAAGATTTCTCCCACATTCTCCTTCCAGCCCAAGTAACAGCAAAAATGGTAAAACTATTGGATAAAGCGGATCACCAATGCAGGAAGGGGAAGGGAGATAACTGAAGAACTACAGGTAGGAAAAGCACAGAGAGAAATGTGATATACCTTGGTATAGTGCTGGTGTGTGTGGTAGGCCCCTGCTTTTTTACTTTTTATTGTTTCTCTATTGAACCTTTATTCTTTAAAGAGCCTGAGTGGCGTAGAAGGCTAATGCCTCCTATTAAGGTAGCATTTAACATCCAGCTGCCTGCAATTACTGCGAGTTCAATTCTCACCAGGCTCAAGGTCGACTCAGCCTTCCATCCTTTCTAAGGTGGGTAAAATGAGGACTCGGTTGTGGGGGCAATAAGCTGACTTTGTATAAAAATATACAAAAGTATGAAGGCTATTGCTTAACGCATTGTAAGCCGCCCTGAGTCTCCGGAGATGGGCGGCATATAAATAAAACTAAAAAAAAAAGTTACACTTTTTAATCTTTAATCTTGACTTTGTCAGGAGATCTTCAGATAAGGCAGGTTCAGGTGGAGATCTTGTCTTTGACAGGCCTTAAAATAGATTTAATTTTTGGGGGGATACATGAGCACATATTTTTTAAAAAAGTTAATGGTATGAAGTTTCAGCTTCCTGATCTTCATATCAGTAATATTGTTGAGGTGCTACTGATATTGTTGGTGGATATTGTTGGTGGTGTCCTATTTACCATTTTAATTTTTCTAATTGTTTGGTCTTATTAGTTCGTTTTATTGTACTCCTTTGGGATTATTGTACTTTGGGATTAAAAGTGAGCTAAATATTTTTATGAATAAATTACAATCTGCCTTTTGTTTCATCTCCTCTTTATGTTTTTGATAACTGGACATATGCTTTGTACAATTTATCTTGCTAAACCTAAGAGAAAGAAAATTGGTAGATGTCCCTCTGAACATGTATCAAGGATACTTTAAAGCATGAGTGATTGCCCTAACTAAACGCATGGTTCAAATAGATCTAAAGTCCTAAATGAAACCTAGTGGTCTTTCCATGACACTTTAGGGATTTGTGAACATGATCTGCCACCCCAAAAAAGTTGATATGCTAAGGAAGTATTTCTCTAGCTTTACCAAAATAAAACATATTATACTTGCAGAGAAAAGAGAAGACTGTGAATAGGGGACCTTTGAGAAGCAGATACAAGAGGCAAGGCAAACACTGGAGATGGCAGAACTGGTTGAGGGATGATGGGAAGCAATGGACTTCTTGGTTCTTGAAGGTAAATGGTAAAGGATGGAAGAAAGAGAGCAGAAAAACACTAAGTGGTGGAAGGATAGGAATAAAGGCTAAATGTTGTGCTAGGAAAGAAGACAATGGAAAGTCATTGGCTTTGGGGGCACATAAGAAGAAGAAAAGATTCAGTGATACATGTTGATTTGGAATGAACTGTTTACATCTGCAGTGCTTCAGTTAAAATCCACCCAAGATAGATGTCAACATTTCTGCATCCCCATCTCCTAGACAGAATGTGATTTTCTTTTACAGAATCAAACTACAGAAATGCACATAAGCTTGATATAAAAATCTATCAAATTAAATTAATGAAGCACATCAAAGCATCATAATGAAGCAACATGCAAAGATACTACCCCTACTGGTGCCTTATGGTAAAAATCTTCAGAACAACTTGGTATTTTAGGAGGCTACAATAGCCTCCTGTTTGGGAAAAAACAAAGAGCTGGGTTTTTTTGAGGGGAGAAGAGAAATTGTTAAAGGCAGCCTACATTTCAGTAAAGAATGCAACACCGAAATATTCACTGCCTTGAAAGACAGCTATTTTTCTTTCAATTTTAAAGTAAGAGAGGGCCAAAGAAATAATGTCATTCAAATTAGAGTGATCAAGCTGCATTCCTTCTCCTACTGGATCAACTATAATCATGTACATTGGAACCCAGCTCCAGTACGAAGTGTTTCTTAAAAAGCCATTCTTCTTAGCTCCGTTTATTTCTCAGGGATTTTACTTTTAGATAAGTATGCTTAGAAATTTCAGCTCTGGGCAATTTTCTATTGCTTAGTTTTTGCTATGATTTAAAGGCCTTCACATTTCAGTAACACCTTCTTATATCCAGCCTCTGTAAAACAAAATTGTTTTGTTGATAAATCAGTTGGCTAATTTTATTCCCCTTGGCGATTGCCCCCCCCCTTCTCTATCTCTCACCACCACCACCCATACTGCATTTTTAATGTTATTCCAAGATGATATCAGTTAGCCTCAGTTAGTTATTCTTACAGCTCAATCCCATGGTTGACACTGAGATCATTTCTTCTTTGTTTACAAGCTGGTGCATACATAATGTGGCTAACCCAGCATACAAAGAAAATCAGAAGAAAATGTTTTCCAAAGATCAACAGGCATGGAGAGTATGACTTCTGGTAACCAAATGTACAAGCAGGGAAAACAGAGCACTCTATACCAGGGTAGGCAATCTATTTTGCAGCCACTGGCCTTTTATTTTTGGACACACACACACACACACACACACACACACACACACACACACTTCAGCAGCTAGAGGCCAATAAGGGAATACGGTAAAGACATTGTGACAGCATACACGTGAGCAGGACTTATTTTTCAGGGTTTAGTGGAAAAATCATTTGAGAGGTCAGTTACTCTAAGTGGTTAATAAGTTGATTATCCTTGCCAAACCTATTGATCTTGATTGAACTTAAAAAGGCTAATCAGGGTTGGACTGGTTAATAGGTGACCTAGAGACCACCCTGAAATCTCAGGATTGCAGCCCACATTGGGAAGTATGAAAGAGATTTCAGAAGAAAGAAATGGCAAACATTGAGTGCTGTCCAGAGTTACTGGCGGTGAGATAAGGAGTTACATAAATTATATAAATGTGATATAAATCAATCAATCTATCTATCTATCTATCTATCTATCTATCTATCTATCTATTGGTGGAATTCAATTTTTTTTACTACTGGTTCTGTGGGTGTGGCTTGGTGGGCATGGCAGGGGAAGGATATTGTAAAATCTCCATTCCCACCCCACTCTGGGGCCAGCCAGAGGTGGTATTTGCCGGTTCTCTGAACTACTCAAAATTTCCGCTACTGGTTCTCCAGAACCTGTCAGAACCCGCTGAATAGCATCCCTGTATCTATCTACCTATCTACCTATCTACCTACCTATCTATCTTCTGTGTTGTTCCCAAAGAAACTACATGGATGTGTCCATGTTGTTACCAGGATGCAGGCTTAACTTGAAATACTGTATCTAAAAGTTTAATAAACCTTATTTCAATAGATAGAAATTTATGAAAAATCACATCACTATATTATTTATTTGAATAAATGGACACATAAAAGGGACAATACTGTATCCAATTTTTGATTTGATAAGCCTATGCAATTGGCCCTGAGAGAGGAGGGAAAAGACCTTTGTTCTCCCCCCCTCCTTTGAATGGTGCAATCCAGGGAGCAAAGATTTGGTGTCTCTGAAAGCTGAAAAAGAAAGAATTTATGTATTTCTTATTTATTTACCAAATTTATTTATGAATAGCTATACTAACACCAAGATAATGATTCAAACACATTTTCAAAAAGGTTGTAAAGAAGGACTTGAAAGATGGACAAAAATGCAAAATCCATTCTAAACATAGTTAACTATGCAACCAATCATAATAATTCTTGCTTTTCTATCCACAGGGCATAGAAAGGTAGATATGTACACAGTGCAATGGCAACCAAAATAAAGAGATTCATTTTTAAAAAATGAATTGAGTGACCAAATATATTAGGGAAGAACCATCATCCATGCTGCATTTTCCATATTGTTTTCTTGCCATGTACTTTTTATTTGTATTTATTAATTTGTCAAGCATGTACAAGATAGTGGTATAAATATAAACATGGATATGAACGAAAGAAATGAATACAAATAAACGGGGACAGTAGGACAGGGACAGTAGGCACGCTGGTGCATTTATGCATGCCCCCTTTACGGGCCTCTGAGGAATGGGGTGAGATCTATGGTAGACAGTTTAAGGTTGAAACTGTGAGAGTTTGAGGATGTAACAACGGAGTCGGGTAGAGCATTCCAGGCATTGACCACTCTGTTGCTGAAGTCGTATTTCCTGCAATCAAGTTTGGAGCGGTTTACCTTGCGTTTGTATCGATTGTTTGCCTGTGTATTATTGAGGTTGAAGCTGAAGAAGTTGTTGACAGGTTTCTGTCAACTTTCACAAATATAACTTCAATTTGCTGTCATTCTTATATAATTTGACCTTCTCATTTAAAACTTTAACATTTTAATTTGTTTTCTTGTCAAAACACTCTAGGTCAATGGCCCCCAACCTTTTGGGCACGAGGAACCAGTTCCATGGAAGGTGGTTTTTCCATGGATGTGTGTGCATGTGTGTGTAGTTTTGCATGCTGCCTGGATCTTGCACATGCATGAATGGGGTTTTGCTCGCTTGTATGCTCTGATTCCTGGTGGGCCATGGATTGATGCCAATCTGCAGCCTAGCGGTTGGGAACCCCTACTCTAGGTGATAGTTTCAACATTTGCTTTTCTTCCATCCTATGTAGAATCTGTTAGTTTACAACAAGATGTGCATCATTGATACAGATCCTTTTCTATAGGCCATAGAAATGTATTAAGTAGACATCCAAATCTATCCTGAAAGACGCTTAATATATAGCACAGCTTTTAGGGTTGCTTTTGGAAGGTGGACTCTTCTTAAGTGCCACTGCTCATCTAGATTTATTTCTTAGTATTTGGAGTGGTGGGTGAGACCTTTATTTAGCAAGATGGGGGGAATGTTTTCTAACAGGTTACATAGTTTGTAATTGGATTACAGGGAATGATGTTGCTCTATTCGTATGAAAGTGTAGACCTTTTGGAAGACAAGGTGCCCTTTTTCAACTGATGATGATGATTTGGGCGATTGGGTAAAGCATGGAAGGAAAACAATTGAATCAACTGCTACTCTTGTTTCATTGCATAATGTTTCATATCCATCCATTTTTCTTCTAAGCCACACTATCCAGATTTATTATATTGTATACATATTATATTTGAAATTCTTTTTCAGTATAATGTTTCAGAACATTTATGATTTTGGGGATAGTAGCAACTGAGAATCTCACAGACAAGTAACACCTTGCCCTCCTAAAGCATTAGGAGAAGATTGTCAGCCTCAGAATTAAAAACAAACAAACAAACCAGATGAAAACACCAAAGCCAGTGGAGCATTGATACATTTTCCCAATGGATAACCTTGATACCTATGTTCCAAATGTGATCCTTTTACTACACTGATGGTTAATACTACAATACTTTAATGGTTAAATAACTGAAGTCTCTAGTGTATATCAGTCAGACATGCCATTAGGGACCAACTAGGGAAAAATATAGGCCATTAAATAGGAACTGCAACAATCCTGTTGCTGCTTTTGATATAGAAATTGTTTTTTCCCCCTCTTTTGCTTGTTGAGTTTGAGCAGCTGTTTCCACTCTGGTAATGTTAAGCTGCTTTGGAAATCCAGTATCATAAATGCTGGCTATATTGATTGGCAATTATAGGGGCTGAAGGACAATAATTCTGTATGGTGCCATGTTGGGGAAAGTTACAAACAGCTCCAGTGTGGCAGTATAAGTCTAGAACTGGGAAGACTTAGTGTGATGGAATGTAGTGGATTCCCAGGAAGGAGGGGTGCTTCAGAGGAGGAAGAGGTGACTCAGTCCAAATATTATATGACAGAGGGCAAAGACAGACTTTCCTTAATAGTTCACAGAGTACTTTATAATGGAGATTGTATAGTGCTCAGTCTGGCAAGATTTTCTCTATAGGCATAAAACAATGGGGGGGGGGGGAGCCCTCCATTTTGAAAAATCATTATGTGTTATTCTTGGTTTTGAGCCTGACACCCAGGTTCAAATCCATCTTCCAGTCAAAGAACGGCACTGAATGAATTTGCACTAGCTGCTATCTCTCAATCCAATTTATCTGTCACAATTATGGTGAAGCTAAAACTGGTAGTGAAAGAATAGCTCACCAGAAGAACCAGAAAATTATATATGTTTCAGCTCAACATTTGTTTTGGGGAAGATAATGGGAATTGCTTTTAAAAATAAAATAACCCAGCATTTAGAGACATAGGTCTTCTTCAAGGATGCCCAGCATGGTTTCACTAAAGGAAGATTCTGTCCAACTAATATATTTGACTTGTTGTGGGTATAGACAACATGTTGATAAGGGTGTGCCAGAAAACATTATCTACTTAGATTTTCAAAAAAGTTGGATCAATTACGGAAGTTATGGGAATCACCAGTTATTAGTCCTGATGGCAGTGTGACTGTCTCTGAAGATCATTTGTTGGGAGACTAGAGGCTTCATTGTGAAACTGATGACTGAGAACTGACTGCTAGGCTGTATTGGTCCAATCCATTAGGGCCTTGAGCTGATGTGGGGAGATTTCATAATATTGAAACTTGTATGTGGCTTAATATATTTTCCCAATTTATGTATTAACTTGTCCAGTTATCAGAAAAGATATATTTCTTTTGTAACTTTTTTATTGGAATACAAACTTTATTTTAAATATAAACATCCCAAGTTCATATTGGTCTGATTTCTTTTTTTGTCCACACTAGGTAGAAAAGTTAATTTGTTATCTGTAACATGCATCATTCCTTCTTGGTAATCTCTAGAATTTATGAATAAAGATTTTAAAGGACCTATTCCTCCATCTGGGCATTGCTTCTCAATATTCTTCAAAAGGTTTAAAAATAAGTCCAAAGTTAAGAATTGCCACCTGAACAAGAAAGTGGGTGAGTTGTGTGAATTCACAGATAATCATTTGAAGACCTCAGATAAGTAACCAATTCTTCATTGCAATCTACATCAATCACTTATTGCCCTAGAAGTAGGAGAAGATTATCACAAAGCCAATATAAGGAGGGCTGCTCTACTAAATGCTGCACTTAATATTTGTGGCATTCAATAAAAGCAATTGCTCTGAAAAATTCCTGTTAAGGAAATATGTCTGAATGCTTCCCTAACATGCATCCACTACCCGTAAGGTTCCCTAACATGCTTCCCTAACATGCATCCACTACCTGTAAGGTTATTTTGAATGCTGTTTGGGCAGAACTCTTACATTGGTTAATAGTAAAGCAAAAGAGTATTAACAAGTCTTTTTGAGAGCAACTGTGAAGTAAAGCTGGCAAACTCCTTACTATTATATCTCTTATACAAGGAGATGGCCCATGACCAGGGGTGAGATGCTCCCGGTTTGGACCGGTCCAGGTGAGTAGGTAGTGGAGATTGAGGCTAATTCGCCAAACTGGGAGCAATGGCTGGCTGGCCAGCCATGCCCCCGAACCGGTCCATGGCCCGCAGTCCTGCCATGCTTGCCTGCCTTCCATGCTGCCTTCCTGGTGTCCTGGTGGCCAGCTTGCAAAGGCAGGCAAGCAGAAGTCCATGTGGAAGGCAGGCAAGCATGTCAGGGCTGCGAGGAAGGAGCTAGCAGCTTACTGCCCCCCCCCCAAGTCAAGCTGCTCAGCCCTGACAAGCTATGCATCCATAGCAATGGGGTTGTTTTGTTCGCTGCGATGGTGCTTCAGGAGGGCAGGTGGACATATTCATTATAGTTGTCAGCTGCAGGCGTCCACCTGCCCTCCTGAAGTACCACCTCAGTGAACAAAACAACCCCATTATGCTGCGCCTCCTTCTGCAGCCAAACGTGCCCAGCCGTGCGTGCCCTTTCCTCAAATGGGCTGTACATAGGGTGCTTGGAGAGAGAGATCTCAACCTCTGGGGTGTGTGTGTGTGTGTGTGTGTGTGTGTGTGTGTGTGAGGGAGGAAGGGAGGGAGGGAGGGAGTGATCTGAAGCCAAGGCACCCAAACTTCTGGCAGCGGCATGGGTGGCTTCTGAGTCAGCCAGTTCCATCTGACCTATTCCCTGAGTCTTGCTGTTCTCCTTGCCCCCCTCCCACCCCACTCAAGCAGCCGCAGGCTCTGTGGGACAACAGGACCTCTCATTTTTCCCACAGCACGGCTTATGCTTGCTACCTCTGCTTGTCTGCTTGCAAGCGATGATCTTCTCTGCTTCTCTTGGGATGCTGGTGCGGGTACCATGGATGCATAGCTTGTTGGGGCTGAGCAGGGAAGCCGCTGCTTGAATGGGGTGGGGGCGGGGGCGAGGAGAATGGCAAGACTCAGGGAGTAGGTCAGGTGGAGCTGGCTGCTCAGAAGCTGCCCCCGCCACTGCCAGAAGTTTGGGTGCCTCAGCTTCAGATCCCTCCCTCCCTCCCTCCCTTCCTTCATCCCCCCCTCTGTCTCTCTCACACACACAAAGGTTGGAAAGCTGTCTTGCTTGCTCTCTCTCCAAGCACCCCATGCACAGCAGAGTGACTTGAATGGCATCAAACTGGCCACACCCACCCAGGCACATGATCACCAAGCCATGCCACACCAAGCCACACTCACAGAACCGGTAGCAAAAAAATTTAGATTTCACCCCTGTTTGGTAAATTGATTATATATTTTGGTTAAAATATACTAATGGATCAGTGAAAAATGTGTAGTTGAAAGGATTGAAAATCACTTTATGTTGTATCTTTAATGTGTTAATAAATGATGTGTCATATTTGTTACCAAAGAAATTGTCTAGAAAGTGTCAAGGTATTTTGAATCTTGCTGGAAATGTGAACAATATAAAGGAACTTTTATTATATATGATGGACATGTAAAAAAATTGGATACAAATAAATATATTAGTTCAGAAGATTTTAAACATTAATATACAATTTAAACCAGGGACTTTTCTTTTGGTTTAATTGTGGTCCATCTTAAATATCTTATTAGGTTTGGGTCACACAGCAATGAATGCCTTAGTCTTTCTGAAGTGGAGATAGTGTGTTAGAAGTCTGGAATGGGAATGGCATTCCTCAAGTCAGGAATGGCATTGCCCAACAGATGGGAGGAATTTAAGATTTACAAACTGAAAAAGTTTGATGTTGGTTAGTTATATATAATGGAAATGAATTTGCTGTCTATACAACTCTTCCCTAAAATACATCGAAATATAAGATGATTTATTCCATACAAATTATGGGCAGAGGTCAACAACTAATTGTCTGGTATTTAAAACAGAAGGAATGTTCATTCTGTTTTAGAATTATCAGAAGAAAGAAACAAACTTGGTGTCAGGGTTCCAAGTAACATCCCCAACAAAAGAAGACTCCGAGGCTAGAAGTTTCTCAAAGTTCCATTTTATTAGAGATGTCATATTGGCACATCTGGGAAAACCCAAATCTGAAAGCTTCCAGGTTTTCCCCACCCAAAAGAAAATCCAAGTCCCTTCCCCTGCACCTACATGTCCATCACATGATCCAATCAATGCACCGTCCCAACTGGAGATGCCCCCCAGTCATGCCACTCCAGGTGCAGGGCAAGATATCCTTGACTCTCTGAGAAAGGAATGTTATTATGGCTAGATATTTCCACCACTCCATGTAATCCCCGCGCAGTTTCCCACAGCACTATATGTAGCAGCTCTGAAGATTCAAAGAAAAAGATGGCCTCCAAGGCTGACATTTGGTGAAATTATACTATTGACAAAGGATTATTGAACAATATTATTGATTATTCACTTTAAGACTGTGGGATCTTAAAGTTCCCAAATAAAATAACACTATCAGCATTTTGCAAGCTAACATTTAAATTTTTGTTGTAATCACTGGCTACTGTAGCATTTTGTCTATCAGTTCTTACCTAAGCTATTGTTAAATGCATGTAAGAAGGTTCTTGACTATTTCTGCAGAAAATGAATACAGGTAGTCTTCAACATATGATGAGAATTGGGACAAGAACTTACATTGTTAAGTGATGCAGTCATTAAATGAGTCATCATATTAGTGTGCCCAATTTTACAACCTTTGTAAATGTGAGCTGGTTGCCAAGATTACAATCACTCAACCCCAGGAATTGAGGACTGATCATAAGTCCCTTTTTTCACCACTGTCTTAACTTTGAATGGTTACTCAAGGAATGGTTGCAAGTTGAGGACTACCTGTAATGAAACCACATTTAGCCTGAATTTAGGCTAACCAGAATTAGCCTGCAATACTGCATTCTAACCACTGCACCACTTCATATTAATTCCTAACATGTTTGTTTTTGATTTTGGAATTCAATATGACCTCCATCTTTCCCTTCAAACAGCAAATTCTTAATATGAGCTAAAGAATTAAACATGAATCCCAAGACGTTTGATCCTAGAAGATGTGTGTCTGTGAGGGAGTGATTAATTAATATAAATACTTGATGTTGGCTTCACTGAAGCTAGTTTAAAAAGTTCAACTGTGAAAATTCTATTTGCCTATGGTAGGTGAAGCAGATAAAGAAACTTCAGGAAGAAAAAAAAATCCTAAAGAATTGCTATAAATATATGCCTAAGGAATCTACCTGGAAAATTATTTCTACCTGGTATCCATTAAAAGATTGCAGGGGAGGAGACGACAAAATTGAATTTACTTTCACCATGGCTATTTGATGCTTCATGTCACTTAACAGCTGAGCATCGTAGACATCTACTGCTGATAATATCTTGGGAGAGAGTTGGATAAGAAAGCATTTTTGTGGGTATTTGGAGCTTAGAAAACTGGGAGATAGTATAAGCCCCTCTTGCTGGCTGAAAACTAGAGCTTGTGTCAAGCTTCACTAAGCACACAAGGCTCTGATTTTGTATCATTAAAGGCTCATTATCTCTTTTAACTTCTGTTGAAAGCATTCATCCATAGCCATAGCTACCTCTGAAACAATAGAAGCTACCAGCTTAATAATAATGCATTTTTTGCCAGCTTAAAAAGCCTTTAAAGATGGATTGGGTTTCAAAACAAAGGAACAAAAAAGCCCTCTACAAAGGGAAAAAAAGTTATTTCTGTGACCGACTTTTTATTTTTTAATAAAAACTAGTTTTTGCATATTTTCCACCTTCCTGCATTTCGATTGCTCTCAATTCACCTGACTTATCTTGTTTTGTGAAGAACACATTTATTTTGAATGCATAAAGGAAACTCAATATCTTTTTTACAGTGCACAAAACAAAGATTAATAAGAAGGGAACAGAAACAATATATTGGCATTTACATATTTTGGTCTGTTTTTTCATAGTCATTAAACAACAAGCCTCTCCCTTGAATTCAGCAGTGGATTAAATGAATAGTTATTTCTATAGCTGATGGTTTTGTTTATGCATTCATGATATTTTTACTGCATTTATCTGTTGCCATGATAGAGTTTTCAATCTTAGAGCTACCATAATCTTCTCCAGCCTTCAGTATATCAGAGTCAGTTTGGTGGCATAAGGGAATTTTGAAAGTTATATTGCTGCACATGAATCAACAGCAAATGAAATGCACTTGAGACATGATCAGCCAGTTTTAATTCATTGCAGAAAGTTAGAGATACCAACATGCATTTAATGTAATCTGATCACTTTGTTCAACCCTGAATTTATGAGCAATTCAACAAGAGTAATCTGACAAGGGTTTTTTTTAATAGTAGCTTCCATCAAATGCCAATTTAGTGCATCATAAATATATTTATTTAAACATATTGCTGAAGGTATAGAGAAATCTTTGAATGTTCATTCTTTTTTTTTCCACAGCAAAATGATCTCTGAAAAGAAAGCAATATTTCCCCTTCATTGATCATGTTCTTACAGACAAAACAAGCTTTGTATTTTTACAGTATGTAAATCAGTGATGGGATATGAAAAACAGGTTATTACCATCCAAGACCTCTTTTCTGAAACTTTTGATCAGAATCACATAAGAGAGGAGAGGGATGGACCTGTTAGTTTGCCTTCTTGGCTGTACCTTCCTCACCCATGTCTGCAACTCAACAGCATCTGCGTGGGTGGGAGGAGATCAGAATGATGAAGCATAGAATAGAATATTCTTTATTGGCCAAGTGTGATTGGACACACAAGGGATTTGTTTCCAGTGCACAAGCTCTCAGTGCACATACAAGCAACAAGTGATAAATCATGATCATAATCATAATACCATCACCATGAATCATAAGATACAACACTCAGTGATAGTCATAAGACACTAAATAAAAGCAATCAGCATAAATCATAAGGCACAAACAACAAAGTGATAGTCATA
Organism: Ptyas mucosa; assembly: GCA_012654045.1. Lineage (NCBI taxonomy): Eukaryota > Metazoa > Chordata > Lepidosauria > Squamata > Colubridae > Ptyas > Ptyas mucosa. The sequence goes on from WNWU01000001.1 coordinate 45,526,341, forward strand.
TGATGCTAAAGAAATAGGTAAAAGGAAAGATGAGAAAGATAATACGTAATACAACCATACTAGGTGGTTTGATGTCCTAGGGCATAAGACAGTGTTGTGGGAATTAGTTATTTAGAAGAATGATGGCGTGGGGGAAAAAAAACTGTCTTTGTGTTTAGTTGTTTTGGCATGCAATGTCCTATTGTGTCATCTTGAGGGAAGAAGTTAAAACAGTTTATGTCCAAGATGTGAAGGGTCTGTAGATATTTCCACAGCCCTCTTTCTGGCTTGTGTAGTATACAGGTCCTCAATGGAAGGAAAGCTGGTTGCAATTGCATCATTCGCATGTAAGCAGTGAGAGCTCTTGCATAGTTCTGTACTGTAGCCTCTTGGATGTTAGGAATTGAATATTGTATATTTCCCAGAAGTCAGAACTACTCATATAGGAATTAAAACTCTGCTATAAGGCTCATCCATAATCTCTTCTTCTTCATATGATTGCAACTGTGAGAATGGGCCAGGACACAAATGGGATCAGTATGAGTTACCATTTGTTTTGAAAATGTGTAAGCTTACTATTCAATGACACTCTTAACTTCCTGGAAAACAAAAAGCTTACAGCCTAGCTACCTTGTCTACCTCGAGGGATATTCATCCCAAGGGACTTAGTATAGTTACTGTGGCCCCTCAAAGCTTGATTTATAGATAATTGTGAAGGTCAAAAATTGATATCAAGAAGCCATGTTCATACTGCTGGCAAAACTTTTCCCATATTTCACCTTTGCCTTAATATTTTAAAACAGTGCACCCTTCTCTTTATGTTATATAGCTTGCAGATCAGGGGGTGTGCAATCAATAAAACAACCCAAATATTGAGTATAAGTATGTGATCTAAAGACACAATACTTTACACACCCAAAGAGAGAGAGACACTAGATGGAGACATATGGAGCAATTGCAGTCACCATTTTAATCTAAAGAGGAAATTCTAACTTCCAGTTATAATGGAATTGTAGTTTTTCCAGGAGAGGAGAAACTTGGTGGAAGGAATACATTGGAAGATATTAATGGGATTCTGTATGATGACATAACTGCTGACTTGTGACAGCATTGTACTTTTAGATATTTAAATCAGTATCTATCAACATGTGGTAGTAATCTAGGGATGTTGGAATACCTGCCAAGAACAGGTAGTCCTCAACTTAAAACAGATCATTTAGTGACAGTTCAAAGTTAAAATGGCACTGAAAAAAGTGACTTATGATTGATTCTTTCCTAAGTGTATGTCCTTTCTTTTCTCACCACTGAAGTGCATTTTGTTGGATAGGGCCCAATGCTCAAGTCTGTCAAGATCCTTCTGAATCTTGAGTTTACCTTCCAAAGTGTTGGCAATTTCACCCAGCCTGGTCCACTCTGCAAATTTTATGCATGCCCCCTTTTGTCCCTTCCTCTAGATCATTTATAAAGATGTTGAAGAGCATCAGCCAACATTTCCCTGATCCACAAATTTAGTCATTTTATCAAAGAAGGCAATAAGATTTGTCTGGCACCATCTGTTTTTAACAATTCCATGCTAGCTTCTCATTATCACCTTGTTTATTTCTAGATGCTTACAAATCCGATGTTTGATTATCTTTTTCAGGATTTTCCCAGGTATTGATGTCAAGCAGATTGCTCTGATGTAATTTCCTTAATCCACTTTTTTTGGCCTTTTTGAAGATTTGAACCACATCAGCTCTTTTCTGACTGTTCTGCTGTGCTCCAGGAGCTCTGAAAGATTTCATTCAGTGGTTTCAAGATAACATCTACCAGCTCCTTCAGTACTGGGATGTAAAGCATCTGGACCCAGAGAACTCATCCAAAGCATATAGGTGTTTGCTTATCAATACCTTGCCTATTTTGACCTGCACGCCTTTCTATCTCCCACTGTGTCACTTTAGATAAACTGAGCTATTTTTTCCTCCTAAAGAATTGAAAGTAATAGTTTTCCACTTTTCTACTGATTTGGATTAAGCTCTCTCTAGAACAGGATTGGTAAACTGTGGCCTGTGGGTCAAATCTGGTCTACCACCTGTTTTTGTATGGTCACAAACTAAGAATGGATTGGTGAGTCTGTAGCACATTGTCACATTGGAGTTTTAACTCCTGGAGCAAAAGACAGAGCCATTGCTGTGTAGTGGCAATGGTGGTTTATCAAAGTCTCTTGGCTGGCAGGCTGGTACTGCCCATCAACTCCAGTGCTCCTTGATCTGCAGGTCTGCCAGTCATGCCATGGAGTAGGAAAACAGACAGAAAATATTTACCAACTTCTATATCAGGCCACTTCTAGAATCCTGAACAGAGTGTTGAATCAGATTAGAGAATCTCTCCAGAGTTTCTTTTGCTATTGCATAACACATTTCTTTTGTATGGAAAGAACTTGCATTCATGATAGTTTTGAATAAGGCACTATTGAAGACCTTTTATATAAAGTTACTTCATATCAGTTTTTATATACCACTTAAATACAGTACATAAGGTTGCTAAAAGTGGTTGTTTCCCCCAGATTTTTTAACTGAGTTGAAAAACAAGACTTTTAAGAAAAGCTATTTGGTTCTTGGCTTAGTAAGGGAAAGTTTTAAAAGTTTTATGATGCTATAATGTTGCAAGTTATATATGTTTAATATTCTAATTTTACAGGGTTTTTTTCCAGTTGTATGCAAATGCAAAGCTTTGACTCATTGAGTTGGCAGATCTATTTAAAGAAAATAAATATATTAGTACTAGTTTTGTTCAAGTGATATATTTTGTCTTATTTTTCACTTCTCTATTAAGACATACATTTATTTTGTAGGCGGTGAATTAATAAATATTGTGTAACACTTTCCAGTTGTGATTTATAATTCCTTACACTCCAAATTTTAGCAATCCACATCTACCATTGCTAAAAATAAATCAGTGCAATTCATTGTTGTCTGAACTAATATACGAATGCTATCTTGCAATGCTTAATTTTTTGACATTCTGCTGCAGAATCTGATTCAGCTTTGTAATTATGCATTATCACCTCACCAGCTGTTTTGGGAGCATAGGTTCCTAACCTTTGAACTGAATGAAATAAGATTCCCTTAAGGCCTATCAAAGCCACTCTGTTTAAAGTATTCACACATTGATTAAAATATACCTTAATCGATACTGCACAGTGTTCATACATAATATGAAGTGCTTCCTACAACAGCTCCAACTCAGAAGGGATTTTTTTTCCCTGCTAAATGCTGAAGGTCTCTCAAGGTCCTCGACACCGCTTGCCTTTTGGTGCAATATATTACATTTTTTTCTGGAAGAGATGAATATGGTCCGTAGCCTGCAGAAAAGCATGCTTTGTTTTGCATTTGTTATCTTGAAATACCCTCTGGAAAGACTATTCCATTGAAAAGCTCTTTTTAATCCAGGTGGCCATTGCTTAAATGATCTTTGGAACATTCTTACCGTTTACCAGATTGACTGCCTATGCACTTTGAGGCCTAGTTTCAATCTTTGGAATTGATTTTTTTTTAAAAAAATAATCCAAATAATCTTGGAACAATATTATGTGAAAGATTTCCTGCTGGCCAAGCTGGTCCTTCTTAAAAATACACATGGGGCACTCAAGGACATTTGAAATAGCAGCCCTATGTTTATGGAATTCAAGGTTATATGTATGACTCCTTTTGCAACTTTACACAGGCCTTAAACATATTTACTGCTTTGAATTGAAATTAGTGGACTGCATTATTTTAATAGTTTAAGCCAGAGGTCCTCAAACCTGGCAGCTTTAAGACTTGTGGACTTCAACTCCCAGAATTTTCCAGCCAGCATAATTGGAAGACCTTTGGTTTAATCTCTTATATAAGCCTGGCTACCATTTTGTTATTTTGATACTGAATGTCTATACTAATTGTTGATGTGACCTGGGTCATATTGTCCTAAAGAAAGAAAGAAAAATGACATACATAAAAAAGAAGTACTCTTATTTTATACACTATAGCATTTCAGTGCTACTATTTGCTGCTGCATTAAAGGAGGAGCTACAAGATATTTTATAACAAAGAGAAATTGCATGGCATGTAGTTATCTAAGGTGACTAAGGCAAGACGTATATATGAATCATGCCTTCAAAAATATACATCTTGACAAGTTGCCTCAACATGGATATATTCCTCCAATATTAATTTGGAACACAAGCGTTTAAAAGCATTTAAAAGAAAAGTCTAGCTACCTAAATATAATATAGTTTCCCTTTGTTACTTGTTTCTTTGTGTAAAATTATATACCCATTCAATCGGAAACTAACAAAAAATGGCACATATGAAAGTCAAATATGTAATTGTCTGGTTTAAAAGCTTTTCTCATTGCCAGTTATCCTCTTCCTTTTGCAAAATAAAAATAACTTTTCTGTTGAAATGAAGCAAATTATTTGGAAAGAAACTATTAGCAATGGAGGCATAGGTAACATTCATTTAATTTCATCCCAGAGTTGAATGAATTCAGATTGAGTCAAAATGGAGCATGCCTTTCCTAAAAGTGAGCATTCCTATCTGAAGGCCTCTGATTGTTTTTAACCAGCCCGTGCATCTCCAAAAGAATACTTTGAACATCATCTTTTATTGTAAGAATGAATAAGAAAACTAAAAATCCACATTGCAATTTGATATTGGAGAACGAGCTGGCCACATTTTGCCCTTTGCAGTTTTCATCTGCAGTGGCAGTGGCAATCTGTAATTCCCAGCTAGTGTGGATGGCATTGCCAAATTGCATAGTAGCATAATAAATGATGATCTGTAAAGGACAGCACTCCAGTCATTGCTAGAAGAATATGTTAATAGGCAGAATTTCCTGGCAAGCTACTTTTAGATCCAAGAACCTATTTGATACAGTGGTTAAAGACCCTGAGACAGAGACCATGTTAGTCCTGCCCTAAGCATAAAGCCAGATGGAGGAAGTTGGGTTGGTCTATCCAAGGAAGAAGGCAATGGCAAACCACTTCTGAAGACACTGCCAAGCAGACTGTTAATTTTACAAGGTAGTGCAGTGAAGAAGCACACCCAGTAATAGTAGCCCTAATTTTATTGCCAGGTGATATTAATGGAATCTTGTTAGTCTGAAAGTATATCTCTCACCCCTCACCTTTGTAGTTCAAGAAACTAGGTGGGGTCTCTTCTGAGATGTTTGCCATGCCCTCATTCCTTCTGTGGCCTCAGTTCTCTCTTATCTGACCATTTTCTACTCTATGGTCCTTTGTCTTGTCTCCCAAAATCATTCCCACTTATCATTTCATAAACTGCATGGACAGTATACACAGTTTTTCAGACTATAACATTCAGCATGCCCTTGGCTTGCTTGTGCTGCAAATGTAGGACATTCTGAATTAATGATGGTGAAGAATTGCATATCTTCCTAGAAATCTGTTCCTGTACTCAGCATATAACTTCTGCTGCTGTTTCCTCTGTGTTTTGTGTGCTAGGTATATTGCTCGTACTGTAAAGAGCTGAACTGGGTATCTTTTCTCTGGATAACTTTATTCAGGTACTGCCAGGTTATTTCTTCAGAATACCAGTGAACATACATTTGCCATCCATAACTTCCCTTGGTTCCCAACAGTTGGACCTGCAAATGTAATTGTAGAGACCTTGGTTCCTTATCTGAACACATTTTTGGTGGTAAAGCAAAAGAGGATGGATTCTTCATAAATAATTAACCTGATAGGTGCCACTCCTAGAATTACCTCTTGTACTTTTTTCTTCTAGTTTGTTGATACCACACTCTCTCATAAAGCTTTGTCCTATTTTGTTCCCTTCCTGAAGTCTCACTTACCATGGTATTGCTTTGTGGATATAAAAAGTAGGACGGAAGTAAATAGCTACACAAGGGGGAAAAAGGTAATGTCTGTCTAGAGCTTTAGCTGACAGCTCCAACTGTGCAGTTTAAAAGGCAAGAGGACGCCCTTATAGTCTTATGTCAATCAAATGTCAGTCGGTTGCAGAGAAGTCTACCATTCTTTCCCATAATATACATGCCTGGCATCTCCTTGAGTCAATATAAAGCACAATGATGGTTTTTGAAATGTCAGCCATAAAAACTTCAGTAATTCACATTTCTACTTGCTGGAAATCCCAATTCAGATTTTAACATATCCTTCTATTTGTAAGTTTGTGAGAAAGGGCTTCTGTCATTTCAGCTCCCCTTTTGATGAATGTTAATAGAATGGCATGAAGGGATGCGGTGGCTCAGTGGCTAAGATGCTGAGCTTGTCGATTGAAAGGTCAGCAGTTCAGCAGTTCAAATCCCTAGTGCCGCGTAACAGGGTGAGCTCCCGTTACTTGTCCCAGCTTCTGCTAACCTAGCACTTCGAATGCAAGTAAAAAATGCAAGTAGAAAAAATAGGGACCACCTTTGGTGGGAAGGTAACAGTGTTCTGTGCACCTTAGGTGTTTAGTCATGCCGGCCACATGACCATGGAGATGTCTTCGGACAGCACTGGTTCTTCAGCTTTGAAATGGAGATGAGCACCACCCCCTAGGGTCAGGAATGACTAGCACATATGTGTGAGGGGAACCTTTGCCTTTACTTTTTAATAGAATGGCATAGCTTCATTGCAGCTCCAAAAAGGGAAAGTACACTGTGCACCTGGATTATGGTCCTGATCAGATAAGCCATGTGTTATACCAGCAGTTATCTGAGAAATGGTGGCAGATTTGCACTGGAGAGGTTAAATGACATGATTGTTGTAAAAGGAGGGTCTAAGTAAAAGGAACACCATCAGAAGAGTGAAGGACGATGTTAGGAGCAGATCATGATGGAGAAAATTTATGTCAGTGTTTCTCAGACACATTATGATGGGTAGACTTCAACTCCCAGAATCTCCCAGCAGCATGCTTTTAAATATTTTTTTAAGAAGTTAAAAGAAGAGGTATTTTCAGGATGCAGTCATTGGTGATTATCACAAACATACCAAAAATGTTCCAGAAGCCACGTTGCAGTCTTGGAGTTATGATCTAAACAAAAGAATGGAGCAACACTGTTGGATTATCAACAGAATGAAACCATAGAATCTGAATCACATATAGGTCTTTAAAAGATTGGAAGACTTATTTGAAAAATCAGAGAACTGTTTTATGTAAATGCTCCCTTCCATATGCAGATATATGTAACATCCATGGGCTTTTTTTTCTCTAAGAGCACTTTCCCCCACCTAATTTTAGAGTTGGCACTCATTTTGATGGAATTATAATTTGTAGCAAATATACACAGAGACCTCAGAGTGGAGGTTAAATGTAATGATACTGTTGGACTCAAGTTACTGGAGTGATTGTAATTCAGTTATTTAGAATCTGAAGAAATGAATATGTTAGCAATAAAAAATTGGCTTTCAGCATATTCTATTGTATCTCATGAGGAAATAGGAATTCAAAATCAAGTATTAAACAACAAGCAATGGATTCTGGATGCAACTTTATTTTTCCTCAGGAAGTGGGCCAACTTAAAGGCTATAGGAAAGGAGCTAAAGTTTTCCATTCAGACCGTGATTACTCATCTGATTTGCAAAATAGTGATGTACAATGCTGCAATTTTGAGCAGAATGTTCCCTTGATGTGAATGGATCCTTGCCATAGAGTTGCATCCCTGGCATCTGAGATTATTTATTAACTGCACAACTGCATGGAATCACTACTGTTCTCATTTAAACCCTTATATAACCTATGATCCCCTTTCAGGGACTCGTGGGCATTTGTAAGGAGCAGTCATTTTATGAGTACAGCTTGAACACAGCTGTCCATGTCGTCGTCGTCGTTGTTGTTATTATTATTATTATTATTATTATTATTATTATTTATTATTGTCTTTAGCTAGAAGACAAAATGTAATGTGAGATTTTTAAGCATTCCAAAGCCCATCTGCCATGTAACCCATTTATCATTGTGGCTGGGAATTTATTATTGATCCAAAGTGGTAAAAAGAGAGAGGCAATAAAGGGGAGAATAACCATAAATCCATTCTTTTGTTGGTCTTCCAGCAGCATCTGCGAGCAATTGTCACAATTGCTATCAAACTGAATTTGACTGGTTGCCAACATGAATTTTCCCCAAAACCAAATGTAAACAAACTCTGCAAGTGCTTCCTCATTTGCCAAGCTAGTAATTATTTACTTTGTTTGGGGCTAGCATTACTGTCAGCTCAGCTTTGCAGCCCTGTAATATGTTTGCTAATGAAACCATGAGGTCTAAAGCTACATATTAACCCTGTCACCCTTCAATTTTGATCTCAATAAAGTTTCACCATGGTTTTGTAAACTCGTGTTGTAGGGACAGACAAGTGATTAATTATATTTTTCCGTTTTCCTTTATCCAGGCAAATTGCTAATCCTTAAACCTGCCTTGCATTCGAAGGTTAACTCACTAAATCAGAAGCCCTCATTTTCAACTGTCAAAATTATAATCTTTATTCGGGAGCCGAAAGTTGGCAAACATACCTACTAATGAATACAATCAACAACCACCACAAAAAAAAGTCTAATTTCATATGAGAGTTGATATTATACTAGAAAAGTATACAAGGGACAAGAGTGAGTGAGCTCATTTGAAATGAGGGCGCCAAGCAGAATTGGAAAGACGGAGACTTGAAGTGGCTTAATCATCTAACTATGGATTTCATAGGGTTAGTTCTCAGAATTTGTTCAGTCACTGAAAAGGTCAGATAGTGTGTCAGAACAGATTAAATCAGTCCATATTAGTATAAGACAATAAAAGTACCTGCTAAAAGTTGCGCATTAAGTTTTACTGAAATGTTTGTAAGTTCCAGAGTATATCCTCTATGCTTAATTTTATGGCGGTTAGCAGTGTCCATGGCCTAGCCCATTACACATTAAAGAAAAATGTTCCAGTATTTAGTATACTTTGCAAAACTACATAGGGCTACTAAAAAGAGGAAAGGCATTTGATTTTCTGTAACACTTAGACTTATTGAAATGAGATTCTTTATAAATCTGATAAACAAAAATAAATAAATAAGAAATGAAAATTAGATTAGATTAGATTAGATTACCGTATTTTTTGGCATATAAGACGCACCTTTTTCCCACCTAAAAGGGGGTGAAAATTTAGGTGTATCTTATACACTGAATGTAGCCCTGCCCACCCACTGGCCCCCACCCTTTGGCCTCTGCCTTGCAGCAGTTACCTCCTTGCAAGCAAAGAGCAAGAAAAAACAGCTCCTTTCAGCTTCAGCACAGGCTAATTAGTTGATTGCATTGGCCTCCTAACACTCAACTGATTTGCTCTCAGCTGTTTTGTGCAGGGTTCTGCTGCTTGCTGCAAAGAGGTAAATTGCTGGAGCAGATTTTTTTCCCCCTTGTGCTAATCAAGCTATGCTGAAAACGAAATTAAAAGTAAAGCAGGCTGTTTGCTGTTTGGTGCAATGAGGCAAAATTGCTCAGAGGCAGAGACAGAGGGAGATTTCTTTTTCTTCTTTTCCTCACCAAAAAAGGTAGGTGCGTCTTATACTCAGAAAAATACGGTAGATTAAAAGCATTTTCTAAAATGGCACCTTGTGATTTATATGCAAATTCGCAAATATCTATTGTTTTTTCCCCTTCTGAGTATTTCTCCCCAAAAGTGCAGAGTCTACTTTTCCTTTCCTCTTTTTTTTTTTTTTGATCAATCAAATTGATCCATTGGTTGCAATGGGAATTGACTTACCAGCTTGTCACTTGAGGCTGACACTGTAGGCTGAGAGAGACTGGCTAGTTTGATTGCTTTCGTGCCTAAAGTGGGACTAGAACTCACAGTCTCCTGATCTCTAACCTGGTACTTTAACTATTAGATAAAACTGGCTCTCAAATTATTTAATTAGTTGGTTAGATTTCTATCCTGTCTTTTTCTTTTTGTATATGTTTTATTTGCAGTTTTTCTTTAACAACCAACCTTTTTTTGTGGATAATGTATTGACTGGGTTAACATATTTTTCACACAGTGCTCACAGTAATAATACAATTACATATACAGGATTTCTATTTTCCAACTTCTAACCTTAATGTGCTCATTAAAATTATAATATATTCTTTTATATACATTAACTCCTAACATTTTAATATTATAGATATCACGCAATTTTCAATATCTCAACTTTTTATAAACACCAATAAAACCAGTTGTCAATAAGATTTAATCAGTCCCAAGATTATATCTCTGTCCCCTGAATTTATAGTCCTTGAAAACTATATTTTCCAATATTTTTTCCATCCTGTTAATCACAACAATACCTTTAGATATATCAAGTCCTAGTCTTCCACTTCTTAATCTTAATATATCTGTATTTATAATAAATTATATTATATACAGTATCTATATACGTGCTACTATTTTCCCAATTTAAATTTCCACTTATTTCTATTGGTTTTCAATATTGTTACTATATTGCAAAATATTATATCTCTATACGTCATCTCTTAGCCTTTTTAGAATTTCATCATTTATTGATTTTTCGGTGATTCTTTTATGTTTCTCTCTTGGAATCCTATATGTCTTTCTAGCATTTTTACACAAACTGATTGTTCCCTCTGTCTTATCCTTTATCTCCTTCTGCTGCATCTTTGGAATATCCATCCATAACCCTTTTATTATTTTAAAAGTTCTTCCTCCCCCCACCCCAGCCTATTATAAGTTCTTAAGGGATTGCCTATTTGATTTTTAATATTTATCATTGCTGTCTTTTCAATATTTTTAGCTTCTTTTAACTTATTTTTATCTTTTTGTAGTTTATTTTGCATTGTCCCTTCCACCACTCCTTCTAATTTCTCAGCTGTCTTCTCTGTGTTATATTAATCTTTTCCCACCATTTGTTGAGAACCTTCAATTTTCACATCTTTATCTTTAAATATTCCCATCAACTTCTTATAATTCTTTGTCACTATTTCTAACATTTCTTCATAAAACTTTATTGTCTCCTGCTGAGTCATTTTGTAACAAGTTAATATACCTCTAATATCCGGTATCCCAATATCTAAAAACTCCACAAAAAAAATCAATTGTTATCAAGGTTTGGTCAATCCCAAAGTTATTCCTCCAAGTCCCCTAAATGTCTATAAATTTGTGCCTTTCAGTCTTTATAATTTCTAATTTACCCCTTCCCAATTGTCCCGATTTTAAAAACCGATGTCCTGGTTGTCCCAGCTTGTGACTGAACAAAAATGGCCATCATCCCTGCTGCCGTTCAGGAGAGCTTTCTTTGGATCAATGAAGAAATAGCAGTTTCCTCGTAATCAATGAAGCATATCTCCTTTCTTCACCACCCCTCCAGTGCGGCTTAATCCTATAGGGTCTCTCAGCAAGCAGTTGGTGGCTGCATTTCATGTAGCCTGGCGGAGCGCAGCTATTTTCCTGCCGTTCTTGCCCCGATACCAATCGGAAGTCCTATCCTGTCTTTTTCTTCATATTATCCCCACAGAAACCCTGTGAATTAATCTGGGCTCAGAAAGACACAATCGGGTCCATAGTCACCCAGTGATTTTTTTTTTTTAGTTTGATTTATATGCCGCCCTTCTCCGGAGACTCAGGGCGGCTTACAATGCGCTAAACAATAGCCTTCATACTTTTGTATATTTATACAAAGTCAGCTTATTGCCCCCACAAACTGAGTCCTCAATTTACCTACCTTAGAAAGGATGGAAGGCAATTTCCATGGTTGAGGTTAAACATTAATAAGGGTTTCACAAATCCTAATCTAGAACTATATCATATGGAAGATTATCTTCAGAAGATTGTCTTCTGATGACCTCATAAGTAGTCTGCTATAATCTATAAAATGAGAAACATGACCATTCATCTAGATCAAGTTGTGAGATATGAATGTAGATCCCTTAATCACTCCTTTGTAAAGTTTCCTTTGCAGTTAGAATTAGGTATGCAATTAAGCATCACAATAGATGACAAAAGAATTATTTGCTATTTCAACTCTTAAAATATCAAAATAAAAGACTCAACATTTATTTTTATCCTTATGTTTTTCTAGACTCACATACAAGTCTCACATACAAATACTAGACTCTTAATTCCAATCTTACTGAATTTAGCATAAATTTAAAAATATTATGCATTGTTAAAGGTCAGTACAATGTAGCAAAATCAGGATTACTGCCAGCATTATTAGATGGAATAGTTTTTTGGTTGGGTAATGCAATAACAAGCATGTTGATTTGGATACAAAAACTGCAATTCCAAATTACTTTTCACTGAGGCAGGAGAAGAATAGGGGTCAGCCAAATCTCATCTACACCCCCCTTCTCTTCTGTATTCCTATGATCTGGGGATGCATTTTAAATTTGCCAAATAAGAAAGATATTATGTCTCTAGTAAAAGTTGGACTAATCTGTGTAATACAGCCCAGGTATGGGTCAGATAACGAACATGGTGAATCATGAGATTAATCAATTAGAATAGAGATGGAAGGGACCATGGAGGTCTTCTAGTCCAACCTCTTGCTCAAGCAGAAGACCCTATACCATTTCAGACAAGTTGCTGACCAGTCTCTTCTTGAAAACCTCTAGTGTTGAAGCATGTATAACTTCTGAAGGCAAGCTGTTCCACTGGTTAATTGTTCTCACTGTTAGGAAGTTCTCCTTAATTCCAGATTGCTTCTGTCCTCAATTAGTTTCTCTCCATTGTTTCTTGTCTTGCCTTCTGGTCCTTTAGAGAATAAATTGACCCCCTCTTCTTTGTGGCAGCCCATCAAATACTGGAATACTGCTATCATGACACATAGTCTTTCTTTTCTCTAGACTGGCAATACCCAGTTCCTGCAACTGTTCTTCACATGTTTTAACCTCCAGGCCTTTAATCAGTTTTGTTGGTCTTCTCTGCACTTTTTCCAAAGTCTCAATATCTTTTTTGTAAGGTGGTAACCAAAACTGGATGCAGTATTCCAAGTGTGGTCTTACTAAAGTTTTATAAAGTGGTAATAATACTTCACATAATTTTTATCCTATGCCTCTGTTTATTCAACCAGGGATTGTATTAACATTTTTTGAGCTGCTAACAAAAATACACCTACGGTAGTTGTCTCACAACTATTACACCAACCAATAAATTATTGTTGTAATATTCCACCAAATTGTAGCCTATTCTGGATGATTATATGGAAGAAAGCTTCACAAGCTGTTCTTTTTCTCATCATGTTACATGATTCTTGTAGATGTCATCTTGCAGGTGTAAGCTTCCAGTACTTTCTATCCTTCTCATATGCTTTGGTGTCTTCTCCCTTTATATACCTGATGTTATCTTTTCCATAGATGCATCAGCCCTCAAGGTATCTCCAAAGTATGATATTTCTTTATGTATCAAATTTGTATAGCCACCCAGAAGGAACTCTGGAAAGTGCACTTTAGTGGTGGGTTCCGCCCGGTTCTGCCCGGTTCCGCCCGGTTCCGCCGAGCCTGTAGCGGTGACGATATGACATCACCGAACCAGTTCTGGCCCCCCTGCCCCTCACCCCCACCCGTGTTATTCTTACCTTTTATTTGGCCCCACCCCCAATATATTACTGCCTCCTGAGTCCCAGCTGACGGGCTATAAGGAAAAAAACTGTTTAAACTCCTGCCACCGGGCTTCAAAGGGCCACCCTACAGCTGATCAGTGGTAAAAGGCAGTTTGGTAGTAGACCGGTGCCTCCAAAAATACATGAGTAGACCGGTGCTTGCAAAAATAAATGAGTAGACCGGTACAGCTCTGCAAGCAGTTAAAAGCCTGGTAGACCAGTACCTCTGCTAAATCCTAAAGAATTGTCACATGACCAAAATATTAATATATTTTAAATGTTTTTAATATTTGTATTACATGTATTTTATTTTGGCTGTTCACCACCCTGAGTCCCTCGAGAGTAGGGCAGTATATAAATTTAATAAATAATAATAATAAGAAGAAGAATAAGAATAAGAATAACCACCATCAAGCCACACCCACAAAATAAGCCACGCCCACAGAGCTGATAGTAAAAAAAATTAGAACCCACCCCTGGTGCACTTATGTTCTTAAGGTACTGCAGCACTTGTTTCATTATCAAACTTAGTTTGTAACTTAATTTGTTACTTAGTTTGGGTGATGAAGCATTTGCAAGAAAACAACCAAGCTCACAGAGCATCAAGAGAACCCAGATTGTTGGGGGCAATATACTGACTCTATAAATCACTTAGCTAGGGCTCTAAAGCACTGTGAAGTGGTAGATAAGTTTAAGTGCTATTGCTATTTCAACCCTGAGCTACAAATATATTCATTCATATTTCCAAATCATACTTTGTTTTTTCAATTATTTCTTTTGGGGTTTTGGTTTGTCTTCTGCCATTGAAAATAAATAATTTCATCATTATAAATTGCTCTCTCCAATATGGCCTTCTCCAAATATGTTTTTACTGGAAATTTCAGAAGTTATAACACTGCATACCTGGAGAACATGGGCTTAAAAAAAGCTGGTAGCAAACGCTCTGCTAATCTAGGATCAAACACAGCAGTCTCTCCAAATTATATTTCTTCATATTTGATAGAATTATTGATTGTTTTTGATGCTTTGATTCTTTGTGCCTTTCAATGTTTGTGAGGTTGGGTCCTTGTGCAGCAATGATGTCATAGAAACCTTCTTGAGAAAATGATATGTGGCTCATTTATTTTTCAAGCCATAATGTATCACCAGTTTAAATGGTCATTTCCTTTTATCTTCTGAAAAAGTGTGAATAAATCTCCCCTAAAGGAATAATTTTGCTTAGAGTCAAATAGCAATGGTTTATAGATTATAGATTCATTTTATACTTAAATCAATATGAATTATGGAAACAGTTTACCATTTTATATTGCAAAGTTTTGAAAGCTTTAGAGATCAAGATCTATTCCATAGCATTTACGCTTCCAATAAGAACTGAGAAGTATTTCTAATTTAAATAAAAAAACTTATGTACAGTTTGGCTGTAAAATTGAAAAATAAAACCATAAATGTGCAACTACTAAGAAAATCTCTACCTTTTTAAAGATGGATCATTCCTCCATTTCTGTATGGATGAGGGTACTTAAAGAAGCATATGCATGGCAGTTGTGGGTTGCTCCCAGTTCGCTCCAGTTCAGGCGAACCAGTAGTGGCGGTGGCGGGAGGCTCTGCCCCCCCCCCCAGATGTCATCAAAAACACTTTGTGCATGCGCAGAAGTGCCATGTGCTTGCGAAGCAAGTGAGCACACCCGCACGCTACCGATAGCGAACCGGTAGCACCGGGATTTTAAACCCACTACTGATGCATGAGGGTTTTTTTAGCGAGAGAGGTCACTATTAATTTTCAGATGTTCTGCAGAGGATTCTCATTACTATCATTTTCTTCACCTCTTCTCTCAAATGAGATCATCACTATTTTTGGAATTCAACCTGGTAATGAACTGTTCAGTGGAGGGAGAAATCTGAACTCAATAATAGATTGTCAGTCCTTCAAGGAAGATCAAACTAGGACTCAGAACCTTTTTACCTTATCATTTTCTTGGCAGCAACTTGTTCTTCTGTCCCTCAAGGTCATTCCCTCTTCTCTCTAGGTAGATGCATTGTTCAGTATTTAAAATAAGGATTATACTCTGAATTAAGCACTGTTTCAGACTTTTTGGTTGCTATTTACAACTGCTGGTGTAATATTATGAAATATTCCAGTCAAACATAATTATCACTCATGGATCAGCTTGCAGGATAGGAACTGCTAAAAATAATGCTCCACAGAAGGAGATTTTTTTAAAAGGACTAGAATTAAAATAGTATCACGCAATTAAAAGTGGGTCAAAACAATGCTTAGACTATAGGTGAGGACATGGATTGAAAAGTCTTTTGATGATTTCTCAGAGATGTTCAGAAATCAACAAACATTTTTAGAGTCTAGTAACGTAGACTTGTTCTGTCACAGGTTTTCTTCTTAATTTATAGCATTGCTCAGTGGTTAAAACATTGGGCTTGTCAGCTGCAAAACCAGCAGCCCAGGTTCAAGATCCAAGAGCCATGCAATACCATGAGCTCCCGTCTTTGCTGCAGCTCCTGCCTAGCTTTCAAAAGCATACAAATCTTCTTTTCTTTTAATGACCCCATAATCCCTTGCGTCGTGGAGTCTGGGCAACTGAATGGAACTGAAAGAGATGCCCTTCCTGTTGCCAATGCAGAATTTTGTTCAACAGATACATTCTCATTGTGCCCAGAGAGAGAAATATCTGCCTCTACTTAGGATTGAACTCACAGTCTCCTGATTGTGAGGCGAGAGTGCCACCTTTAGGCCACTGCACAACTTCAGAAGCATACAAATCAGTGGTGGATTGCTGCCAGTTCGGACCGGTTCGCAAGAACCGGTAGTAAAACCGGTGGGAGGCTCCACCCACTGACCCAGATTCATCATAGGTGATCTGCGCATGCACAGAAGCTTCTTCTTCTTCTGCGCATGTGATACAAACCAGTAGTAAAGGTAAGTAGAACCACCCCTGAGGTAAATGCAAGTAGATAAATAGGTATCACTTTCCTGGGAAGGTAACAGCACTTTATGATGTCATGCTGGCCACATAACTATGGAAATGTGTTCGGACAGTGCTATTTCAATGGTCTTGAAACAGAGATGAGCAACCCCCTCCCCTATAGTTGGCAATGACTAGCAGAGTAAACTCCACATGGGCTCCTTTACCTTTTTTTAAGCAAGAGAAAGAATTATTCTAAACTGACCATCTTTGCAGGCTTAGTTGATTGCCATAACATTCCTGTCAACCCTAAAGTTGGCCGAACTGTGGCCATTTTCTTCTTTGTAATTTTCTCTACACTGCTTCTCACTGCTTCAAGGTTGACACAGACTGGAGTGAAGGGGCCAGGAACGGTGTGTGTGTGTGTAGAGATGGCTGGAGTGTTGTAGCCTAAATAAAAAATTCTTTCCCCTGGGAGTCAAGGATGTTGGTGCAGGTGTTTCAAAGGTGCAGACTGAGGTTACCTAGCAACTGGACTGTATGCACATTGGACCATGTGACTGGAGATTCTGGGAGGAAGTGACAAAGTTTACTTTTAATTGGGTGAAGAACTGGTGGGAAAGTAGAGCTGCTTTTTCACCAGGATCATGCCAATTTGATAAGTTCCAATAAAATGTCCTTTGAGGAAATTGCCTGCCTCAGAGTTCTTATTGAATGGGATGTATTACTTGGAACCCTAACAATTCCTTTTTCAAGTGCTAATGCTAATGCTAATACAAAGAAAGTTTTCTCCCTCAGGAACAAATAAATAATTATATAAACTATTTTGATTCTGCATCAGAATATTTTGGACTCAGTTATAATAAATTCTAATGATTACATGAAATGTTTAAATGGGAAAAAAGGGTTTCTTTTTAAAATGAATTTAAATTAAAGCAAAGCAAAGGAAAAGTTTATTGTGTCTATAAATATAGCATAAACAGGTATCTGTGTGTGTATATGGGGGGTATCACGTGCACACACACACACATTTGGGAAACTCTAAATAGACCTTTTAACTTACCTAAGGGTCCTTTATAAAATTGAACTATTTAGTTTTGCCATAATGTAGCCTCACTTAAAATATAACTAATATTGACTTGATCTTGATAAGTATATTATTGTTTTCATCATGACATCAGTCTTCAGTGAAAAGCTAGGCTGATCCTGGTATTCATCTGCAACAGACTGATGAGTTTTACACCTGGGAGAATCACCTTACAACATCTTCAGGTTGGCACCTATAAGGCATTTTTACAAGTGTCTAATGGATCTTAAGGGGAATGATAATAGGAATATTAAAAAAACAGTAACCTCCCTTGAGATTCAAGAAGGGGAAGGAATTCTTCCCCCACTTCTGTATTTAGGCTGTGTTCTGTGATGTTTTGCCTTCTGTTTTTTTTTCCAGGAAACTAAAGATATTCCAGTTTTTAAGCCAAAGTTTGTGCTAACAAATTCTGCTCTGAAACACAAATCATTGGCAGGAGCTAAATTTTGTGTAATCGGATTGAACTGTGAGCTTAAAGATGAAGGGGGACAAAAGCATGTCCCAGAGCTGTGTTTGATACTTTTAAGGATCTTGACTCTGGGATGCTTTATACCAGGCATGAATGCCGATATTTGTTCACAGTGATTTGTACAACTTAAAGTGACATTTTATTTCAGCTGGAATCATGTAGACAAGCCATAACACACATCTACCTCCAGTTGTCTTCTCTGTTGCCTTTGATGAACTATCACAGGGATACCTCTGTTGAAGATGATATTTTAGCGGCAGGGATTTATCATATAATACTAAGCTGAATATTTGAAAGGCTGGGGATAAGGAATTACAATGAAGAGTACCGAAGGCTTGAATTAGAAATAGCTTGGAGAAGAGCACACATCAAAATCCTGGTTGCAGGGTATTGTAATCAGTGCTTTGAACTTGCACATGTGCCATCAGGTAAAACAAACAAACAAACAACAAAAAAGGACTGCTTTCCACTTCTTCCAAATAAATCACTTTATATCCTTGGGATATCTAAACTTCTAAATTGATTGTTTAATTGTATCACACATAATGACAAAAATGATATTGTCAGCTCCTGCAATTTACACATTTGAATTTTTAACAAAAAATAAAAATTTGACCTGTTTTGAACAAAATGGCCAAGATATTTTCCTGGTTTTGTAGATAATGGATAAATTGGATAAAAAGAAACATCTCAAATCTTCTCCAAGCAGGCATTTAAGAGATTAAGTATTTTTTTTTTAAAAAAGTTTTTATTGGTTAAAAATATACAATATTATAGTTTACAATATGTTGAATTTTCAATATCTTTATATAAAGATATTTCAATTATTATTTTCTTTTTTTAAGTTCTCACACAACAGACATTATTATCTTAAGTCAAAACAAACAACCAGGTTATATAAAAATTATATAAACAAAAAAATATTATACAAAATACGATAAAAGAAGAGAGAAAAAGAAAAATGTCAATTAAAAAAAACATTAAACAATAGATTCCCCTCCTTTCTTCATTTCCTGGTTCTGGCTCTTAAAACCATGGTCTGGCCTCCCCCCTCCTCCCGGGCCGCCACAGCTCCGTCCTCCCCCGCTCCTTGATCATCTAATACTTCCCCCTCTTCGGCTCCTGTATCTTCTCCACCTAGGAAGGATTTATGTTGGTCAAAAAAAGCCTTAGCTTCCGTTACATTATTAATTTTCTTCTTACTGTCCTCCCAAAAAATCATCAAGCCCTCCGGAATCAACCACCTAAAACCTACTCCCTTAAGGTACAGCTTATTTGATAAAAAATAATATTTTCTTCTTGATTCTCGTACCTGTCTGGGAATCTGCTTCAGGATGGTGACCTCCTTGCCCCTGTACACCAGCGCCCCCAGTCTTTGTTTTCTCAATATCTCATCTCTCAGTTCCCTTCTCACAAATTTAATATGAACCTCTCTTGGTAAATTATGTAAAATTGCAAATTGTGAGTTTACTCTATACACCGAATCCACATCCCTTCCAATAGACTCCAAATCTCTTTCTAAAAATTCACCCAACATTTTAACCATCACTTCTCTCAAATTTTCCTGATCAAATTGTTCCACGTTTTGGAACCTGAGAAAATAAGACATCTTATCCAATTGTAAAGTTAACATTGCATTTCCTCTCCCATCTTCCACCTTCTGGAGTGCCCGTACCTCCCCCTCCAGACCCCCCATCTTCTTCTTGTTTTGCTCTGCCAGCTGTTGAACATCATTTAAATCTTTTTTCATAAGTGTCATTTCAGATTTAATTTCAGATAATCCTTTTTGCACATCATCCAACTTGTCCAACTTCTGATCCAATTTCGCCAGTCTTTCCAAAATTTTTTCCATATCAGCTGCTGCTGATTTATGACCCTTAGCCATCTTACATCAATAGAAGATGAGAAATCAAAGGGCAAACCTCCAGAGAAGAAAGAGGGATTGACAGTCAGAGTAGTTTTTCAAATATCCACCAGTGGGCGCTCACAGGAGCAACGAGTCCGAAGTATAGAGTAGGTCAAACAGGAAGCCAGAGGAGAATGTTGTCTTCAATCATAAATAAAGAAGCAGGAAGTCAGACTACCGCCATAGCTCACCGGGAAGAGAGGCCACCAGACCTCTCCAACAAACTCTGCCACAGCCATCCTCCAAGGAAAAGTCAGCAAAGTAAGGGGTTTCACTCCATCTCCTTCCCCCTAGTTCTCTGCCACGGCACCTTTCCAGCTACAGGGGGGGGACTCCAACCCCCCCCTCTCGCCTCCAGGATGCCTGCTCCACTCTCCAGTCGGTCAGTTCAGTCCGTTGTGCCTTCTTAACTAGCACCGGTCCCCTTAGGCGCTGTGGCGCCTCCGCGGCCTCGAAAAAAGCCGCCGATCGCCTCCCACCCCCTCTGGAGCCTCGGGCGCGCCAGCATCGGCCTCCCGGCCCCTGGAAGTGAGGTAGGGGACCCCTGGTGAGCCGCCCTCAAACGGCAAACGGCCCAATAATGGGGCGTTTGGCCCAAAGGGCCTCCAGATGGGGGGGATCGGACTCTGGGGCCAGAGCTAGCCCGATCAGAGTCTGTCGCCCACGGAACCGGAAGCGGAAGTCCAAGAGATTAAGTATTCAGTCAGATCTTCACTCTAACTACCACAATAAAGACCATCTCAAGTTCTATATGAGGGTATTCCCCTCCAACAAATTTAGTGGACCATGTAAAAACAGAATGACTGGTCATCTTTCTACATGCATCAGTAACACTCCAATGTTATTTGCCTATTGCTTTTGTGAGTTAGTAATGTTGGAAGAAATGTCCATCTGGGTTCAGTTCCAAGTGGGGAGAAAGTCACTGGAAACATGGAGGCTGTTTGGAAAGATGGTTTAATGGTGGACAGGACCACATGGGTGAGAGAGGGGGGGGAAAAGATTTATACCCTCTCTTGCCCTGGAGCTTCCTGTTCCTGTGTAAGAAATGTACTCTTATTGGTTGTCAGACTCCCATGGGGCCATGCAGGGCTAACTTTGTAGGTTGTCTTGTGTCCCAGGCTTGGTTGAATCTTGCTGAGTGATGTAATGAAGGGGCTTTGGGCAATTCCTATTATGGCTTAATGGCTTTGTCCTGACTTGGATCTTGAGTGAGTGTTACTCCTATTACCCTGGAGCTGAAGGTCTTTGTAGATAAGATGGCACAGTCTTTTGTCTTGTAGATAGATTGGTACCAGTCTTTCTGGGGCTATTAACAAAGGTGAGGGCTGCTTTCCAAGAGCATGTTTCTCCTTTTCTCATCCAGGGAGGTATAATATTCTGCCTTTTTAATATCTCATACAATATTTCATTCTTCTAGGAGAGGGGTGGGTGCTAACTTCCTACAGCAGTATATCAATATTGCTAAAAGATTAATTTGTTGTTGGACTGTGGGTTCCTTACAAGGAACATTTTTGTTTTTTACAAGCTGATACTTGGATGCACTTGTCCTGATATTGTTGGACCTTTTAGCGGCCTGTGGAATCCTTTTGGACCATTCATGGGGGTTTGGGATCTACACACCCCGCCAACAGTGGAGGAGGGGAGATGGAGAGGATAGATTTGCTTATAAAAAGTTAGTCTTCCTCTCTATATGTTTAACACTTACATCATGCCACTGGAGAAATGAATTCAGTAGGTTTGGATCCTGTAATATCAGTATGCTGCAGGGTGAAATCTAGTAGGTTCTGCCAGGTTCTGGAGAACCGGTAGTGGAAATTTTGAGCAGATCAGAGAACCAGCAAATACCACCTCTGACTGGCCCCAGAGTGGGATGGGAATGGAGATTTTGCAATATCCTTCCCCCAGGAGTGAGGCGGCAATGGGGATTTTGGAGTATCCTTCCCCTGGAGTGGGGTGGGAATGAAGATTTTGCAGTATCCTTCTCATGCAACGCCCACCCCACCACACCCACAGAACCGGTAGTAAAAAAAAAAACTGGATTTCACCACTGGTATGCTGATAATATCCAGCTTTACATCATGATTACAAACTGTGCTGGAGATGCTACTGAAATTTTTTTCTCAGTGCCTGCAGGCTGTGAGAGTCTGAATTAGAGGCAACAGGCTGAAAATGGACAACTTTAGTCTGATGTACCCAGGAACGTCAGGTTGGGAAGATGCAACATATCCCAATCTGATTCTAGTCAAGGATAGACAGGCTAAGATTCCAGGATGAATGTAATTCACAAATTGATTCTCTGTGGCCTCTGGCACTGCCTCTAACTGCAGCTGCTGAAATTTGTTGCCAAATTCCCTCCTCTCCGAAATTGAATTGAATGTTCTAAAACAGGCATTGGTGTAATTAAAAAGCAAAGAATTCATTCTAGGAAAACCCTGCCTCAACAATTTCATTGCCAAGCTTACCATAGCCCCCAGGCACCCCAGAAATATATGTATGGCTTATCCCTATTCTAGCCTCACAACAATGTAATTCATGGACTGTGTTAGGTCATCAGTGAATACCATGGTAGTGATTGAGCTTTTGGTATTCAATCCATTTTTAAAAAATCTTGCACAATCCTACACCTCACACAGTGCATGAGTTTCTTTCATATACTTTTTCAAAGTCAGAATCAATACACAAAGCAGTCCATTCATAACACCTGGATAGTAGGGCTGAATTAAATACCCCCTTGCATTTCATTAAACGGGAACATTTTGGCTAATTTCCTGGCAGAGAAGAAGAAATGCATGTAAAACAGGGTTTTTATGGGCAATGAGAGCAGGCAGGGAATTTTGGTGAGTTCCAGCTATTGACCATAATGTCCCCCTAGGTGTTTTGTAGTTTTATTCACAAGCAAGAATCTGTTATTGCATTATGTCATCTCCATTCTTAATTGGGTACTGGGAAGAGCTGTGAAATTGCAAAGGCAAAAATGTTAAACATTCCAAAAAATAACACACTGGGGATGGTGTCACCCAACCATGTTTTGCATGCTCCAGGGTTTCTGGCATTGAAAGAAATCAGGGTCACTGAATAACGGGCCTTTTGGTCCCACAGATTTCCATAGATATCGTGTGTTCTCACAGAAGTCATGTTCCCATCTGCTCTGAAAGCTCTTTCCTTGAACTGAAAGCACTGCAGGCTTAGATATTATTCACACACAAGTCAACCAAAGTTTCTTTGCAGTATACAAATAAGCAGTCATGGGAAGGAGAGGGTGGGAATAAATTGTGTCTTGGGATTGAGCCCTATATGGAAATAGATTGCTCAAAGAATTATGTTACACTTAGAGAAACAGGGATGACGGACCAGAAATGGAACCAAATGGTTTGGGTGTTGATACCTGATGTCAATATATCGATGTCAAGATTTGTAGTGAAAGCTGAAAATTATAAAGTACAATAAAGCAAGAGAAACTAGATTGGAATACGTGGTGCTTGTCTAAGGTATGATTTAAAAAAATGAATGAAAAAAGCAAGAGGTTCCTAATACTATGGAATATCTTAATATCTGTTGTAATATTGTATGCTGTAATACCATTATTAATAAATCTATGTCACAAGAATGAAGCCTTTAGGGTACAGCTCTTTCACACACACACACACACACACACACACACACACACAAACTTTTCTGTATTCTTCCTTCCACTTGATCAACAAGAACAAGAGAACTACCGGTAATACAAACCCCTCCATATGGAGAAAAAGTAACTCCAGCCAAAACAAATTGTTCAGCTCATTACAATCATTATGAATCGGTTCATTGAAAAATTTGGCATAGCTGCATTTTCTTTTATTTAAAGTAATTGATCATGTTTTGATCTTCCTCATTTAAAGAGAACTCTTGAACACATAAAAATACTGGATGTGTGAGGCAGTAAATAATGCCATGCTATGTGAAAATACAGATGGATGTGAGAATTTCTAAATTTGGTAGAGAAAAATTACAGAACAAATTCACTGCTTGGTTTTATTTTGTTCAGAAGGAAGACTTCCATCCCGTTTAATCTTAGATCATTGCAAAGTTTGTTACATTGGCATAAGATAACAAAGAAAGTGCAACTTCAAAACAATTTGCACATGGGAAACATATACTGAAATTCTATATCTATACAGAAAAAGGATATATCTGGCTTTGCCAACTCATATGGGGCTTACAGTGGGGAATGCAACCACAAATGCAAAAAAGTAGCCCAGAAGGCACATCCAATTACCATCAGCATTCTGAAGGTAGGATTTAGGATAGACCACATTGGCAAGTAGAAATTGGCATCCAAAGTTGTCATAGATCAGGCAGTCTAATACCACATGTAAAACTGCATCAAGGTTTAGTCAATATATACCCAACACTCCTATTTTACAGATGATGGATTTACATTAGAAGACCAGCATCAGAGGATTAATAAAATACACAGAACCTGTGTTCAGAAGCACTTGAATTGAAGCATTTCTTGACACCGCACCGCACGTTTCGGTCTGTGAAGTGGGACAATATTAAGCACATTCTAAAATAATGTACTCTCAAACATCCTCATTCATGTCATGAATTAGTTGCAGACACAATAACATATATATTTTATGTAAAAAAAATAGTGTGGATAAGAAAATTTAGGTTGCCTGTATCGTGAACTTGAATTGGATTGCATGTTCTTCTAATAAGTCAATGGGGATCCAAATCACACAAGGGAAAGTGAGCTTTGGCCCAACAGTTTCCCTTAACAGTGATGTAAAACTTCTTCTGTTTTAGAAGTTATGTTTCTAATTTAATTCTCCAGTGCAAAAAAAAAAAAGTTGATGGAGCAAAACCTATGCAGCTTTTCTTCAGGTCCTCCAAGACAATTTCCTAGTCTGGGTTGAGGGAGACCGTAATGTAAATAGAAGCATAGTTATCTTGAAGATTTTTTAGCTTTTAACTTTGATCATAGTTAACTTGAACTGAAAAATCCAGCACCAGTCATCTGGCCAGTTTTAACAATTTGGTGGAATTTCTGTGGTTTGGGAAATCCAAACTGAATCTAAATATATTTATCAACATTTCTCTTTTGCCTTAGAAAAGAAACTAATCATGAAATGTTTAGAATTAATAATCCCACACCAGAACCTGGAACCACAAGCTCCATCAATTCTCACTGACTCTAGTACTTGATCTTATTATGGTCTATTTACTAAATGCTTCAACTATCCTCTTATTAGCATCAGATAGAGAATGTAAAACTGTGTAAAAAGATTGATGTTTTTTTCTAAAATTTATACTTCCCAACATTTGGTGAAAAGCACTGCAATATTTAACATTGTTGAATTTTCCCTGCTTCCCGATGAAGCAACATTATTTCTCCCTGTAGTTAAAGTAATTGAAGTAATATCACAGAAAATCTAATCTGTTTTTGCAAGTATTATGTGCATCAATACTCTACAAACAATAGCAAACCTTTCAAGGGCTAGTGTTGCTTAATTTGGGGAGCAACACAACAGACAAACTGTTGGTGCAATTTGAAAAGAAATGTCAGGGTTTCTTTTTTTGTTTGTTTGTTCTTCATTAATTTGATGGATTTAGGTATTTCTCCTCTCCCTCACTCCTTGTTTGTCTGGGTCTTGCATATGTTGCTTATGTGTTGGCTGCTGAAGAGTATGTTTTCTGGTATTTTTCTTTCCTTCTTAAGTTTTTCATTGTTTCTTTAGAATAATGTGTAAATATGACTTACCTCTATGTGTCTGTCGATGGTTGATGTGCCTGAGTGCCAAGCTTCCAGAAATTCCCAATTTTTTTTGGACTTAGCTTGGTCTTAAATGCTGACAGTTTTCCAATGGTTCCCTATGGTTAAGTGTGTCCACAGGATTAAGGAATTTTCATTGTTTCTTCTAATTGCTAATTGGTGCTAGATAGTGTTGGAAGAAATATCCATCCTTCTGTTTGGAAAGATGCCTTGATGATGTTGGGTGAAGGAAAAAAAGGGAAGAGATGCCAAGAGTCCCTGGATTTTATGCCCTCTCTGGGCTTTTGAATTTGAGCTTGTATTCTGATTGGTTGTCAGACTTCCATGGGGCCATGCAGGGGCAACTCTGTAGGCTGTCCTGAGTCCCAGGCTTGGTTGAGCCTTGCTGGGTGATGCAATCTCCCCAGGTGCCATGTGGTGAGTTCTGTTGCTAGATGGGTAGAGGGCTAATCATGAGGGGTAGAGGGCTATC
The DNA here is from genome assembly GCA_012654045.1 of Ptyas mucosa. NCBI lineage: Eukaryota > Metazoa > Chordata > Lepidosauria > Squamata > Colubridae > Ptyas > Ptyas mucosa. The sequence continues at coordinate 45,552,475 of WNWU01000001.1, forward strand.
ATGAGGGCCATGTCTTAATCCCATCACCCTGAAAGTTTGGGGGGGAGGGAGCTGCCTTGTCTTTAAAAACATATTTCTGCTTTTCTCATCCAGGGAAACATAATATTCTGCCTTTTTAATATTTCCTAAAATATTTCATTCTTCTAGGAGAGGAGTGGGTGCTAACTTCCTTCAATAGCTATAAGCAAACAACCAAGGTCACCAAGAGCACCAAGAGCACCAAGGACTACATAACAAAAATCCATATGAATAGTAGAGGATAGCAAAGAGTTGGAATTCTCAGCATCTCCAATAGTTGTCTAGTCAAGTAATCGTGTTTTGTTGTTATTTTGTTTTAAAAACTTTGACCATCAGGAAAGTATAGAACTGAGATTTATGTTTGCTTATCACTAGTTCAAGAAGTAGCTGTACAGGTAAACAAACAGCTGAAATTTGAGTTCAATATAGCAATTGGACAGTGTCTTAGGTACACAGTGTCTGTATCCCTAAGACTTTGACCTGATAGATTCCAAGTGCTAAGTATTGAATTAGTAATCTGAGAAACACAGAAGCACTACCCTCAAAGAAAAGAACTTGAGGGAAACATCTACCTGGGAATAACTGTTGTTTATTCATTAAATTTATATGCCACCCATTTCATTCTGAAAAGCAACCTTTTATGTAGAGGGAGTAGTTCCAAAGCAGTTAGATAGTGTGTGCTGATCTATAACCTCTGGGAGTAAATGAGAGCTGGAAATAGTATTTGCATCTTATATCTTGTTGTCATTCAGCCTAAGCATTATTTTGTACAGTTGTACCATGATAACATCTTAATTAGTACCTTTTTAGTACCTTTTGGCAAATGAAACCTTTATGAGTCAGCTAACTCCATTACTATTGCATCACATTCCTATTTAGTCCTCTTCTTACTGGTGATTCATAAAAAGTCAGTCTTAGCTTCAGTGTTTCTAAGTGTGCTTGGAAGAGAGGGAGGTAAGGAGGTTATATTTAATTTCCTGCCCTTGTTTTTGAACAGATACTCAGAAGTAACTGATCATGAGAAGAACATTCATGCCATGATATGTTCTGGAAGAAAGTCTATGCCAGCCCCAAATATAGCTCATTTTGACTGATTTCAAACCATATTTTTTTTTACCTGCATTTCAACTTGGCAGCTCTCAGGAGTATGATTCACAAACCAATTATTAAGATGGAGCATTTGGATTTAAGCCAGTTAAGGATATGTCCTATAGCTTTGGGGTCTGAGTCTTTTAATAGATTTTCATTTCAATATACCTCATTTCTGTCTAAAATAATCATGCATCAAGCTTCACTAGTATTGACTGTTGCAAAACGTAGTGCGTTGTTACCCTGTATTTTTTTTTTCTGTTGTGTTATAGGAAAGCAGAGGATTATTATTTGTGTCATTTTATGGGATGAATAGATGGCTTTATTTATGGTAAAATGCATTCTTTGATCATCCTCCGCAATCTCTTTAGAAAATGAAGTTGTCAAAGAAATAATTTATACTGAAATTTAATTTACTATATGAAGCATGCTACACATCAAACTTGCATTTGGCTAGAGCTTTATTTATACTTATTTGGTTTTTTTTAGTAACATTTTATTTTTTTTCATAATAGGTTTATAAATAGACATATACATATATCCTCCCTTCCATATAGTATATAGCAAATACTAAAATTACATTGCTTGTAATTTATAAATCAATTATTAGATCAAAGGCAAACATTATTGAAATAGTGTGATGAAATTTTAAAAAATCTGAGTTACTCAAAATGTAAACACACAGTGAGAGAGAAACAGAGAAAGAGAGAGAGAGAGAGAAAATATTTTTCTTTCTAAAAAATATGTCCTAGCTAACTTGTTTACATAGTCATTTTTCTTAACCATCTTTGGGAAACTGCAGTGTGAGCAGAGATGATTAAATATGCATCCCATTAAGAACTATATATCTTGCGTCTAGACATTTATTATGTTATGAAAGGGAAAGATGAATGAGTGGAACTGTAAATCAATGTTCATGCCTGTAATTCAGGATTCCCTTCTAAAACAATAGGCAATTTAAATTATACTGCCCAGTTCAACGCAATGGCTACAAAATTTCCATGTTCTTGAAATAAGGGATGCCACCATCTTTTTTTTTATACCAGCATATGTAAAAACAAAAATAGTTTCACATCATATTATTTTATTATGAATATATTTAATCAAAGAAGCCATTTGTATGTATAGTGCCCTGAAGTTGTTCTTTGTGCTCAAGCTGAGCAACTCAAGACCTAAATCAAGTGCCATTGCATCCATTCAAAGTTGTTCAGGTCCCAATTCTGAAATTTAGTGGGAAGGAAGGGAGGGAGGGAGGGAGGGAGGGAGGGAGGGAAGGAGGAAGGAAGGAAGGAAGGAAGGAAGGAAGGAAGGAAGGAAGGAAGGAAGGAAGGACGGACCAATCACTCATCTTAAAAGAAAAAGTCATAAATATGTTCTCTGCACTTCCTTCCAATCATGACCATCACATTTATTATTGTTCTTAGAGGTTCAAAATATAAAACAGAATAGTCCCCAAGAGCAAAAGAAATGCCCATCTACATTCTGAATGTTTATCAATAAAGTTTCTAAAAGCATTTGTGGGAAAGGGTAATTAAAGATTAGGGGGATAATTCATTTCCCCTTGATGGAGGATATATCCCTACCCTTTACAGAAAAATAAATAAATAAATAACTTTATTGTCATTGTACGTGGATACACAGTATACCCGTACAACAAAATTCACTTAGCTCTTGCTAAAAACAGAAATATTGTCAACTCTATGAGCCTAGAAACAATTCATTTCCTTTGAAGACTAAAGTGTTGGACAAAGTAATCAACTAATTTTATTCATTTGTTAAATTTATAAACTGATTATCTCGCTGTCCAAAGCAACACTTAACTTCATGTGGTTTAGGAAAGATCTTATTTCTTAAAATCATGCCAAGTTATTAATGTATTTTAGAATAGCTTCTCAATATATTCAGGGTGCTTGGAGTGGAAACCTTTAAGTTCAGATTTCTACTGCTAAACTCAGTGCTGTCACTATTAATATGTCAATGGCCAAACTGCTGATATTGAATCAAGAATCTGGCATCCTATCATTTCTAAAGAAGTTTCTTTTGGAATTGGGATTTTGAACTCAATTTAAATGGGAGGAAAAAAAAACCTAGCCAGCTTGGAAGAACTTTTGTGGTCCACATTACAGCAGGGCTAATATTGTTCAGGATCAGAATATTTGTTCTTGTTGTTGTTAGTTGCAAAGTTGTGTCCGACCCATCGTGACCCTATGGACAACCTTCCTCCAGGCCTTCCTGTCCTCTACCATCCCCCAGAGTTGATCTAATCTCATGTTGACTGCTTCAGTGACTCCTCCAGTCACCTCATTCTCTGCCGCCCCCTTCTTTTTTTGCCCTCAATCGTTCCCAGCATTAGGCTCTTCTCCAGTGAGTCCTTCCTTCTCATTAGGTGGCCAAAGTATTTCAGTTTCATCTTCAGGATCTGGCCTTCTAAAGAGCAGTCAGGGTTGATCTCCTCTAGGACTGACCGGTTTGATCACCTTGCAGTCCAAGGAACTTGTAGGAGTCTTCTCCAGCACCATAGTTCAAAGGCTTCAATTCTTTGGCGCTCAGCCTTTCTTATGGTCCAACTTTCATGGTCATACATTGCAACTGGGAAAACCATAGCCTTGACTATACACACTTTTGTTGGCAGGGTGATGCCTCTGCTTTTTAGTATGCTGTCTATATTTGGCATAGCATTCCTCCCCAGGAGCAAAGTGTCTTTTAATTTCTAGGCTGTAGTCCCCATCTGTGGTGATCTTGGAGTCCAGGAAAATAAAATCTGTCACTACCTCCATTTCTTCCCCATCTATTTGCCAGGAATTAAGAGGGCCGGATGCCATGATCTTAATTTTCTTAATGTTGAGTTTCAAACCAACTTTTGCACTCTTCTCCTTCATCCACATCAAGAGACTCTTTAGTTTCTCTTCACTTTCTGCCATTAGAGAGGTATCATCTGCATATCTGAGGTTGATATTTCTCCCAGCAATCTTAATTCCAACTTGTGATTCATTTAGCCCCGCCTTTCTCGTGATGCGATCTGCATATAAGTTAAATAGGCAGGGTGACAATATACAACTTTGCCAAATTCCTTTCTTAATTTTGAACCTATCAGTGGTTCCGTGTCCAGTTCTCATTGTTGCTTCTTTACTCGCATATAGGTTTCTCAAGAGACAAATAAGATGGTCTGATATTCCCATCTCTTTAAGAACTTGCCACAATTTGTTGTGATCCACACAATCAAAGGCTTTAACATAGTCAATGAAGCAGAAGATGTTTTTCTGGAACTCCCTAGCTTTCTCCATGATCCAGCATATGTTGACAATTTGATCTCTAGTTCCTCTGCCTCTTCGAAATCCTGCCTGTACTTCTGGTAGTTCTCAGTCCACATACTGCTGGAGCCTAGCTTGTAGGCTTTTGAGCATAACTTTGCTAGCATGTGAAATGAGTGCAATGGTGTGGCCACTATTGAAGTTTCCAAATTTGCTTGCATTTTGAATGTAGCACTTTTACTGCATCGTCTTTTAAGATTTTGAATAGCTCAGCTGGAATACTATCACCTCCACTAGCTTTGTTGTTGCTCAGACTTCCTAAGGCCCATTTGACTTCACATTCCAGGATGTCTGGCTCGAGGTCAGTGACCACCCCATTGTGGTTATCAGGGATGTTAAGCTTGCTCCTGTATAGTTTTTCTGAGTAATTCTGCCACCTCTTCTTAATCTCTTCTGCCTCTGTTAGGGTCCCTGCCATTTTGGTCCTTTATTATGCCCATCTTTGCATGAAACATTTTCTTCATATCTCCAATTTTCTTGAAGAGGTCTCTGGTCCTCCCTATTCTATTGTTTTCTTCTATTTCTTTGCACTGTTCATTTAAGAAGGCATTCTTATCTCTTCTAGCTATTCTCCAGAATTCTGATTCAATTGGATGTATCTTTCTCTTTTTCCCTTGCCTTTTGCTTCCTTTCTTTCCTCAGCTATTTGCAAAGCTTCCTCAGACAGCCATTTTGCTTTCTTGCATTTCTTTTTCTTTGGGATGGTTTTAGTTGCTACCTCTTGTACAATGTTGCAAACCTCCGTCCATAGTTCTTCAGGCCCTCTGTCTATCAGAACTAATTCAGATCACAATGTATTTCACAGTTAATGGTGCAATAGTTATGATGTCAGGGTAGGACTGGGAAGGTGGAATGGAAACTTCAGCCAGCCCTACTATTGTGAGACAAAAATAAAGGGAGATCAGCCTTAAGCTTCTTGCATGGGATAGAAATCTAACAAATATAATAAATTACATATAGATGATCTTACTTCAGCCCAAAGAGTAATTGGGACATTTTGTGATCAGGTCCAGTGATAGGATTGCTTGTAATGCCAATGGGATATATCTGTGAGATCAGGCAACACAGAAAATAATCAATTTCAGGGAGAAGACTTTCTCAGCCTTGTTACTTAACCAGATGTAACTCATGATGAATGCTAACATGATTTCTTTGGTATATTTTTCATTTGATATAAGACAATATAATTTATTTTCCACTTCAGGTCAAACAATGCCCTAAAACAATATATCTTCACCATGTCTTCTAAAACTACTTGTATATCTTCAAATACATGCAACCCAAACAAACAAAAACCCAGCACTAATTTAGTGTTTAGTTAAAAACAAAACCATTTCACTTATATATCTAAGAAACTCTCAGTATCATATCTTTTGCAGATTTTAATGGCCATGAGTGGTGAGTGGCCATGAGTGGTGATCCTTTTTGGAGATCTCTTTTGAAACTTGTGTTGAAACAGCTTCACAGTATGTTGCATTCCTAGCCCAATCCAAAGTAATCACAGTAATGATTTACACAGATGAGGCCCAAGCATCATTGAAGCACCTCCCACACATTCCTCTTAGTTATAACATTTTACTACAGCAGGCTCCTAATATATCAAGTTCACTATCTGAACTGATTTTGAAATATATGAATTAGTGTGATCAATGTCTTTTCTAACATTAGTCTACCTTACTTTTTATCAGTACCCTGGGACTGATGGTTATGCTCAATAATTTTGCTGTAGTTTAGAGGCAAGAAATAAATGGAAAGAAGGATTTAATGATAGGTCTGAAAGGCAATTAAGTGTGTAAAAAACTTAGCATCTTGGAAATGCTCAAATGTTTTTGGTGTGCATTTTAACTTGTTTAATAGTTCGATGGTCTATTTATTTAGACCATTGTGATGACCCCCTTCCCCTCAAATATACCAAAGTGTATGTTTGTATTTTAAAAATGTGTAAATAAAAAATTGTTATACAACACAATCACAGTCATGACAAACTAGCTGGGAGAACTGAGACCTTGCAGTGCTAATATTTGTAAAGTCTCTTGATTTAGACAAGTTGGATGTCATCAGCATATCTAGCCCTCAAATTCTGATTATTGTGTTAGCAGATTTCTATAGATATTCACATATCACTGGGGACAAAATAGAGCTTTGTGGCATTTCATTGTGTAGGTTTCAGAGGTTCTGTTACCTAGTACTACATTCTGAGCCTGTTCCTATAACTAGAAACACAACACCATAATAGTGCTTCCAATTTATGGAGACAGACCAGAAGACTATCAGGCCATCAAAAGCTGCTGGGAGATAAAGTCCTCTGTTAGGACAATTGTGGGTGATTTCACCCCAGAATCAGACTGGAACTCAAATTAGAAGAGGTCAAGATTCTTAGTGCCCTCTAGAAATATCTGTAGATTCAAATATTCTGAAGCAGTTTGTCCAAAAAGGGAAATTTGACATAATGCAATTCTGAATGTTTCCTATTTTCTATTTGCCTTGAACATGGTAGTAGATTATAATTGAATTCATTAATCATATAGTTAGTCCCCTGATATCTTATGTCATGCGTTTTCATATGTGCTATAGTTAAATGTACTTTTATATTTGCATTTTTATTGCATTGTGTTTATGTGTGTGCGTGTATGTGTGTGTGTGTGTATAATTAGATTTTTAAAATCAAAATGTGTATTTTGATAGTCCACGAAGCAAAAATTTGCTGCAGATATTTAATTACATCTTTTTATCACACCAAGACATTTAATTTTTACTTGCTCAATCGTATGTATTGATTAGCACATTTATATTACAGCTAGAGCCATGTAGGTTTAGGACTTTAAAACGTAATAGCTGAACTTCATACTTCGATCATCTAATTATATATTTTATAGATTGACCTTATATTGATGATTTAGGTAAAAGAAATGGCAATTTTCCATTGTGGGATTATACAGTATATTTGTGACTAACTCTGATATTCTGTGTGGTCTTTTCATTAGTTTCATTATTGTTCGGTATATTTAAATTCTATTTAGAAGAAACCTTAGCATGAAGAAAGGGCATAGTGATAATTATGCATAGTCAAGATGTACTAGGAGAAGTCAGTAATTCTTTCTTCTTTCTTCTATATTTTATTTTTAGCTAAATATGTGTTGTATATTTATGCTTGCTTTTTATATTAGACATAAGGACTGAGCAAGAATTTGCAAAAAAAAATATTACAATTACAATTACAATATGGTTTCATTAAGAAAACATATTTCTGCAACAAAAAACAATTTTTAAACATTGCCTTTCTATATTAAAGATGGAAGATTCAGGCCCTGCCATATTCAGTTGACAGGTAATATGTAATATAAAAGCCTCTCTGGTTCTAGAGAACCACTTCCAAAAGAGTGTAGTAACCACTTCACCATGGATTAAGTCAAGCTTGTGGTTGAGTAGAGCCTGTTGATATGATTGGATACCCATGACAGTGTGGCTGTCATGATCCGAACAATGAACCCAAATGAATCAGGACTCAGAAACTCCATTCAGGCTTGAAAGACCTTTTATTGAGGACATCGTATTGGCACTTAGAAAGTTGAAGTTAACTGTGGGTAATTCCCATGCTTCAGAGAAATAAAAAGAATAGAAACTCCCCCCCTCAGGGGTCTTGAGTCACGTTAACCAATCAGTCCAGGGGGATCTTCCCCTTCTGTCTCAGCAGATGTTCATTGTCATGAATTTGGTTCACCGACTGCGCCTGGTGGATGTTTTGCCTAGAGGACTCAGGCACTGCATTCCAGGGCCTTCTAACTCTGCCCTCTCCCAAAGAGTGGAAACTAAGAAACAAAGCAAATGTAAATATGGCCTTGGCTGTAGTCGTTTCAAAGTTGACAGTGGCAAATTCAGGCCTCTGAATGTCAGAAAGCAGGAGCAATCAGGATTTCTATTATCTGCTTAAGATATGGTTGGTCAATCCTTTGGTTGAGGAGAGGATCAATCTGGGATGGGAGGGAGAGATGAAGGCAGGCAATAATATCAGATTGGTGTTGAATATAAGAGACCTGACAGGAATCTGAGGGTGAGTCACTCAAGAGGAAAATGTTATCAGTGGTTGAAATAAATCCCATGTTCCATGCTTGGTATGTCTAGAGCTATGACAATAAGTCACTGATGGTCTCCAACTGCATCTTCTAATTGTCAGTTCAGTCTGTAATAAGACTACCTTCATCTATGATCTGATTATAAAGTAAGCAGCCAAACTGATATGCAATATAGAGACCTGGGTGGGCCCAGAGGGATGTGCTGCCTCTTAGGGTTTTGCCAACTCAGCCACTTGGCTCTTATTTACTATATGTATGAAATAGTAGTAAACTGTAAATTAAATATAAATCAGCAGTGCAATATGACTTCCACATTTACAAATGCAATTTTATGTTGTACTGTATCGACAAAAGAATAATTTCCAAATCATGAGACATAATAATCTATTTTATATTGCTTTGGTTAGAACCCACCTTTAATACTATTTCTGTTTAAGAATGGTTCAGACAACCCAGATCAGGTTCAGAGAAGGATGGTCAGAGAATTAGGAACTAATTAATATGAAAAGAGATTGAACTGACTGTGAATATTTAACTTCGAGAAAAGGAGACTGAAACAATTGGCAGTGGGAAGTCAAAACTTTTTCTGTCATTTCAGATCACAGGATGCCTGTTCATACAATGAAGTCATCAATGTATTATGCAGTAACAAGTTTGTTCTCTGGCTGAATTATTGCAGAGCCTGATACTATTTTGGGGCTGAGAGTGATTGGCCAAGGCTTACCTAGCTGGCTTCATGTCTAGGGAGAGATTAGAACTTGGGTCTCTCTGCTCTTTGTCTAGCACCTCAACCACTACATTATGTTGCCTTTTTTAGCCTAACCATATAGAACACAAATAATATGTGGACAAAATGCTATGGTGGCTGAGCTTCACTATAATCATACTAAGAGATTGAGAGGAGAGAGGAACTGTAACACAGAAGATGAGAATTATAAAAATGAATTGGCTAGCCTGGGGAGAGAATTAGCTAAGGAGAAGTTGGCTGGTGAATACCACCTCACACAGAGTTTTCTGCAAAATGAAAACTGCGTAGTCCATTACTTCCCTCACCTACAATCGACAATGAGTTGATTGAATAGATCATTATTAAAAGCTCAGTACCATCTAGTGCAGTGGTTCTCAACCTTCCTAATGCCGTGACCCTTTAATACAGTTCCTCATGTTGTGGTGACCCCCAACCATAAAATTATTTTCATTGCTATGTGTGTATATGTCAGCAATGGTGAACCTTTTTGGTGTTGCGTGCCAAAAGTCCGAGTGTGCGAGCACTCGCGCGCTCTCATGTGCCAGCACCCATAATGCAATGGGCGCCCCATTTGCACATACGTGTATGACCCCCATGCTCCTAATGTGCATGCGCCTCACACTGTGCATGTGCACATGCAACCCGCACTGTGCATGTGTGCGCCCTCCATGCATGTGACCCCACTTTTTCCAAGAGGGCCGGCGTACCTCTTACCGGGGGACAACCAGTTACCAGCCCGTTCCCTGGTGAGACAGCTGTTCCCAAGCCAGTGGCAGTGGTCTCAGCCCCGCCATCTTGGCAGCACCATGCGCCAGCTGGGGAAGCACACCCCTCCACCTCGGGCCCCATATGAAGTCAGTGACCGGAGATGTGTCACCCAGTGCAGTGCTCTTCCCTGAGGGCTGCCTGCTCTCCCACCCACCAGCCAGACTGGTCTGAAAGTGGCATGTCACCTTGAGCCCATCCTTGTCCTCCTCCCACCCGGTCGTCAGCTCCTTGACGTGAGCAGAGGGCTGAGTTACTGGCAAGAGCAGCGCTGCTTCACTCACGGGTGTGAGAATGACACACCGCTTCCAGGCCAGTTTGGGCAGGGACCTGAGAGCTACGGCTCATCTGAAAGTACTACGGCAGAGCCTTGCAGCTTTTATCTGCCAGCTGGCCTCTGGGTAATGCCCCTCCTCCTCTCCTCTTCCTCTTCCAGCAGTGTACTGTTTTTCCAAACACCTGGGCCAGGCTGGGCAGCAATCCCCAGGGAGATGCCCTGATCAATGAGGCTCAGACTTGCATAAACTGCTCCCACCCCTTTCAAAATGGTCACCCAGTGCTTCTCTTGGGCACCCAGGGCTGGCAAGCAGTTCTTCTTCCGAGAAAGGGAGGGAGATGCAGGCGCGCCAGCGGAGACAGGCTTTGGCTGCTCGTTCTGCTGCGACCCCGAACCATTGCCTGGGCTCCTCCCTGCTGGGTGCTGGGCTTCCCAGGAAGCCCCCTGCGCCTTTGCTGCCATGGTCGGAGCCTGATTCCAGAAGTGGCCCAGGGAAGTGTGGAGGTCGGGACTCGGTTGGCGAAGTGGGTGCTGCGCAGGGGGCATAAGGCAAGGTGCTGCCACACAAAAACACTGCTGCCATGATCTCAGCAAGTGTTTTTGGCCGGTAGCACTGCTATCCACTCCCTGAATCTGTGCTGCTGCCCGAAAATGCTTTCCTCCCTGAAAATGCACATTGCAGAGCCGTGTGCCCTTCTCCTCCTTCTCCGCAGACTCACTTTCTCTTTGTTCTTGGCTAGATCTGCCACCTGAAAATGCGGGTATATGTGTTTTCCAATGGTTTCAGGCGCCCCCTGTGAAAGGGTCATTTGACACCCAAAGGGGTCGTGACCCACAGGTTGAGAACCGCTGAGCTAGTGTATTTAAGAAAGGCCAAGGGAAGAACTGAAAAACATACCAATAGATTATACATGCTTTTATTCATAATATTATTCCTTATTCATAAATCTAATAAGGGGACCCAAATTATCAAAAATGGCAGAAGCTTTTGTAGGGCACTGCTAATAGGTTAAATTGTGACTATTCCTTATTTGAATACAATGGATTTCCAATAACTGTAATATCCACTAACTAAAAGCTTCTTTGAAGATGTCAATTTGCTTCATTTTATTTTTATATACTTAAATGCATAACAAGAAGTTTTTTTAGAAAATCAATTTTGAAATGATTTTATTACAGAAGTCCATTGCACCAAACAATAGTCAATAATTCTATCTTTCTGCAAACTTATTTTTGGCTCTGCTCATACTTGACTCAGCTCAGGCTTCTACATCCATCACAAGTGGAGTAGATCAGTGGATGGTACTTATAAATCATCACTGTTCTCATTCTGCAAACTGTCAAAATACCAAAAGAACTGATCAAGCTGTCTAACAGGAGAGTGGGGGGAAACCAGCATTTAATTAATACCTTGCTGCCTCCTCCTCCGCATTAAATAGTCATGCACTGGTACTTTTATTTTTTTAAAAATGGGTGGTAGAGGTAAGAATTTCCAAGGTGTTCTCTGCCTCCACAACAGAGGCAACTACCTTTACAGTAGAAAAGGATTGCTCATGATGGGTGATGGAGAAAAACCAGAGTTCCTGTCAATGGATAACACTCTCCAAGTTTGGTAGAGTCTACAGCAGGGGTGAAATGCTCCCGGTTCGGACCGGATCACCCAATCCGGTAGCGATGGAGGTGGGTGGTTCCGAAAACCGGTAGCAAAAATCCCTGCCTATCCCCCACAATTGCCCAGCTGAACCGCGCAATCATCAGAGGCTTTTTTTTTAATTTTTAAAAGCATTTTTTCTACAACCTCTTTGGCTGAAAAAATACTTTTAAAAGTAAAAAAAGGGCCTCTGATGATTGCGCGGCTCAGCTGGGATCATCAGAGGCTTAAAAAAAAAATAATAAAGCCTCTGCCGATCAGGCAAGTCAGCTGGGATCGTCAGAGGTTTTAAAAGCATTTTTTTAACAACCTCTTCAGCTGAAGAGGTTGTAGAAAAAATGGTTTTAAAAGTAAAAAAAAAAAAGTTGGCCACGCACACTCAGTCATATTACCCCCACCACCAAGCCACACCCACAGAACCGGTAGTAACAAATTTTACATTTCACCACTGGTCTACAGAGAAGTTCCTCTTTTGCCTCAATTAAGTTAGAAGTCAATTGGCTGGTTTCCAATGGGCAATCAGTGATCCTAAATAAGAATAGACTCATGAGAATAGTCTACAGTAGTGGCCAAAATTGTGGAAACCTTTTGGGAAAAGTGTATTTTTGAGGTTTGATGGCTAATAACACAACTTTTTTTTTGGAGTTTCAAGATAATCATATTCCACTGCTGGAATAGCCTGGGAATAGCCCAGACCTTAACCCAATTGAAAATCTATGGAGCCGACTAAAGAAACTTATTAGTTAGAAGCGACCCAACAATAAAACCCAGTTAATAGAAGCAATCATTCAATCTTGGTTTTACATTATAACAGTTGCAGAATTAAAAGTCTTGGTTTACTCCATGGGAAGATGTTGTAAGGCCGTAATTCATGCTAAAGGTTATCCAACTAGGTATTAACTGACATGGTGATAATTTTTGTATAACTCGTTTTTTCTACGTATTTCATTTTTCTTCTTTATATTGTAACTGCTATTCTAATAGCAAATCCTTCATAAAAGTTATTGCATTACATTCTTGATTAAATTATCTTTCCATTGATATATAATTTTATGGTACTACTTCCCCCCAAAAGTGGCATTATTAGCTAGTTTTAGAAAATACACTTTTCCTAAAAGGTTTCCACAATTTTGGCCACTACTGTAGTAGCTGAACAAATGCCATGTGTGCCACCCAATGCTGATCAAACTAATCACATATTTGACTGTGAAGAGACTGAAATCACATAAGTAGCACAAATAGCAAAAACCCAGAGAATTCCTAGAAGTCTGGCATTCAACTAAATAGGCCAATAAAGAGCCTTTGAGCTGATATCTGCTATAGTCCAACCAGACACCTCATCCAATACACCATAAATAGCAGTGGAGGACCAATCAAAATGGAGAAAAATCTGGAACATCATAGACTCCATCCCTCTCTTAGTTGTCCCATTATCCAAAGTGCCAGGAATTTCAGACTCTGTTTATTTACTCCACTTTTGAACAACACTTTTCCTTCTTATTTTACCTAGAGTGCTTCTTTCTATTGGGGACTGAGTATTTTTGGTTTATTTCAGGTCAATTTCCTAAATTCATTGCCTACTTTATATAGGAAGGGCCACACAACTAGTTTTATATGTCTTCTACAAACACTGCTGAAACTACTGGTAGCTAGTTGCCTTCTTCACTTAGCACAGAAATAGTTGCCAATTCAAAACTTGTCATATTTTTTTAAGAAGCTTTGTAGAAATAATTTTACAATTTTTAAAATCAGTTTGGGAAGTGTAAGGGAATACAATGCCAGCTGGCACAAGTACAGAAGAGGGACAGCTCAAAGGATGAGATCAGCCAGGTCCTTAGATGAATGCTAGAATGCATGGATGAATTTGTCATAAAAGTGGAAATCTTTTTTTGGCATCAGTCTTATGGCCCAAAGTTGCCATAATTTGGAAACGGAATGCAAAACTATCGCTTTATCTTGCTGAGCATGTATGCGTTTATGGGGAGGGAATGGATTACATTACAGAAAGAGAACATGGAAATAAACATTCCTGAGCAACTATTCCCCGACAACATCAATTTTGGCATTTTTAAAACCTCTTTGAGACTTAAAGGTTAAGACTTAAATACAGGTGGCACCCATTCTGCTGAACTCTGCATTTGGATGGAGGCATTTTTTTAACTGTTAGCTCTAAGTGGGTACACCTGGTTTCTATTTTGGGCAACAAAATCTCTTGGATCAGCAAGGCCTAGACTTTTACTGCATTCTTCATCTACCTCTACTGATAAAGACAAGATTTCCCATGTCCTCAGGCATTACTGAATGGCTTCATTAGGAAACAGATAATACGAAGTTTATTTAAATTTTGGTCTAAAATCTTCTTCAGTGGAGGTCATCATAACCATGTTTTTAACAGAGAAACAAAGTTCTTTTAAGAAGGACGCTATCTAAATGGAATAATATCCACTGATGTTTTCATATCAGTGTAGCAAGATACGTTCCCCCATCCCCTGGTGCAAGAGAAGTACTGACACAGAGGAAATATTTCTCCCGGTTGTCATGTGAAGTTCCTCCCCACCTATCCTGTAATGAAACTTTAATTCACCAAAAGCAAGCCAGGGGGAGGAAAGAAATTCTTTAAGAGAAAATGGGGAAGAAAAGAAACTCAGCACAAAAGCTTTCAACACCCAGATAGGCCTGTCAATAGTTGTGTATGGTTCTTTGAATGAAAACTGCAAGGTAAGCAACATCCTGTCACACATCATATTTGAAAGAGGCCAGAATGGATGCAAGCAATCAAGTATCAGAACAGTATAGCAATCCTATATTGTAAACTCACACCCTGTGGCGAGAGATAATAAAGTAGTATGATACATTAGCTCTCTGATCCAGGTATTCCTCCGGAACATCTCGTAATTATCCGGCCGGACAAGGAGATTGCAGGACTGGCTGATAGCATATATCTCTCTGAAGTCCCACCGCCAAATTTCCCCATTTCAGCATTGATACATGTACATTTGTGCTGATAAGAGTGGTGACAGAAAGAGAAAATCCCCAACTGCTTCAGGGAATAGAAAAGAAGGCTAGGTAAAAACAAAAAACAAAAAACTCCCCCCTCCCCTCCCCACCATTCTTCTCCCTGCAAGGGATCTTACATCAAAAGAGGAAAAAGCTGCTCTGTTCTCAGTACTGTTAGCCCAAATTCCTTTTCACTCAACTCCGAGAAATGCCCCATCAAAGACAGAGGGACCAGATTTTTCTTTCCATTCTGTCAAACAGAGATGAAGCTTTCAAATCAACATTCAAACTTCTTCTTCTTTTTTTAATCTTTGGAGTGTCATAAGTTCTCATTGAAATAGATCTGTGAAATAGGTTTTCCCCCTAACAGCTGTGTTTATGGCAAACAGTATCTCTCAC
>WNWU01000001.1:45567812-45617817 GCA_012654045.1 Ptyas mucosa
CTCACAATCTTCATATAAGCCAGGCATAAAAAACCCATTTCAGATGGATATTACTCAGCAAGGGATTAATCTTTTCAAACATCACATTCTTGGCCTAAATGTTTACCTTAGTGGAGGCTATAATGATGACTTAGCTTGCACCATGTCTAAACAGTTTTTGATGCATATGTGTGATTCTTTGACACGAAAACATATAAGTATGTGCTGGGTAATAAACATGTCTTTTCCATAGCTAAGATTTAAGATATTAGAATCCTTTCATATTTGTGAATTTTCTTCATCAAACAATATTTCATTAAAAGAGTTACTATTATAGTAGTGGGAATGACCATGACAGACAAGAGGAAAGGCCACTCTTGTGGTCCGCTGGTGGCCAGCAGCGGAGTCGGACAGTGAGGCGGTTGTGGAGGAACTTGAGCCAGTCCTGGAGGCTGGGGAAAGCTCGGACAAGGGCTCTGCATTGGAGGCAGAGAGGGGGCCAAGTCAAGGCCATCTGACAGTTATGTGCAGCCTCCAGAGTCTGCAGGAAGCAATTGCAGGAAGCAATTAGTTCATCTGGCTGATTCAAGATTTGAAAGTTCTGTTTGTGACTTTGTACCAAGTTTGGCCTTGCCCTGCGTCTGGAAATTAGCTTTCTGGCAGTGTTCCATGTGAGTTAGGTGGATGTTGATAACCTTCCTCTGAAAGTCTGTTTATCAAGCCTTCAGACTGTAAATGAATGTAATTTACAGTTGTATAAATAAAAGAAATTTTGCGGAACTAAAATTGTGCTTTATACTTTCTAAGGAAGCCTAGGTCAGAACAGCCACAGCCTAGACCATGGGTGTCAAACTTGCCGCATCACGTTGCTGTCACATGACATTTGGTGAAGTTTTTCCCTTTGCAAATCTGGGGTGGGCATGGCCTGCGCATGACACATCTGGCCCATGGGCTGCCAGTTTGACCTAGACAGTGGTCTGATAGATGAAATTTGAGTCCGAAGGAGGAGGAAGGGAGAAAATATCTCAGAATGGACCTTCTCTAATTTTGAGGAGAGTAGAAGCGGGGGATGGGAGTGATATTATATATAGTTAGCATTTATTGTACTTCTTGTGGGGACTATTTATTTATTTATTTTAGAAAATTTATATTGCTGCCAAATTTCACAGGGCAACTCAAGGTGGCCTACACGGATATAAAAACCATATAAAAGAAATAAAAAGAATAAAATAAAATAATAATAAGTTAGTAAAATAATAGCCCCACCCCAGTGACAACACACATTCACACAAACCATTTAATTGGCTCCACCCTCCTCTGGGTTCCCCAGGCCCACTGACAGAACCCCAATTCTTGCCTTCTGAAAGATTAGAGTGGGGGGCCAGTCTAATGTCTGGAGGAATGAGAGAGGGAGCCACCACAGAGAGGGCCCTTCTTCTGGGCCCTGCCAGATGTATCTCCCTAGGGGTTGCGACCCACAAAATTCGTTGCCTCCCCACTCTAGTGGGTTGGGCAGTCCCTCAGATATTACCTCAAACTAACAATAATTCCCAATAATACTTAAGAATTGCAAGGATAGATAACTTTATCAAATCCTCTAGCAGGGATAGAAAATCCATTGTCCTCTTGATAGGATTGGTCTACAACGTTTCATTGCTGGATGTGTTGTGTAACACAGGGTGTGTAGTGGAGGTTCAATAATACCAAGACAATCATAGGTCCTGTTGTTCTATTCTGTAAGCCCAGTCTGGTATTCAACAATGTAAATTGTATGATTCAAATAAAAATTCTGTTTCTATAATGCTTTGATCACAAAATTCCCATCACATAATGGTCTCCAACCCACTGCAAACTTCTGAAGCTTCTGTGGCTTTACATCAAATTTTTTAAATAAGATCTAGGTTAACCATACACCACTTAAAATTATATGCAATCAAAATTAAATTATAAATGGTATGTTGTGTTATGTTATGAAAAATATGTATGGTTTTCTCTAGATGTTGACAATTGAATTCTCCTATTTGTCTTTGAACTATTTGTTTTTAAAACTTGAAAATAAAATATTTCTTCTTTTTGCTTTGCCAATGGAGGGAAGTTTGAGTTGCAAAATGGTTAGTGATAAAAATTACCACAACCTCCAACTGCACTTGTGTGCTACAGGGATACATGAAAGAAAAACATGTTAGGTTTAAGTTGGGATATTTTTAAGGAAACTCTAAGAATAGTTCTTCAGTTAAAAAAAATCTCTTAGGAAAACAGAATTCCTTTGGCATTCATTATAAAGATGGATTCATACATGGGTGAAAAGAGCAAAGACCAGCTGAAACATTTTATTTCACATTACCTTAAGGACCACACTTTTCCACAGAATGGATCTACACATTCTGTTACAAGCAGAAGTAATGAAATAATGCTAAATCGAGCAAGGAACTTAAATAGTTGAATACGTGCATTTTATTCAGAAGCAGAGGTTGCAGGCAGAGGGGGAAGTCACTGTGAAGAATTTCACTTTAAGAAAAAAAAATTCTTCTGCACATGTGCTTGCATTTGCAGGACATCCTTCAATTTCCTCTCATCCCAGTCCCAAGAAGCTTTGCCAAAGAAGGAAGTTCCTTAATGTGCTGCAGTCTGAATAACAATTGTCTTTGTAATTTGATCCTAATGGATGCTTGTAGGGAGATTTGTCTAGTAAATGACAGATCTAGCTTGCAAGTCAAATGGCATCCCAGGCCAGAGCTGCTACTTGAGAATCCAACAAGAATTGGATCTTGGCTCAAAAATGTAAATCTGACCCATTAGAGTTCAAGCATAACTAAACTGTGTTTTCAGCTTCTGGATAGTCAGCTGTTGTTATTTCTTTACCTACTTTTCAAACCAACTCATTTTTCAGGCATGTCACATGTGATCTTGAAGAAAAATTGGGCCTCAAACACTAAAATCAATGAATTACTGAATAGTCCCAATGCTTTCCTACCAGACTTCACCCCACCACAATCCAGGTTTGGAGCCCTGTGACAGAGTGAAGTTGAGGATCAATGTTTGCTCTTTTCAAAAGCATTTGCATGCTGACAAGTGCCCTCCCTTCCCTCATGCATTCATCAGGTCCCTCAGAACTTTGAAGAACTCAGAACCCCATTCCCTCAGAAGTCTACTCAGAAGCATTCAACTGAGTCATACGCTGGTGTTTTCTAGAATGTGCTGATGTTCTGAAAGAACCTCATCCCACCCAGTCTTTTTAATTTACAGAAACAAATGCTAAGTCAGAGTGGAAAGAAGGGTGTGTAGGAGAAAAGGAGATAACATAGAAATAGGAAGCAATATCTAGGGATTGACAACTATTACAGACCAGGCCAGAGCATTATGTCAAATTCTAGGACCAGAAACTATGATAAGCATGGTGGGATCCCTTCCTGGACTTTGGCTAGGAAGCTGAGCTGTTTAGAAGCAATACTGCTTAAGACTTAAGACTGACTTAAGACTTTAGATTGCTTAAGAGCAGAACTTGGAACTCAGCAACAAGTAGAAGAGGAACAAACACCCTGAAACAGCACTTCATCTCAACTAATGCAAAAAAATTTGGAGAAAGGCAAAGGTTATAAGCTACTTTATGGACTTTAAAGTTCAGACTTTTGTTTGAACTTCGTATTAACAGACTGGATTATCAAGTATTGAGTAATAAAACATATTATGTAGAAACATCATCTTGCAAAAGTCCTAGAAGGGTGAAGTTGACCCAGCAGATCTAGTGTTGGGGAAGGGATGTGCTGTAATAAATATACTGCCTTTACAGCACTCTCTGGGCAGTTTACAATGTCAGCATATTACCCCTAACAATCTCCGTCCTCATTTTACTGGCCTCAGAAGGATGGAAGGCTAAATCAACCTTAAGCCCATAAGGATCAAATTCCAGGCTGTGGGCAAAATTAGCTTGAAATACTGCATTTTAACCATTGCACCACAAGGGTTACTCACTATATCCTTATAAAGCATTGCATACAATTTTGCTGTGCTATGGTGTGTCCAGTCCTTAGAGAGCAAAGAACCCTTACAAGTGGTGGCAGTGATGGGATCCCAAGACTGGGGTGGAATGCTAGACTGCAGAGAGTGGCCAAGGAATGCTGTGAGATGAATTCAACAACAACAACAACAACAGTGTTTACACAAAGCACCAGCAGATGGAGCAAGAAAAGGGAAAGATGGATGCTGAGCAGTGGTGGGTTCCTCCCAGTTCCGCCCGGTTCCACTGAGCTGGTAGCAGTGACAATATGATGTCACCAAACCAGTTCTGCCCCCCCTTCCCCCCTTCCCCCTTCCCCCGCCCCCCCTCCACACGTTATTCTTACCTTTTATTTGGCCCCATCCCCAATCTATTGCTGCCTCCTGAGTCCCAGCTGATGGGCTATAAGGAAAAAAAACTGTTTAAACTCTTTCCACGGGACTTCAAAGGGCCGCCCTACAGCTGATCAGTGGTAAAAGGCAATTTGGTGGTAGACCGGTGCCTCCAAAAACAATGAGTAGACCGATGCCTGCAAAAATACATGAGTAGACCAGTGCCTGCAAAAATACATGAGTAGACCAGTAAACCGGTACAGCTCTGCAAGCAGTTAAAAGCCTGGTAGACCAGTACCTCTGCTAAATCCTAAAGAATTGTCACATGATCATCAAGCCACACCCACAAAATAAGCCACGCCCACAGAACTGGTAGTAAAAAAATTTAGAACTCATCCTTGATGCTGAGGAACAAATGGAAGAATATGAAGCAGAAAATGAAAGTGAAACACTCACAGGCTTTCTCACTGATGCAAATTAGAGGGTTTGTCTTCTATCCCATTGCTTGAAATGTGTGTATTAGGCACGTATGTGAATATAAATCTCATATGCAAATCACTAAACAAAACATCACATGTATACTTTTATGAATAAGGAAGACCATATACCAGTGATGGCTAATCTTTTTGTCATCGTGTGCCAAAAGCACATGTGTGCATGCGCAACAGCATGCACATGTGCCGACACCCATAATGCAATGTGGCCCCCCTCACGCATGCGCACACAGGTCGTGCGCGTGCAACCCCCATCCCAAAAATCAGCTGGCCGGCGGGAGGCACACATGCACGGTGGAGCTGAGCTGGGTGACGGCTTGTGTGCCCACAGAGAGGGTTCGCCATCACGGCCATATACAGTATTACTGTTACCATATGCCACATATTAGGAAAGCACATACCTATTTTTTTTAATTAATTCACGATAAGAAATTTGCTAAATGCTGCTAAGGAATGTTGCTCATCTTTCCAT
This sequence comes from Ptyas mucosa, assembly GCA_012654045.1. NCBI lineage: Eukaryota > Metazoa > Chordata > Lepidosauria > Squamata > Colubridae > Ptyas > Ptyas mucosa. The sequence continues at coordinate 45,573,087 of WNWU01000001.1, forward strand.
TTGCTTCTCTTTTTTATTTTTTTAATGCTAATATTTGGACTACAGTAAAATGGAGCTCTCCAACTGTGGCAATTTTGCTCCAAGTTGAAGTGAAAATCAGCCATTTAATAAATAAAAGAGCCCATTAGATTTAATTATAGAATGAACTCAACTACTAATGCTTGGCTGAAAGGATAATTATGTAACACCTTAAATTTTATTAGTTGTTCAACTATTTGAGTTCCATCAACAATTATAATTTTTTAAATAAAGCCTTGGCTGGCGTTATGGTTGCATGTTTTATAGTTTTTCTAATGCACATTAACAACTTTTTCAGTGTGAAGAATGTAGCCACAACATCAAGGATTTCATAGCTGCCAGCTATACCATATGTTTTACCTTTCCTGCACTGGTAAGCCCATTGGTTCAATTACTTTTATAATGAATGTAAACATGGTTCTGAATGAGAATTCTTTATGAAAGACAAACTTAAATGAATATTATGTCATAGAACAGTTTATTTCCCTATTTCCTCCTGCTGGTGTGCTTTTTAAAAACATTCCAATATTTTCCAATTTAAATGATGCTTTGTTGTTGTTAGTTGCAAAATTCTGTCCGACCCATCGCGACCCCAGGGACAACATTCCTCCAGGCCTTCTTGTCCTCTACCATTCTCTAGAATCCATTTAAACTCATGCCTACTGCTTCAGTGACTTCATCCAGCCACCTCATTCTCTGTCGTCCCCTTCTTTTGCCCTCAATCTTTCCCAGCATTAGGCTCTTCTCCAGTGAGTTCTTTCTTCTCATTAAGTGACTCAAGTATTTGAGTTTCATCTTCAGGATCTGGCTTCTAAAGAGCAGAAAAGGTTGATCTCCTGTAGGACTGGCTGATTTGATCGCCTTGCAATCCAAGGGACTCACAGGAGTCTTCTCCAGCACCATAATTCAAAGGCCTTAATTCTTTGGCACTCAGCCTTTCTTATGGTCCAACTTTCACAGCCATACATTGCGACTGGGAAAACCATAGCCTTGACTATATGCACTTTTGTTGGCAGGGTGATGTCTCTGCTTTTTAGTATGCTGTCTAGACTTGCTATAGCTTTCCTCCCAGGAGCAAGCATCTTTTAATTTCTTGGCTGCAGACCACATCTGCGGTGATCTTTGAGCCCAGGAAAATAAAATCTGTCACTACCTCCATTTCTTCCCCATCTATTTGCCAGGAATTGAGAGGGCAGGATGCTATAACTGATTTAACATAGAAAGAGATGAAATCATAAGAAAATTGACATACATACCTCTAGAATGACAAATTTGCTTTTATGTTGTATTTTTGAGGTGGGCATCCACATAAATTGAGTAAATAAATACATGTATATTATATTATTTCAGATTGTATCTTTTAGTAAAAATTCTCTGCATGCTGGATCAGTCAGTCATGTTAACAAATACATGATAAGAGCACCTCCAGGAACCAGGCATTCCTCACATGGCATTTATTACAGGTAAGGAAAATGGACTTTGGAGATTGTATTTCTATGTGTCCATAGCCAACTCTTGATGCCATTTCATTTAATAGCAGCCATAGAAAATTGTCTAGAACGATTCCAAGAAATAACAGTCTGTGATAAGATAGTCATATTCTTGATTAAATGGGAATGATACGAGTAAAGGCAATAAAGGCAGATGATTGGCAATATGCAGTAAATTGACTCTAGGTTCAAATATATCTGGCTGCCATTTGCAATAGTGCTAGTCTATGGGAAGACAGGTAGGCCTCCACATTGTTTTTAAGACACTTCCAGAAAAAAAGTAATAAGATGTTCTTAGTTTCAGTTTTTACTAGATTAATCTTATAATGACAGAATATTTTACAAATAATCTAAGCTGGTTCATCAACCAAGTTCATGTATCTTGTTATCGTCAGTATTGTTGACTCTGATGAATTTTAAGTTCATCGCTTGCTACACAAGGTACAAGATTTTCCAGTCTGTCCACTGTGTTTTTGTCAGCTAAGCTTTTTAAATGGTAGACCTGAATTATATCCTTGATACCATTCCTTCTTACTGAAAAGAACGAAGAATTCTCAATTTTCTTCTGAAGTACAGAAGCAACAGACTATAGTAGAGTAAGGATATTTTTTCTTACATTTGGACAAATTCAGAGCAGTCATTTATACTTGTATAAATTTTGCAAGCACTTTCTTTAAATTACACTTCTTGCCTCTCCCCCCCACCCCATAAACCCCCTCAGTCAGAATTCTTCACAGTAGATATAAAGTCTATAGCCATTTCTCTTAAGACAACTGGCTCCCAAATTGGTGGTGACAGCTTCAGGATAAGTGGTAAATAAGAAATGGCATAACATCAATAAATATTGCATAGGCGAACAATATATGTTATTGTTTAAGCTGACATATATCACAGTTACATAGTCATTCCTGGTTAACCAGTGCAATGAACATGAAAACATTATTTAGCTAGAGGACTAATGACATATATTTAATGCACACTGCAAAATGTACTTGCATTGTTTTCTTAGAAGAAAAAAAGGGTTGCTCTAGACTGAAATAGACTATCTCCTGCACATTAGTTTTTAGGAAAGTATTAAAAATTACATGATTTCAGCAGGTTTTTTTCTTAAGCCTATTTCATGCCATTTTGGTGTTGTATGTATGTTGTTTGCATGTGTATCGCGCTTTGTTCTTGCTATTTTATCTTTTATTTGTGGTGGGTTTTGACAGATAATCTGTCAATAGGTTTAATCTGACCATGGTTGCTTTAATTTTTGGTGTGTGTGCAAGTAATTTTATTGCATCAAGGTGGAAGCTTTATGTTAAAGGCATGTCTTACATGAATGAATTAATGGACTAGTAATAACCTAGCGATATATTTACGATGCTGAGTTGGCTAGATGTGAGGTAGATGTGCTTTTGATTAATGTTCATATTCAAAATTGTTATCTACATGTTAACTAATAGCAGAAAGATGCTTCTTTTGATAACCCTGCGAATATGCAGTGTCATTTTATTAATTACTTGGTTATTGGTTTGGTTAAAAAAGTGAGTGAACAATCTGTAGCCTTGGGTCCTCATTTGATCCTTAGTCTATTTTCAAACAACCCTTGGCTTAATAACAAAAGCTATTTGAATTTTATCAATTGAGATATCTGGCAACTGATCTGTTCCTTTTGCTCTTCTCTACCTGGGAAAGTAATGGCAGGAAGAGAGAGAGAAAAAAGAATTATGCTGCTTACTTTTCATTTGAACACAAATATAATATCCCCATTGGATTTATCCAAGAAGGAAGCTAGTCTTTGACAAAAGAAAGCACATGCTTTTGGAGTAAGCAATTATAGGCGAAGCACAGAAATGTTAAAACCAAAGGAAGACAAGGCAGTATGGATAAACCTAGCTCATACCATCAGTATTTATTATTGTTGTCCATACGTTTTGTATCTTTGCAAACCATCACAGTCCATCCATCACTTCATGTACTATATTTAACAAAATAAAATGAAATTTTCCCACTTATCTTTTAAAAGATTACAGACAACTATCTTATTTGTACCCTATGACTATCATTAAGTGTTGTACCTTATGATTCTTGAGGAATGTATCTTTTCTTTTATGTACACTGAGAGCAAATGCACCAAGACAAATTCCTTGTGTGTCCAATCATACTTGGCCAATAAAAAATTCTATTTTATTCTATTCTATCTTTCCTGCTGCCAGTTCTTAAAAAGTACAAGGACTTTAGCAACAAATGACAAGGGAATAATAATTTTAAAAAATTAGAGAACCAAATACTCAAAAAAAGAAAGAAAGAAAGAAAGTTTTTTTTAAAAAAGTTTAAATTGTATCAAAAATTGTTATAAAGAACACTTGAGAGGTAATTCAAATTCCTCATCCAAAGAGATGATTTAGCCTTCACTTGGGGTGCCTTTTGACATCTTGGAGCACAAAATTAAAAAATACCAGGCACGCTCCAAAAAAAAACTGCCAAAGGCCCATTGCATTCCTAAAAAAAGAAAGTCTGCATGTCATGGCAAAAATCCCACATGAAAAAGGGCAGAACCAGAGGAAAAACCTTTTTTCAAGCAACAATAAGCAAAAGGCGCCCATCATGGAGCTTAACATGGTGAATGGAGATTTATGAGCAATATGACTTTTTAGATTTCAAATTTTAAGATTAAATTTTAAGACTCCAAGATTCTGCTGTTAATCAGTTTTGTAAAAGCATGCTTTTTTGGCAGAAGTAGATGCAGACTGAACATTCTTTCTCTAACTGCACCTGTTTTACATTTTCCTGTGGTAAATTCCAGACAGATTTTTTTTTCTTTTAAGAAATCAGTACAGACATAATTACATTCCACCGTTTTGTGGAAGTGGTAGAATTTAAACTGCATGCAATTGCTTTCTAGGAAAGTGGAGAGTTTAGTCCAGATAGATAACACAGCTCTAAGTAGGTTCAACAGAAATTCATTGCAGTAAACTACCTATAATTGAAGGAGGGACCTAAGTGGAAAGCGCTAGGAGAAAATGATGGGAGAACTGAAGAAGCTTCTTGGATCAGAAGCGAAATGTTTTCAAAGAGGAAAAAACCAGGAATGTCTAGTTGTCTTTTGGAAAAAACACTTTGGAGACAACCGTGACCCGGATGATTGAGAATCTCCTTAGACATTGATGGGAGAAACCATCCATGGGTCTGTCACATACATCATCCTTTTTCCTAGCTGGTGTAACCCTTAGCCTTTCAACATTTGATGAAACTGCTTCCAAAATACTGGAATTAAAACCCAAAGCTTAAAGGTGCCTCCAAATTTTAACTATATGTTTTTGGGAAGTTATCTATAGGCCTAAGAATTATATTTGCTCATTAAGATTGATTGATTGATTGATTTATATGCCGCCCTTCTCCGGAGACTCAGGGCGGCTTACCATGCGTTAAGCAATAGCCTTCATACTTTTGTATATACCTGCTTAGTAGGGCTTTCGGGCCCCCCTAAGCGGTGTTCTTTTTTTATACACAAAGTCAGCTTATTGCCCCCACAGTCCGGGTCCTCATTTTACCTACCTCGAAAGGATGGAAGGCTGAGTCAACCTTGAGCCTGGTGAGATTTGAACTTGCAGTAATTGCAGGCAGCTGATGCTACTTAACAGCACTTTAGTCTGCTGTGCCTCCAAGGCTCTAATAGCTAAAGAAAAATTGACAGATCTTGGTTCATGTTCCTTGTGATCAGCTGAAGATTAGTATTCAGCAAGTGTGGCAATTTTATAAAATTGCAAGTTTGTTCCCAGGTGGAATATTGACATCTAGCCATTTTACATTGCTTAATTTTGTTTCTTCCCAAGAGTAAAACAACAACAACAACAACCAATAGATCTATAATCTAAATGTCTAGCATTATTGCTGTTGTCAAATATGAATAGAATTACTTGATAGTTTTATCTGTAAAAGGAGATGGAATGTCAGACCACATTAATGGCCAACATTTTCACAAAAATATTAAAAGAAATCATTTACTTGTTATGTAAAAAATGTTGACTATTTGCTGATACTATTTAGACAATTTGTTCTAATTTGAATTACCATAAATTTTCTGATAATTCTCATACAGACACTGAAAAGCATTGTAAACTAATTAAAACAGATCAATTACTCTAAAATTAATATAAATATAAATTCAGGGTTGGAATGGATACTACTTCTGCTGAATACCCTGCATTGGTCATGTGATTGCTCTGTTTCCATACTTAATTTGATATGAAATTCATCAAAAACCTCAACTTCTCAGTGTTTAGAAAAGATACCTATTTTACAATGGATATCACATGATCATGGATTTTATTCAAGATAATTTGTTAGTCTTAGGAAGCCAGAATAAAACCCTCTTTCTTATTATATTCTTTATCAAGAACACATCATTAATTTTCAACATATTCTGTTCTCAGTATGAAAATGGGTAAGACATATTGCTGGCTTTTATTTCTATAGAAGAAAACAATGAAATGAGTACCAAATGTACCAATTCACAAACCCAAAGACAATTGAACTAGGAAGAGGTGTATATCCAGTTTATTAGTTTTTTTTTGTTTCTACAATTTATAGAAAGATATGGTGGTGGAATATCTGCATAAAAGCTTGTCTGAAGTGACACCAGATACAGAATGTTTCTTCAGCCAAAGAGTTGTCTTTGTCTTTTGTGTGCACTTTGAGGTTGCACTCAAAAACCTAGAAATTGGAAGGGCTCTGCAACCAAACAAAAGGACTGAAGGAAACTTTTAAAAGGGCGTGAGGGCTAAAAATTTTCCCCATGCAAAAAATCTAAAAAGAAAACTAAAATGTTTCGGCATGTGTATCTTTAAAAAATAAAACTCTTTATCTCTTCAATCAGCACTTGTGGAAATTCAGGGGCAAACCCAACTTTAAAATTTAAGATTCTACTGGCAACATAGGGGCTTAATGTGCTGGTCCACTATGAAGAGTGGCTTCTTGCATTTAATTGAAGGATGACCTTTGACATGTAATCTCATGGCCAAGTCCATTAACATTCCACAATATAGCAGAAACCTTCATGAAGTTGATTAGTTCTTTCTTTTCTTACTTACTTACTTTCTTACTTGGCCAATTCAGTTTGAGATGTTTACTCATGGAGGTTTGTCTGATTATAACCCTTTTCTTTGGAATATTATACACATGAAAAGATTTTCATTACTTGAAGTTTCTTGAACAAAATCTTGGACAGTCTCAGAGCCAAAGCCATGTTCAATAGATTGATGAGGTGCAAAAACCGGTAAAGAAATTCAGAATATCTTAAATTTCAACTTCTGGGATATGTACATGTAATGAAATTCAAATAATAAAATATGAGGATAATATAATCCCCAACAGCAAATAATATTTGGCCTATCTTCATACTGTTAACCTAGATGTGGTTACTTTTTCTTCTAATGTACAGTTTATTAGACTTTGATGTATACACTTGATCTTGTAACAAATAAGCTAAAAAAATATTCTTTTTATAATTCAGTAGTTCTCCATCAAGTTGAATAACTGTGGTATTTTTCCCCCTGCAGTATGCTGTTTACTTTTCTTAGACTGAAAAACTATAGTTTTTTGGCAAAAACAAGGTTGCTTGTGCTTGTAATTAAAGCTTACAATTAATGAGTACAATTAAAGATTGCAAGGCTTTAAAATGGCTTAATGGCATCTATTTTGCATTGGCTCAAAAGTTATATTTTGGTAAACCAAATCCAAGGATCCTCTATATTGGATTGCACATTCTTTTCCCCAAAGGAAGTATACTATTGAAGTTACCAAAGGCCTTATATTTTACCATGTGTATTATTGATATTTTAGATCTTTCTTAAATATTTTCTAAGTTCAACATGTTATCCATTATCACTATATTATAACCTATTAAAAACAGAGGCTGAAATTAAAGCCGAATAGACTTCCTCTTGCATGATTTAGAACACTTTCCCTGAAATTAAATTTCAAGATAACATTGAAAGAGGATTTTCCGTTGTATTCATAATCCCAACTGAGACAATACTAAAGGAGTTTATTCAATCTTCCATTGGGTTTATTAGCTGAGATGAACTGATTATTTGCATTTGGGTTACCTTTATTGTTAAAATTATGGCCTTGGTCACCAGAGCTCTCAAGAAAGTCAATAGATAAATATAGTGCTATATTGTCCTGTTTCCCCCAATATCTCAGAAGGTTTGGAATACCTTCAAGGGTGCTCCAATGATGGAGGAGCCTGAGTGGCGTAGCAGGCTAATGCCTCCTATTAAGGCAGCATTTAACATCAGCTGCCTGCAATTACTGCAAGTTCAAATCTCACCAGGCTCAAGGTTGACTCAGCCTTCCATCCTTTCTAAGGTGGGTAAAATGAGGACCCGGTTTATGGGGGCAATAAGCTGACTTTGTATAAATATACAAAAGTATGAAGGCTATTGCTTAACGCATTGTAAGCCGCCCTGAGTCTCCGGAGAAGGGCGGCATATAAATATAAATAATTTTTTTAAAAAAATATGGGGAGCGTGTGTGTGTGTGTGTGTGTGAAATGATCTCATTTTAAAAGAGCTATCTTTTTATCAGAGGCTGTTCACGACAGGAACAGCATAATGTTCTCTATTCTCAGATTCTTGTGCAATTTCTCGCCAATTAAAAGAATGTGAACCAATTTAAGGCAGAGTAGACCACGCCCAAGTTATGTGGCCAAGAAGTTACGCGGCGCTAGGGATTAGAACTGCTGAACTGCCAACCTTTCAATCGACAAGCTCAGCGTCTTAGCCACTGAGCCACTGCATCCCATCTAAATACCTCTAAATACCATTGCTTACTATCCAGCAAAACAGTGGATCGCTTACAGAAAGAAAAACATCAATTTAAAAAAAATGTGGGTTGGAGAGAGACTTCTGCTGGGTTTATTATAACCCTGAAGACTAGGGTGGGGGAAAGTCACTTCATGGCAGTTAATCAAATGACTTCAATTTATGCAAATTCATAGCAGCTGAGTTATTTGAAATGTATTCTCCTGAAAAAAAAAACACAACCACATTTGTCTTTACATGGTGGCTGGTTTTTCTTGGTAGTCAGTAAATTTCTACTGACAACCCAGTTTCCAAATATCCTGTGGGCACCTCCCTTGCCCTTGCTATGATCCTGTAATATATTAGCTGAAGAGGAGGATGAAGATGATTTAAACTTTTTATGCAACTGGCTCACAGTGGCTTACAGAAGTATAAGAGAATGCAATTAAAATTGTGCAATTAATTCTTAAAAATAGAAAGCTTGAATGCTGCAAAGGAAAGTACAAGCTTCATCTTTAATGGATGAGTGGCTGTAACCCTGGGAATAATCTTGGAAGCGTGCCCATCTGCTCAGAGAAGAAAAAAAAAGTTGGAGAAAATCCCAAGGAGCTAAAATTACTTTGCCTTTGTAGGAAATGATTGAAGAGTCATAGCAAGTAGAAGCACCTGGTTGACCTTGGCGGATCTAAAAAAAAAAAAAAAACCTAACAGGGTCAGACCTGGTTAGTATTAAAGAGATCATCAAGAAATTTGAGACCTGTAGATTAGATACTGGGTAGCTGAGGAAAAAAAATCTTACAAGAGAGCAAGAACATATCACTTCCACAGTATTGTCAAGAATAAAATGTTTAACATGTCCAAGCAGTCACTAGGAAATAGCTGAAATCAAGAGATTTAATCCTTTACTTTGGTCCAGAAAAGCATTGAAAAGTTGGCTTTTTAAACAAGGCATGTACCAGTGTTTTGGGATTCTGGTATATAATGAGAAAGGGTTGATTATTTTTTTTGAAAAATATTTCCCTATAGTGTTGCTTCCTTGCGTGTCTATTGAGAGGGATTGCATTTGTTTTTGTTGAGTTTTTACATGGAAGCTGCCCTGAATCTCTGATTTGATAGCCTTATAAATACATTAATATCGTCAATGGGAACTCAACCCCTGGACGCATCAATAATGGCCGCTATTTTGTGAATTGCCAAACACCTCTGTTCCCCCTTCTGACAGCATGCTTAACATGATCTCCACATTCCCAATATGTTTTCCACTCCATCCAAAAGTTTCATACTTCTACAGCAATCTTTCATTACTGGATCTTCCTTGCCAGTTGTCTATGTCTTATTTATTGCGTTCTGTGAATTATTGTTTATTGCGCCAGTATGCATTTTCTTTTCCATCCTACAAATCCATATAGGGATTATTGGGAAAAAAGGACGCACACTTTGTAGACAAATAAATGACTTTTATCTAATACATAAGTCCAGCTTAAACAGATGGCTTATTCTGATCCATCTAATTTGATTTATCTCCTCTGTTTTGTGGATTGAGCTACACAGAAGATTCTGCCCAGTAATGATTATAAAGAGCTATATTTGGTTAGCCAAAATCTGGATGATCATGAGATGGCAGCAGGGAGTTAAATTGTTATATCTTTGCTGCAGTCTCATGGCCGCACAGATTTTTAGGCCAGATATTGTAACCTTACATTCTGGCACAGACAGTCTTAATACAAACAGTTATTCAGCCTATCCATCTCTGTCATTCTTCATGGCCTCTCTTTTTCTCAGTTGCCCACCAGACAGTAATGTCCTTAGATCAAATATTCTCTATAAATTGAGGGAACATTTAACTGATTTATGAGGCTTTTAGCTATTACCTACTTACCTATCCAATAAAAGTGGTTACATTATATGACACACACATGGTACTCCCATAGCTCTGAGCTTCACTCATAAAGTGACACATGCATCAAACTGTAATGAGATTTCCTGAAGCAAATCTATCATCATAGGACAAAAACAACAAGCCTTCTATGGCAAATATTTTCCTGTTCTTTCATTAATTGTGGAACTTTTGCCCATATTATTCATGTTTCTCTGCATTAAAGGAAAACTAATTTTCTAGAGAAAGAGAATGATTGATAAACAGAAGACAAATGCAGGTTTCACTTAAGAGCAAAGTATGCTAACCAGGCCAAGCTTTTTTCTATTGTAACAATTTGTTTTTGAGATATAGTTAAGTGTACACTGGTGATAACATTAAATAAAAGCAAACAATAGATTTCAACTCATTCTTAGAACTTTGTGAGCTCAAAAGAAAAAAAAAACAATTGGCTTTAGACATTGATTCCTATCCTTGAAAATTTTTCATTTTTAAAAATGTTATACACTATCTATAAAGACAAATCCAAAAGGATAATTGAAAAAAACATTCTTAACCTTATCCACTTTTCTATCTTCTAATTGGAGTGGGGAGGGGAAAAATAGGCTGTGGTTTTGATATAGGAAAAGGATCCTGGAAATCATTTTCACCTACATGAAGGATGTTATTAAAAAGGGGCGAGTGGAGATGAGGAGTGGGTTTACTTACCTTTATTATCGGTTCACAATGGGATCGTGCTCACACTCTCGCTTCGCTCATGCACACACTGAGCTTCTGCGCATGTGCAGATGGTCTATGATGACATCCGGGTGGGTGGGTGGAGCCTGCCCCCAGTTTTACTACCGGTTCATAAGAACCGGACCAAACCGGGGGCAACCCATCACTGGTGGAGACTATGATTCTATTTTTTTTTTTCTTACCCACAGCACCTTTAAGAAGCAACCTTAATATTTTTCTCCTTTAACGACTCTTTTATAAAGCAGCAATATTATTATTATGGTCTGTCACCCAATCAAACAGATGTTCAGGCTGGATTTGAAATTTTCATCCGCCTATCCAGTCTTTACCTGGGATAAGTAGTGTTGTTGTCTGATAGTATTAAAGATATTGTCACAGGATGTAAGCTGTTCCAAATAAAGTTGCCTTTTGCAATTGACTAAGTTATTATTATTCGTTCACAGATTTACACTGGCAATATTGGCAACTGAGAGAATTCAGATGCATAATAGAATAGAATAGAATAACAGAGTTGGAAGGGACCTTGGAGGTCTTCTAGTCCAACCCACTGCCCAGGCAGGAAACCCTAAACCACTTCAGACAAATGGTTATCCAAATCTCCTTTAAAATTTCCAGTGTTGGGGCATTCACAACTTCTGCAGGCAAGTTGTTCCACTTATTAATTGTTCTAACTGTCAGGAAATTTCTCCTTAATTCTAAATTGCTTCTCTCCTGTATTAGTTTCCACCCATTGCTTCTTGTTCTACCCTTGGTGCTTTGAAGAATAGTTTGACTTCCTCTTCTTTGTGGCAGCCCCTGAGATATTGGAACACTGCTATCATGTCTCCCCTAGTCCTTCTCTTCATTAAACTAGACATACCCAGTTCCTGCAACCGTTCTTCATATGTTTTAGCCTCCAATCATATTTGTTGCCCTTCTCTGCACTCTTTCTAGAGTCTCAACATCTTTTTTACATTGTGGCGACCAAAACAGAATGCAATATTCCAAGTGTGGCCTTGCCAAGGCATTATAAAGTGGTATTAACACTTCACGTGAACTTGATTCTATCCCTCTGTTTGTGCAGCCCAGAACTATGTTGGCTTTTTTGGCAGCTGCTGCACACTGCTAGCTCATATCTAAATGGTTGTCCACTAGGACTCCAAGATCCCTTTCACAGTTACTACTATTGAGCAAGGTACCACGTATATGGTACCTGTGCATTTTGTTTTTCTTCCCTAAATGTAGAACCTTACTTTTTTCCACTGTTGAATTTCATTTTGTTAGATAGCATCCAATGTTCAAGTCTGTCAAGATCCTTCTGTATCTTTGTATACAGAAGGATAATATGTAGCAGCAGAGTCAGAAAACATCTGGCTCCATGTCTTGTAATCTAGGAAATAAGATCAAACAAACTTGGATCTATGGCCAAGAAGCAGAAGACTATAAAGAGTTGGTTTTACTGTGTGAATAAATTCTTTCTTTTTTCTCAATATTGATTAATAGATTAACATTAAGAGCCTGGTGGCGCAGCAGACTAAAGCATGTTATTAACATTCAGCTGCCTGCAATTACTGCAAGTTCGAATCTCACCAGGCTCAAGGTTGACTCAGACTTCCATCCTTTCTAATGGACCCTTACCTACCTAAGGTAGGTAAAATGAGGACCCAGTTTGTGAGGGCAATAAGCTGACTTTGTATAAATATACAAAAGTATGAAGGCTATTGCTTAACACATTGTAAGCCTACCTGAGTCTCCGGAGAAGGGAGGCATATAAATCAAATTTAAAAACAAAACAAAAAAAAATTAGAAAGAAATTCCAGAGATGCAGGTTTGCTTATCTGTTCATAGCTCAGTCTAATCTGCATGGGTCCTTTCAGTTCATCTATCTGTCTGTTGCTGGGAGATGGCATATATAAAATAATATAAAGGGTGCTTCCTTTACTTCTCATGCTTCCTTCACTCCATAAAATTGGTTAGTAATAGTGCAAAAGAGGGAGAACATTCTTATTTATTTAGGTTTGTAAGATGATTTCTGTTTGCATCAACTTCAGCCTTGAGGTAAAAAGCCATTGAGGTACACCAGGGTAAGAATTTTTTTAAATATGGGCTGACAGTAATTACTACTACCATTAACTTGAGAGCCAGGGCCGTGAACCAGTGGTGAAATCTAATTTTTTTTACTACTGGTTCTGTGGGCATGGCTTGGTGGGCGTGATGTGGCTTGGTGGACATTGCCGGGGAAGGATACTGCAAAATCTCCATTCCCACCACATTCCAGGGGAAGGAGACTGCAAAATCCCCATTCCCTTCCCACTCCTGGGGGAAGGATATTGCAAAATATCCATTCCCATCACACCCTGGGGCCAGCCAGAGGTGGTATTTGCCAGTTCTCTGAATTACTCAAAATTTCTGCTGCCGGTTCTCCGAACTGCTCAAAATGTCCACTACCGGTTCTCCAAAACCTGTCAGAACCTTCTGGATTTCACCCCTGCAGTGAACCCTCAGCCACAGAAGCTCACTTGGTAACTTTGGATCAGTTTTACTCTCTCTCGCTCAGTGCAACGTAGTACATAGGGTTGTCTGGTCTGGAAACATAGAGAAAGGAAGGTTGCATAATTCGTATGTTTCTTGAGCTTCTGAAAAAAATATGAGATTCAACAAAAGGAGGATGTGGTATTATGGTAGCAGTTGAAGAAAATGTTGCCTTATTCTCAAAACAGAAGAATCTTTAGTGCTTCATCTTTTCCATAATGGATAACACTTCTTTTATAACATACTTATAATATACTTATAAAAGTAAGTAAATGTTGGAAGCAAGTATGTGCATATCACCCAAAAACATACACTTGAGAAATAATGTGAATCCCATTCCAGCTTCCTTGTTCAATGAAGTACTATGCTTCAGATGGTTTGGGACACAGGTTTGATGTTCCACAATTATAGAAACATAGGAATCACAGTCAATTCATCTCAAAATCATGAGAAGACATTTATTTTTCTGCCAATGTTCCCCAATATTTTGGGGGGGTGGAAGGCTTTCCTAAGGAAGATCAATAAACAGAAGAATCAGGAAAAATCTGATCATAGGCAGGGACATTTTCATGTCTCCTGTCCAGCCAGACTAGTTGCTAATAGTGTGTTTCTGCAGTGCAAAATGAAACATTCATTTTATCTAATACAAAATAGATGTGGGCTAATTGGCAGCACAAGGTTCAATACATTTATTTCTAAAATTGTTTTCCCCAATGGGTCTGTGTTTTAATAAAACTGTAATTCAGATCAAGAAAGATAATATTAAAGGGGAACAAAGATTAACTCAGGAATCCATACTGACAAACATTGGCCATGTTTGTTTGTTCTTGTTTTTGACTCACCTTTACAACGTGACCATATGTTCAGTTTTTGTGTCTTGGCGACATCAACAGCTCCATGCAGAGATGCTCCTTTTCCATGCCTCTTTTTTTACTGTAGTGCTTGGTTCTTGAGGCATCATTTAGTGAACAGCTGTAATGGTGTTATTAAAAGCACTACAAGTATTTTAAAATAAACGAGCAAGCATATGTGCCTATCCTCGAGGTGGGCAAATCTTCAAATGTCATGTTGAGGTCTGTGCTGGCTTCATCTCATGTAACTCACCCCATCTTATCCTCTGCCCCAGATTTGATACTTGATATACATTGTCCACTGAAGAGTAAATCCAAGGGGAGAGTGTATATGGTATGTGTATGTCTTCTCTCTCTCTCCCTCCCTCCCTCCCTCCCTCTCTCTCTCCCCCACTCCCTCCCTACCTCTCTCTCTCTCTCTCCAAACATTCTTCTGGTTTTTCTCTTATTGCTTTATTTAATATTGATACTATTACCATCATCACTGCCACCACTAATACTAGTAATAATACACCATTGGTACTGACAAATTTACTATCAGTCAATTGCAAAAGGCAGCTTTACTTGGAACAGCTTACTTATTGCGATGATATCTGTTACACCATCAAACAGCCACATCTGCTATCCCAGGATCTTTAGGAAGGACTCAATAAGCAGACAAAAATACCTAATCCAGTCTGAACATCTGGCTGACTGTGTGACAACCCAGAATAATAATAACACTACAAAGATCTGGTTGGTTCACAGACGCATCATAAACTCAGAATGAGGGCTGGGGATGTTTTTGACTTTTATTTATGTTCTTTTTATTACTATAGTTACACTAAGGTTATTCTATTTTTGCCATTATTGTGTTTTTAATATTGAATGTCAGCTGCTTGGAGCCTTTGGAGAGGGACAGAATACAAATGCAATACAATAAATGAAAATTAAATGAAACATTAATATTTTAATATTAAAAATGCTCCTGAATGGAGTAATGACTAAGTAGAAGATAGATAAACTTTTGTTTTATCTGTATTATTTTGAAGACTTCATAATTCTATGATTTTGTTTTCTCTTTAAAATAATCTCTTTAATGTGTTTATTTCTTCCCCCTTTTAAAAATATGTCAAGTTCATTAGGTCGCCTTCCATGTATAAATCTGGTCCATCAAACCACAATTTGCATTGTCAGCTCCTGAGTGAAATCTATTGCAACTACAGAGCTATCCCGCTTCTGCCTTTGTAGCAACTTTTAGACCACAATAACCATCATCACTTTTAAAAAGGCAGATCCATTACATTTCCTCTGTTCCTGCAGCCCCACATTAAGCTAATATTATCTATTTCCCAAGTGAAACAACCCCTTCCAGTCCTATCAATTATTAATTCGTTGCTTGCAGCTAATGTTTTGTTTGAATTATTTAAATGCATCTTCATTTATCAATAAACATAAAATGTTAAACAAAGAATACTGATGAAGGGCATTATTTAAACCATAACATTTTATGAGATTATTTCAAGTGCCTTTTTTGATTTATTAGCATAATATGTTTTATAATTATTTTTCCATTTCTTAAAACAAAACAGTGCCAAACAAAGCCTACACTTCTGTGTATCGCCAAGAGATCTGGAAGTTTACTGAGTGCTTTCAGGAATACTAAATTCTTCGATGGTTTCTTAAAGAGAATACAAAATATAATACAGAGCAAGTTCCCCAATCACTTTGATGAGAAAATTCAAGTTATGGTGAAAACACAAAATGTATTTACAAGAAAAACAGCTGCAAATTTGGGGAGTAGTTTTCAGGCTAAATATTTCTTTTTAACTAAACAATCTGTTGGTACAGGTGAACAAATTGTTAATATCATTATATATTAGTTATGATTATAACAGATATGGCTAGAGAATAAAATAATTCAGCTGTTACAAGTGAAAAAAAATGTTTGACTGAAATTGCACATGGTGCATCACAGTATTTTCCTATTCTGCTTCATTGTTTGAAATGTTTTGGTCTCGGAAAAAATAGGTCCCAGTTTATTGTGTGAAAATTGTATAACATAAAATTGTTCATTCTAGTCCAATTGCTTGGTAAACTGAATTTATTCTAGTCCATGATATAAAAAATGAGTACATGAAATTAAGTAAATAGACTCTGATACCGAGGATGAACTCCTTGTCCTTTCAATGAAACAATGTCTGCTCAGCAGTGATTCTTGTTTTATGGAATGACTTTCTTTCCGGTATTTGGCTGGTCCCAATCCTATCTAGACCTGGTGATAAAGAAGACCTATTTTCACACAATAACCTGGGAACTATTTCTCTCAATCTTTCGGTTATCACATATTGGAATTCCAATTGGATGATGATGTTACTAATGGTGTTGAAGTACTTAGATGTAATTTTGGGGGAAAAGAGAAACATTGGCTGGCAACCAAGATGCTTGTGCTTACCTATAAAGCCCTTCATGGCTTAGGCCTGGGATACTTGCAGGACCATCTCCAGCCGCTGTCCCATCGTCCTGTGCGCTCTCACAGAGTCGGCCTCCTCAGGGTGCCGTCGGCCAAACAATGTTGGCTGACGGCCCCCAGGAGGAGGGCGTTCTCTGTGGGAGCCCCGACCCTCTGGAATGGATTGGCCACTGAGCTCAGGACATCCCCCAACCGTCTTTCCTTCTGTCACGAGCTGAAGACGTGGCTCTTCCGTCAGCTTCCATGACGGCCATGGACCTGACCCAGTTAGTTCATGGCCCTACTCACACTGAGGGAAACACGCTGGACCTGGTTTTTGTCTCTGGTCAGTGGTTGAGTGATCTTGAGATAGGGGATATAGTGATTGAGCCCTTGTCATGGTCGGATCACTCCCTCCTTCACTTTGACCTTCGAACCACCACACCCCGCTGCAGGGAGGCGGAACCGATAAGGTGGTTCTGCCCCAAGCGCCTGATGGACCCAGATAGGTTCCAGAAGGAGCTTGGGCCATTTCCTGAGGCTCTGGCACATGGCTCGATCGAAGACCTGGTGGCCACCTGGGATAGGGAGGCTGCCGGGGCCTTGAATCGAGTCGTGCCTTTGCGGCCTCTGACTCGACGCTGATCTCGCCTGGCTCCTTGGTACACTGAGGAGCTGAGGGAGATGAAGCGTCGGAAAAGACGCCTGGAGAGCAGTTGGAGAGCCAGCCGATCTGAATCTGACTGAACACTGGTAAGATCTCATATTAAGACTTACCTAGTGGCGATAAAAGCGGCAAAACATAACTATTTTTCCGCTCTTATTGCATCATCAGATAACCGCCCGGCCGCCTTGTTTAGGGTGACCCGCTCCCTGCTCCTTCAGGAAGCACAGGAAGACCCCTTGGAGGGTAGAGCCGAGGATTTTGTTCAATATCTGTATGATAAAATCGCTCAGATTCGGGAACACCTGGACTCTGACATAGTAGATTCAGAGGAAAGGATGGAGGCAGGTCTTGAGAATACCACCTGGAAAGAGTTTGATTCTGTGACTCCCGAATATGTGGACAGGATACTGGGGAGGCTGAATGCTACCACATGTTTATTGGACCCGTGTCCCTCCTGGTTGGTGCTGGCCTCTCGGGAGGTTACACGAGGCTGGCTCCAGGGGATTATAAATGCTTCTCTGAGTGAGGGTGTCTTTCCTGCTGCCTTGAAAGAGGCAGTGGTGAGACCTCTCCTCAAGAGGCCTTCCCTGGACCCAGCAATATTGGCTAATTACCGTCCAGTCTCCAACCTTCGCTTCGTTGCGAAGGTTGTTGAGAGTGTGGTAGCACAACAGCTTCCTCAGTACCTGGATGAATCATCTTATCTGGATCCGTTCCAGTCGGGCTTCAGGCCTGGACACAGCACGGAAACGGCATTGGTTGCATTGGTTGATGATCTCTGGAGGGCTCAGGACAAGGGTTGTTCCTCTGCCCTGGTCCTATTAGATCTCTCAGCGGCTTTTGATACCATCGACCATGGTATCATGCTGCACCGGCTGGAAGAGTTGGGAGTGAGGGGCACCGTGTTGCGATGGTTCTCCTCCTTTCTCTCTGACCGGTGGCAGTCTGTGTTGGCAGGGGGGCAGAGATCGACCCCGAGGCCCCTTATATGTGGGGTACCACAGGGATCGGTTCTCTCGCCCCTTCTGTTCAACATTTATGTGAAGCCACTGGGTGAGATCATCCGTGGTTTCGGGGTGAAGTACCACCAGTACGCTGATGACACCCAGCTGTACATCTCCACCCCAGACCACCCCAATGATGCCCTTGAAGTGATGTCCCGGTGCCTGGAGGCTGTACGGATCTGGATGGGGAGGAACAGACTCAGGCTCAACCCATCCAAGACCGAGTGGCTGTGGTTTCCGACATCCCGATATAGTCAGTTGGTGCCAACGCTGACTATTGGGGGCGAGTCATTAGCCCCCACGGAGAGGGCTCGAAACTTAGGCGTCCTTCTGGACTCACAGCTATCTTTAGAAGAACACCTGACGGCTGTGGCCAGAAGGGCTTTTTATCAGGTTCGCCTGATACGCCAGTTGCGCCCCTTTTTAAATCGGGACTCATTAAACACGGTCACTCATGCCCTCGTCACTTCCCGCCTGGACTACTGCAATGCTCTCTACATGGGGCTCCCCTTGAAGAGCACCCGGAGGCTCCAGTTGGTCCAGAATGCAGCCGCGCGGGTAGTTATGGGAGCGATGTGGCGCTCCCATGTGACACCCCTCCTGCGCGAGCTGCACTGGCTTCCTGTGTTCTTCCGGGTGCACTTCAAGGTTTTGGTTACCACCTTTAGAACGCTCCATGGCTTAGGACCGGGCTATCTTCGAGACCGCCTTCTGCCACCAGTACCCTCTCACCGACCAGTACGCTCCCATAGAGAGGGGCTTCTCAGGGTGCCGTCGGTCAAACAGTGTCGACTGACGGCCCCCAGGGGGAGAGCCTTCTCTGTGGGGGCACCCACCATGTGGAACAAGCTCCCCCCGGAGATACGGACAATCCCAGATCTCCGCGCTTTCCGCCGTGCCCTCAAGACGTTTCTATTCCAGCAGGCTGGCCTGGACTAACCTCTTCTAAAATTGCTCTTATATTTTTAAATCTTAATCTCATAAATTTAGAGTTTTAATTTTAGGTTTAAGACCAAATTATTTAATTGTATTTTAATCAATTCTTTAAAATATTTGTATTATATGTATTTTATCATTTGTCTGTACACCGCCCTGAGTCCCCCGGGAGTAGAGCGGTATATAAATATAATATAATAATATAATAATAACTAAGCTGATCTGTTTGGGGGTACACTGTGATAATTTTAATCTGTTTTAATTGCGTTGTCAATTTTAATTTTTTTCTCTATTGTGATTTGTATTGAAGTAGTCATTTTGTAAGCCGCCTTGAGTCCCTAGGGAGAAAGGCGGCATATAAATTGCAATAATAAATAAATAAATAAATAAATAAATAAATAAATAAATAAATAAATAAACAAACTAACTAACTAACTAACAAACAAACAGGCTAAGGAGTTGGAGACATGTTAGGTCCAGAGAAGAATCCGGAGAAGACCTATTCAACACATTCGAGCCCAAACATCATTGTTGAAGCATTGAGGATTGTTTCTTTCTGATACAGATGGTATCTTTGAGAAATTGAAGAGAGGAAGGCTGTGACCTGGCAGCCCAAGGAAGACTGGCAGCCTGCACAATTAACTCCCTTATTTAATTTTAAATAGAAAGGCAGTCTAGAAATAGCAATGTTCTCATTTAATCAGCACTGTAGATAGCACAGATATTGAGTAGAGAGCTGGTTCATGTCCAAAGACTTGGATAGGTCTACATCAGTGGTGGGATTCAAACTTTTTTACTACCGATTCTGTGGGTGGGGCTTGATGGGCGGGGCATGGCTTGGTGAGAGCAGCAGGGGAAGGATACTGTAAAATCTCCGTTGCCTCCCCACTCCAGGGCAAGGTTACTGCAAAATCCCCATTTCCTCCTGATCAGCTGGGACTCGGGAGGCAGAGAATAGATGGGAGTGGGGCCAGTCAGAGGTGGTATTTACTGGTTCTCCGAACTACTGAAAATTTCTGCTACCGGTTCTCCAAAACTGGTAAGAACCTGCTGAATAATACCACCTCTGGTTTACATAAATCAAACCTTAGGTTCATTATTTCACTACTATATACTACCACTACTACACTACCACTATTTACTACTACTGTTACGCTTCACTAATGCTTACCAGAAAGAGTGGAGAAAGGGAGGAGAGTGAAGGAAAAGAAAACAGTTTATTTGGCTGTAATCATAAAATGCTATCTGAATTGCTTTACATGCCAAAAAAAAAATTAAGCTAACATGAAGGCCCTATGTGCTTTCTGGGATCAATGCATGGGAATTCGTGAAGCCCTCATGATGTTGACATTTGTCTTCGGTGCAGTTTAAAATTGCACAATTTTTTCAGACAAAGAGTTGCATGAGGTTTTGAGTTGGGTGGACCCTGGAGAAAATAAAAATGACCAGAAAAATATCTTAGATTTGATTGGGTCTGATTTCAATGTAAACAGAATTAAAAGTTTAACTAATTAAACATAACCAAGATGAGTTTTTTACCTACATTTAATATTTCCCTCCTTTTGCAACATTAAAAATTTTAGCTAGATGGCAAGTTTTGAAACAAATCTGGCATCCAGCTGAGCACTTGTAGTATAACTTGTAATATCAAGTAATCATTTTTTTAAAAATATCACTCAATTAAATTTTCAATTTTCTTTCTCCTTAACCCAGATCCTACTTTAGAAAGTAAAGTAATCCTACTTTAGAAAGGCACTTCCTGCCCATTGTTATAAATATCATAAAAATAAACAGATGTTACTCTATTTGTCTATTGTTCTGTTTGTCTATTGAAATCCAACATGTACAGTAGTTAGAATCTGGACAACAGGCTGAATAAGTAGTCTGGGTGAAATATATTTTCTCTCAATTAAATTCAGATAATTTCTACATCTAATTTAGCATAATAAATTATATATGTTCTTATTTCAGTTTACGATTTCCCTTTTTCGATTATATGTGACTTCTTTACCCAGTATATATGTATACAAAGAACATGGATAAAAGTCTGATGCAGCATTTTGAAGCAAATATAAAATACTGTAATTATTATGCTCTAATCTTGCCCTAAAATTAAATATTTACAGGTTCAAAAAAAAAATCTTCTCCTAGAATATTCCCATAGTGTTTCCATTTTAGAGAAGGAGGTTTTCTGATTGCAATGCAGGTTTTCTTATTTCTTTGCAAACATAAGCAGAAAGAAAAAAATTGTGGAACAGGACATTAGAATAAAATGTGATGGTTTACAAACCAAAAATTGGTTCCACCTAGTTGAGGGAGCTTTTTACTCCAGCTTCTATTTTCAGGGGTCAATTCTGTGTATTCCCATGGGCAAAAAATCTGAGGATCTTGAGTGGTCTGAGTGTGGGCTGGACTCTTCAGACTGCTGCAGACAACAGAAGGCAAACATCACAGCTTATTATGCCATTCCCAGAAGTGCTAATATACCATATCAATATTTCCTGGAATAGTACTGTGCTAGAGGGGGAACTGATTGGCTGTTTCAGTGGGGCAATAACTCATGGACCTTGCAAGGATATAGTTTAGCATCCCTACAAGTGTGGGGGTGGGTTGGTAAATGTGCCCCTTTCCTCTCCGTGTCCAGCTACAAGTAGATAGATTCATGTCTAGCCCCATTTAAAAAGCTTTCAGTGTTATTTATCAATTTAGTCACTCTTTAAAACAATGGTGCATTAGTTAATTCTGATATTACAGAGAAATTCCAATAGTATTTTAGCCACATTAATATCACATTAGCTCACCATGATTAATGTTATTGTAATGAATGAATTAATAATGATTTGCTTCTTCACCAAGATTCCCCCCCCCCCTACTTTGACATGAAGAGGATCCATGGCATTGATTATCACAAATATAATGGATTGATTCATCATTTATGGGAAACAAAGATCCTCTTCCCATAAAACTCATTCTCTTCACCCCCTGCCCCTCCAAAGTAGACATAGTCTCTTTGGCAGGAACTCAAAAATGTAGTATAGATCATTCATTGAAGTCAAGTATTATTATCCAGCCCATACAATAAATATGAAGCTTCTTCTGGGAAGGAGTGTCAAAGTGAATCAAACTCATACAATCTATTTCAATTGCATAAGTTTATACCTCAGGATCCTCAAGACTGGTCTAAGGGAAAACTGTTCTGCATTGGGCAGAGGGGTTGTGGAAAGTCATATGTCCCAGTCATATTCATGCTACCCAATCTATTTTACCAAAATCACTTGCTATTTTTTCTGCAGTTACCCAGTGGTTAAAATGAGAGGAAGGTGGGGGAAAAAAACAGTGACATGTAACCATTGCTAAAAAAGCAACACTTTCAACTTTTATTTAGATTTGAAAAATCTTTGTCAATAATTTAATTCCAATCATTAAATATAATCCGTTTCCGAAGGAAACAAATCATACTAGTTTCATCTCTTAATCCTAAATTTAAGGATTAAAGTTTAAAGAACAGGACCAATCTAGAGGAGATTGCTGTCAGGTTTTGACATAATCTCAAATAAATTTCATTCTCAAACACAAAGTCTTTGATGAATCTCTCATTTATTGAAGAATTTACGATCCGACCTGAACTCATATGCAGCCAAAACTGATTCTCTGAAACCAACCCCTCCCCTTCTGCCTCTCAAAATCTCAATGCCCATTGGCCATCTTCCAAGTCAGTCTCTTCTGCCAACTACTTCAGATCACAGGAATGTCCCCCTCCCTTCATCACCTGGGTTAGCCTATCTAGAAAGGGGGATAAGAACACTAGCTCAAATGCCAAGCTACTAAAACTTCAAACTGCTTCTGCTAGCTATTTTTTTTCCTTTTCTCTTGGATCTTCATGGCAGCGATGAAAATAGAACAAGTTAGATCTCTGACAATTGCCTCTCTTTGAGAGTCTGTGCCCATTCCACTAGTTCAGATAGTGTGGACGTGGGCCAGATCCCTTTCCTGAAATATTGTTTACTAGTGGAAGCATGCCTTTTCTTTGACTGCCCCTACCTCATGGAATACCCTTCCCATAGAAATCTGGCAGGTCCTCATTCTCTTAGCTTTCTGGAAGGCCATTAAAATTTGGCATTTTACCCAGGCACTAGGGCAAAGTAGTGGAACCCATGGAGAGTAGTTGAGACACTCTGAAAGATAGATTGGAGCACTAGGTTTTTAGATTTTGTTACATGTTTTTGATAGTTTTACTGTGTTCTGAGCCACCCAGAATTCTTTTGAGAAGGTCAGTCCTGCAAATCTTCTAAATAAATAGAATAGAATAGAATTCGAAGAACATACAATTTTTCCATATTTCCTATGGAAGAAAGATCCATCTTCATCCCAAACTTCAATGTTAATTGAAAGACTTATATAAAACTATTTTCCTGTTTCAAGAAAACAGTTCCAGAATTCACTGAAAAACTACATAAAGCTAGTCAAACATAATCATTTTGGTGTTATTAGACAATTAAAAGAGAAATACTTCTGCAGAGAAGCACTGCCATGTGATAAATACTGCATTATCTAACCTAGGTGTTACTTGACATTATATGAACATGGGTGAAATCCAGCAGGTTCTGACAGGTTCTGGCAGAAATTTTGAGTAGTTTGGAGAATCGATAGTGGAAATTTTGAGTAGTTTGTAGAACCGGCCAATACCACCTCTGGCTGGCCCCAGAGTGGGGTGGGAATGGAGATTTTGCAATATTTTTCCCCCAGGAGTGGAGAGGGAATGGGGATTTTGCAGTGTCCTTCCCTGCCATGCCCACCAAGCCATGCCCACCAAGCCACACCATACCCATCAAGTCACGCCCACAGAACTGGTAGTAAAAAAAATTGAATTTCACCACTGGTTTAAAGCCCCACCTCTTTTATGTGGATTGTATTATTTATTTAGCCTATGGCTATGTTACATTAGCCAGGAGACTACAATGCTAATATAAACTGATTTAGACTGAGAACCTGTTCAGTTCATGCTTGCATACTTGCATATAAGGTCCACCACAAAGGGCTAGCACTACACCAGAAAGACGACAAATGGCATCCTGTAGCATCGCCCGGGGCTTCTCCTTCCACTGAAGTAGTGTCATAAATGGGGATCGCATCTAGGAAGGTCCAATGCCAGCAGGATTCTTTATTTACTGTCAGAATATTTATCTACTCGTATATAACATGATTTCAAATTACTAGGTGGGCAGAAGCTGGGGAAAGCTCAGCCCACCATGTGGTGTTAGGACTTGAATTGCTGGAGCAAAGGCCACCTCCAGTGTCATTAAGCCAATGAGCCACCGTTCCTCTTATGTAGGTTGCATGAGCTATACACATAAAATGATCTATGTTGATTTAAAGCCACACCTTTCTTAGACCAGCAACTTGAGTGGTGAAATCACTCTGTGTGGGTAGCCTTTTCTTCAGTTTTTTAAGACCAATTTAGTTCAGTTTAGCAACCAATACTGGAAGAGCAGGAGAAAGGATTTTGCAGGTGGCAAAGGTTCAGAAATGTTTTAAAACCACTCTAATTTGCTGAGTAAAAAAATCAAATTGCAAAATTAAAATATTTTAAATATACCAGATTTAGTTCTTAATTGTGCATTGCTTTAGTTACAACTCTTCTCTGAAAAAAAAATAGTTCTTGGCCCCTCAGAGTTAACACCCCAATGCCCAGAGGTGGGCATCACGTACTGTAACAACTGGTTTGCCCAGCACCAAAAGGTGAACCATCTGTGCACGCATGTGGCATCACAAAACATGGCAATTCGCTCTCACGTGCCATCCACACATGCATGCAATGTAAAAAACACAGCAATATAGGATGGGATTGCGCCCAAGTGGCAGCAGCCCACCACTGCCAATGCTTTATAAAAGTCAGTGCTATTGAGACTAACTTTATGCTTGTCAATAACTATTTTAGCAAGTACCAGTAACACTTTGATAGCAAGCTACTCTTTCTTTTTATTTTGCCTCACCTTCTTATCCTCTTTCTTTTCTTTTTCTTCTGCAAATGGAAATTCATTGATTCTTCAATTGTATTGACATAGCAATCAACTGGTGCCCTGTACATTACATAAAACTTGAGTAGTTGTTGAGCACTCTTAAAGTTGAGCTCTTGTAAAGGCTTAAGGAACTGTGTCTGCATCAATAAACTGAATAGACCATCCTCCACAATGTTTCCAATTATACTTTAGCATCTAATGCTGAGAAATCTCCCATAACCATCCACTTGATCTTTAATCCGAGTTGGCAGTGATCAAAGTAAACATATCTTTCATGCATGTTTGAGAGTGGGTAGAATATCTCACATTCAGTAAAGGGATTCACTGAAGTGTCATCGTGTCCTGATGTACATTATTAGTGTTACAGAAAGAGCAACGGGAAGTAAATAATGTTAACATGTAGCTCAATTTGCCATATTGATCAAACAGAAAAATATTTGATAAATACATACATATTAGTAAATTATATATGGCAAAAGGAGAAGGGGATGGCAAAGGATGAAATGGTGAAAGAGAAGGGATATATACATAAAGTGTTTTTCTATCGAAGCACCTGGTTTACCCCAATATAAGAGGAGCAAACTGCTTCTCTTTCACCTTTCAGCTCCAATCCAGAAGCCCTCAAGCAGTCGCATTCATGACAAACCATTTTATACCAAATTTATATTTACTGATAAAGAAATAAAGGGAGACTAGTATAGATCTATTTCAAGCTATTTATCTCTCATCAGCTAGCCATATCCTTACTCGGATTTGAACTTGAAGTTCAAATAATTTTGGACTTTGGGGATCACAACAAATGCTTTGAAATCTCTTGTAGCTCTAGGATTCAGTTTATACATCCTTGATATATTCCAATTCGTAGGAGTGAAAAGCAAACTTTAAGCAACCAGTCCAATATGGCTAAAATTATCTCTCTCTCCCCTGGCACTCTTGTTTGACTGATTGGAAAAGAGTGGGGGGAAGCATCAGGAAAAGAAAATGGGTGAATCTGGGGGAAAAAATAGTGTCAGAGAAAAAGAAAACTTGTGTGTTCAAAAAGGATTTTAAAAAGGTGTCAATGGGCATGTCTATATAGTCTTTATTTATAGTTATATTTATTTATAGTCTTCTAGAGTCATTCACCCGTCATTTGGGCAATCTAAAGCTTTTTTACTCTTATATTGCTACAATGTTGGTTGGATGAATGACTCATGAATATGCTGTAAGTCAGTAGAGAGGATCCTGCCAAAAAGAGAAAAGGGGGTGGGGGGGAGGAAAAAAAAAGAAAAACTTATAAAGAAAAGAAGGTTTGGTTTTGATTCTACCCGTAACAACAGTAGCAGCATTTTATTTTCAGTCAAAGATCAAAAAAGTATCAAGTATAAAGCAATCTTGAAAAACTGGGTAAAGAATCGAGCTAATAAAAAGAATCCCTGCTTTGTCTTTTTTGCCTGTGTTTCTTTCTTTCATTTTTATTTTTTACAAGAAGCATAGACAACTATTTTGTGTATTACCAAATATAGCTGGAATTTCTTAATTACGTTCCTTTCTACATGGTATTGACAGATCTTTGCCTTGCATCCATGCTATTCAGAAACACTGTCAAACATTTCTGTATTTTTAATAAACCTCTGATCTTATAAGAGTCCTTTTCAGGAATTGGTACCAATATGGTATATGTGCTATTGCACATTGACATGACTTTGTTTTTTAGATGTGTTTTGCTAATTATAGCAATTTTGACAACGTTCAAGATAGAATTAATCTTGTAGCTTTAAAAAAAAATAAGAGGAAGAAAATATCTTAGAACTTTTTAAAAAGCTCTCAAATTTTAAAATATTGTATTAAATTAGATGTATAGCCAGTAGATTAACTGCAACTGCCTGCAATATAGAAATTGAAAATAAAAATGTAGGTTATCATATTTTGCAGTTATTGCTTTTGTAAAGAAGGGACTATAAGAATGGCAATTATTCTTTCAGTGTGCATGCTATTACATTGAACAATTTCTCCCCTTTGTTGACAATAATCTCAGATATCAGTCCACGTCTGCATTACAACTTTATAATATAGAAAGGTTTCATGGTGATATTTAAGTGCTATTCCTGCATATAAGTAAGCAAATTGCAGAGGGACAGAGATAACCTATATATTTAGATTCTTACTATATTGAAATCCTGCTTTTCATATACCTTCAAGCTAATTATATATTAGAAGCTTCCACAGAAAGGGGAAAATGATTCTAAATGTCATCACACACACACAAACAAAAGACAAAACATGCATCCTGCATCTTTTATACTTGCATCCAAATGTTAGGTATGTCAGTCATGTGGTTTGTGTCACAATATATGTTTTACTCCCAGTACATGCAATTAAACAGTTAGAGGGAATTAATACATAGTTAAGGCCTATGAGGAATTTATGTCAAGGTTGACTTCTGACAACTGCCAGGTCAAGTCTCTAATTTTTTTTGCAAGCTTTTTTGGAAATGATTTGTCATTGCCTCCTCCTTCTCAGGACTTGCCCAAAGACCCCCAGGCTGGCTTCATAACTAAGGTAGGACTAAAACTCATGGTCTCTGAGTTTCTAGTGCCTTAACCACTACACCAAACTTGTTCCCTAGTCAAGCCTATGAAATAAGGCCTGGAATACTTGATATGAAACTTCAAATAAGAACAAATTACGAGACAAATAAACAAAAATGACTTTCATAGGCAGAAAAAGCTGTAAAACATTTCCAAGAACAAGAACTGAAACTGAAACTGAACTGAGGGTATGACCAATTCAGCAGACAGCTGATGTTCATAATATTAGTCTTTAGATAAAGAAAGTTCTGACATGCTGCCCAGTGAAATTAAAAGCCTGGACCATAACTAACTATTGGCTCTGGTTTGATTGTGTTTCTCCAAAGATTTATAGTTGCATGTAAGTAGATTTACAATGCAGTATTATTTCTGTTAAATTCAGTAGGACTGATTCTTTTGAAACTACAACAGTAGCAACAACAACTTTGACATGTCAGGAAAAGAAAACAAGTTTCTTTCTTTTTTATTTTGATTCCACAGAGAATTATAACCAAAAATTGCTTCTTTAAATATTGTTTGAATAATCAGTCACCAATTTTTCCTCAAACTTTAAATAAAATATTAATTTCTTAAAGAAAATATTGGCAGATACAGAGAGGGAGGGAGGGAGGGAGGGAGGGAGGGAGGGAGGAAGGGAGAGAGAGAGAGAGAGAGAGAGAGAGAGAGAGAGAGAGAGAGAGAGAGAGAGAGAGAGAGAGAAGACAAATGTATGATTTTCATCTGCATTGATTATATGGAGATCATGTAACCATTGGCTACTAATTTCTAATCCTCCAATCTGAGTATGTACAAAACCATGAAATTGAAAATCTAAATTTTATCACTGAAGAGAAGTTCCGATCATTAATTTTTACTGTTATTATTTCGTTCTTGCTATTGTTATATTGATATTGAAAAGATTGCTATTTTTCCCCTTATTTAGTTTTACATTTTTGACAGAAATGAAATATGTAGAATGTCAAAATAAGAAATGAATAAAATTGATTTTATATAAACTGAATAGACCATATAACAACAGACCATTACTAAGGGGGCTAATCAGAACAGCCCGGACCCTAATGTTCAGCCTTCCTCCCTCCCTTCACCCTACAGGATTAGCAAAACATTAAACAGTAATATAAAGCAGATAATTGTATCAGCTGCTTGACCTTACTACAAAAAGGCAATGAAATAGAATCTACCCAACTAGTTTATATGTTGGTGTGCAAAATCCTATTTGCCTTAATTAACAACTGCTTAGGGCTAATTTCTCAGCTGAGATCATACTTTTATCCATTCTTCATGCTGTGCTTACTTCAGGGTTATATTTTGATTTAAAATCACACATTGAAAGCAGCAGCATAGTCTTTCAATTCATTTCATCAAGTACCTTAATTAAGTTATTTTCTCCACAAAGAAATAAAATCCACCAACTCTTTCTATACATTTAAATAACCAATATCAATAGAGAATGAATGAGATGAAAATTTTGTTAATATGAGACTTCCCTTGCCTCAGACATCTGTTCTGAAACTTAACATGGAAATACACCCACAAATTGCATCAGTAAATTTGATTAGTTGAAACTTTGGGGAATTTTTCCAGCTGATTAACCCAAGGACCTTATTGCTAAACATTGGCATTGTATGGATTGATCAAATTCCAAGTGAATGCCATATATTAGAGAGTATAATTGCAAGTTGACTAAAAAATAAAGGAGGCTTAATCTAATGATGACTGGAGTAAAATATTACTAGAAGTATCATATTAACATAACAAACCAGTTAATTAATATATTTATCTGATACAAAACCATATTGGCTGAATTTCATTATAGATTCATTTTCATTCAAGTTATCCATTGAAAGTATCTGTCATTCTTTAAAAAAACTAAAATGCTATCATTTTGTTAAGGTGCATGAAGTAAGTACAAGTGTTTTGTTTTCTTTTGGATCTGGAAAAGAGTAAAGTAAATATAAACATTAAAGCATGTGAGAAAACATGTAAATCTTATCTGGCCAATGGGACTTTAATGTTCCACCCCTTTTAAAATGGCACCACAGCATAATAGTTTTCTTCTAAAGACAAAGGTCCCTTGGGAAAATAATTAAAAATACTCTGTAAAAAAATAAAATAGTGAAAAATAATTTGGATTGTCCAGATGAGAAAACTGCATTTTATGTTAGACTGACTAATATCAGTGGAAATTAGCAAGTATTGGAATTGTTACTCTTAACAATCCAATGCTTAACCTGACACTCTTTTCTCAACACAATATTGTTTCAGTTTCCAATACTGAATTGTTAGTTGCAATCAGCATCGTTAGTGAAATTTCATGGCATCAGTGGTTTTCAGTGAAATTCCAAAAATTCAGGACTTTTCTGAAGTTCATAAGAATGACAGGTTCTATGAGAGCGATACCTACCTATAGTAGCAGCACATCTAGGTAAAATTCCCACTCATATCTTCTTACCAAGAAAATGGGATATACATGAAATGAATGACTTGATTACTATATACCGAATTGTGTGATAGAAACAATTTGACTGTTATTCATGTTCATCTCACTAAGCAACAGGAAGGTTTTTAAAACTACTCCAAGAATACCAACTATAAACTGCATAAAGTCTCTTTAGATCTGATTAAACCCATTTTGACATCTGCCAATCAAATAAGAACCTAAATGAATCATTAACACTGAATTACAATTAGTTTACCATTGAACTTTATTAGAATTGCATTCATATGCTGGATGCAGTGTAGAAGAAACAAGAGCCTTACTACTTATAATAAAACTTTGGCATACTACAATTAGCGCTGTCTTGGGATTGGCTAAAAACTACTGTACACTGAAGGCAATAAACCCAGGCAACTGCTAGGCACTCAAGATAGTTATAAATAAATTCACATATTTTATTGATTCATAAATACAACAATGCCACTGTACTGAAAGATTAGTCTATTGCAATATGATTCTTAATCCGCAAGTATACAGTAGTTTGTAATTATAAACCATTTTTTTCTGCAAACAACTTCACAAATTCATGTGAATTATTTATTTCACTTGAACTTTTGAATCATTGAAGATTAACATTGCCTGTGGTTTGTTTTAATCTCTTACCACATTGCAAAAAAAGGAAAAGGTTTTAATTTTCACCAGTTATAGATTTTAACTATAGAGGTGTACTAAAGCAAGTTTTTTTTTTAATACCATTTTGGAAAAAGCCCAAGTTCAGATTCTGCTGCATTTGAACTTCACCTCAGAAGATTCAAAGTTTATATGTTTTCCCATAAATTATCTCTACAGTACTTGAATCAACTAACTGAGTATGCATAGAACCTTTCTGTAGTATTTTCAGTCAAGGGTTGCATTGATTTTTGCATCAATTCCAGAAGTGTGAATTTAGAGAATGGGAACTGACAATAGAATACTATTATTCTATTACTTAACACTTCGGGACTGTTTTTAATATTGAAAAGATGTAATGGAAGATATTATTATACATATTGTAAATACATATTGGTCCTGTCTTGTGCAGTTTCATATATGAACTAGTGGAAGAATTCACAGAGTGACATGTTTCATTGTAATAGGGCTTTAGAATTTAGAATTGATTAATAAGAAAAATCAGCTTATAACAAATAATTATTCTGGGCCAAGGGCTCTTAAGAACAAATATATGCAAACAATTTTGCATTTTACATAAAATAGAATGCAAATATAGGAACTCCTCTGGAATTTTTTTGGGGGGGAAGATAGGTCTCTTTTCACATACCACATTGTTCTGCTAATTTGAAATAATATTCAAGGTAGGAATAATATTCCTACCTTATGAAAAGGGCACTTTTGAATACATTGCTTAATATCTCTTCTCCATAAAAAGGACCACTAGCCTAAGAAATCTGCCTGTCCCTGTTTTAAACTGATGATTAATGTACTCTCACTTTCATTTTCTTGTTTTCTTTGTTATAGTCTGGTATTGTTTTAGAACAAAAAAGGAGTACTATCTAATGAGAAAATACTACTATAAGTGTATCTGTTTGTTTCTAAATAAATTCATGGAAATATAAAAATGATTTCAGATCATTTTATTGATACTGTTCTTTTGATGCCAAATATTTTTAAGCACAAAATAATTGACTTTATCTTTATTTACAGTAAGAGAGTGTATCAGTGAATTGCACCAGACAATGCTAATTAACAGCATGAGAAGATCACAAAAAAGGACATTGACAGGAGAGCGACAATTACTAATTTATTTGTCTCTTTCTCAATTCACTTAGAAATATCTTTGGGAGTATAGCACGTCAGCCTTGTCAGGCTTTACACTGTAGCTGTCAGCATTTTGACTGATGTAGAAGCACTACCTGCTCTTGTTTGCCCTTCCTTTCACTTGAGTGCACACAGGTAAGACAGCTTGTTGGTAATTTTTATTTAATGTTTTCAGTATCTGTGGCTGTTCTTTTTTTTTTTTTTAGTGAAAATTCTGACAATAAGAAACTCCGCTCGCCAAGATTTTTAAGATTCCAACCGCAAAGCACCGTGCCACTTAACAAAGGTTTTCCTCTGGGATTTGAATACTTT
This sequence comes from Ptyas mucosa, assembly GCA_012654045.1. Lineage (NCBI taxonomy): Eukaryota > Metazoa > Chordata > Lepidosauria > Squamata > Colubridae > Ptyas > Ptyas mucosa. The sequence continues at coordinate 45,605,554 of WNWU01000001.1, forward strand.
TTCCACTCTTCTCTGCTGCCTTGTGATCTCAAAGACAGCAGTTTAGGATGTTTGATTTAAGGGGAAAGGAAAACAAACTTCTGGAAACCAGTGGGAAAAATTATGGGTGCAAGTGGTGTGGCAGGGCTCTGGGGATGGAAAAGAATCTGTTAAAGTTGCACATTTTTCTAAAACTACATAGATTTGTTGAGTTGGAAAGGGATCTTGTAGGCCATTCCGTCTAATGTGCTGCTCTGTACAGGAAATCAAGGCTAGCGCATTCCCAATAGATAATTGTCATTGCAATGATTGAAAACCTTCAGCAAATATCAACACTGCTCTTGGCCATCAGGTAATTGATTCCATTGTTAAATGATTTTGACTGTCTTGAAGTTTTTTTATCATGTTTCCCTACCATCTACCTTACTGTAAATTAAACCTATTCGATTTAAAGCTGTTTCGGGGCAAAAGAACATTGCAATCTTTTATCTGACTGCCATTCGCTTATTTGAAGAATGCAATAATGTCCGTCCTTTGTCTTTCCCCTCTAGGCTAAAATCTTAAGTCTGTTCTAAATATTTTTATATCTTATTCTTAAGAAGAGCTATGGCAATTCAAGCCAAAATTCCAGCATTTTGTTCCCATACTGGTTTTCAGAGTAACATTCGCAAACAAGAAAAACTGCTGCAGCATCCACTGATACCGAGAAGTTTATCGCAGATAACATTGGGAATAATATGTAACTGTCAAAACTTGTACACTTTTTAACTTCCAGGACCTTATTTAAGTTTCTTCAGTTCTGAACTGATGACAGTGTTAGTTGCTGCTGTCACTGGCAATTCGTGCTTAGTTTGAAAATGTATTCTTGTGCATTTTATTTGTAAACAAAGAATTTTACATTTTCTTTTGTTGAAGTTCATTTTTCTACCTTCAGTCAGTTTTCCAATATATTAGAATTAATTTGAATTTTGTAGCTATCTGCTATTGTCCTTCCTAGTTTTTTGTCATCGGAGAATCTGAAGAATTCTATTACTTCTTTCACTGGTGCTCAGTTTTTTAATCTCTTCAGTTTCAGAGATTAGAAGTACTAATTAAGATTTTCCAACCAGCTGGAAATCTATCTATAAATACTATGAATGTATGAAGTTTCCTAACCAAAATTTTGGAGCTTTGCTGAAGTCATGATGAAATATTCCTGCAACTGCTAACTTGAAAGATTGAAAAAAATCATTTCAAACAAATATACATATCACTGCATCATTATAAAAATATCTACAGATTGGCAACATTAAATGGTCAACACATTTTAGCAAGTTGTGAGAGCTAAATTAGATTTTATGGTTGCCATATTGTGGCCCTATTCCAAGGCATCAAGCCTTGTTCTTGAGGCCATACTGCCTGTTAAAATTCAACACTATTCAAATACTTTATATATATATAGAAAAAGCCATATTCTTTACTAGTCCTCTTCCACTCAGAATTGAAAGTAGACAGGGGGGGAAAAAATCACTTTTTTTATTCCCTGTACCCACTTGATAATAGAACTAAATAACTATAATGAGGGGATATATATACTGGCATCATAAATGGCCTAGCTAGAAAAACACACATCCCTTAAGCGTTAATGTTATGCCATGTGATTATTTGCATATGTTTTAATACTTCTTCCAGTATACAAAGACTTTCAAGAAGAAAATATATACCATTTTAAAGTGACTCTTGGGACTGAAAGTATATCGAAATGTTGACGTTGATTCAAAACTGCAGATAAATATATGCTGTGTAGAAAGTAGGACTGTTGCCGAAATAAAACCTCTTAAAACAAAACAAAAAATAAAAGATCCCCCACCGTCTCATAAAATTAATCTCATAAAATAAATGTTTTCAGAGTATAGAAAATAAAGCAGATGATTTTGAACTCACTGTACAGAAAGTCAAAGATGTGATGGGATAATTGGTATGACTGCAATCTAGTTAATGAAGGAAAAGATCCAATAAAAAGATGCATGGTATATTCAAAATAGTCATTCTTGTTCAAAATTCCATATAATGATTTTAACAATGCTGTAGAAACCATCTGGGTTAAAATAAGTGAAGGGACAGATAAAAGCAATAGCATTGTTTGTATTTAATATCCCAAACCCAACTAAGAAAAAGATGTGGCTGAGATTTTCCAAAGCGAACTAATACTTTAAAAAAGAAATGAATGTACAAAGATGGGAGGTTTTAATTACCCTGACTTTTCTTGGGACAAAAGTTTTACAAATTGTGGTTCTTTCAGGAAATTCTTAACTTGTTTTGTGACAAATTTCTTCTCCTAAGGGTGGAAAAGAGCTATTCCATTGAATCTTAATAATAAAGTTTCCCCCCTCCCCCCTCTTTTAACAGTTTTCTATTAACTCTTTTTCTACACTATATTCTTTAAGGTCCAAAATTCCTACATTTTCATATCTTTCTACTATATATCTTCAAATGTTTATTGCTGACATCTCTTAATCTTGTTGTCTTAATCCTTATATATCTCTTATATTGTCATTCTCTAAAGAATCATACTCCTTTTTTTAGTTTCATGTGTTTTTTTTTTAAATTTCTGTTTTCTATTTCTCTTCTAAGTTTTTACTTTTTCTTAGTGTTTTTTGTTTGTCTGTTCCTGTTTCTTGATTCTTCTGAATCTTTGCTCAATCAGAACTTGTACAAATTCCTAACCTAGGAATAGTTTGATAGTAGAATCAATTGTCCTGAGATCTGGTGTTTCCTAGGGTGTGTTCAAGTAGAGGTTTGATAGCTTTCTGTCTGGGATGCTTTAATGTGACCAGAGGATTAGACTCAGTGGTCAAATGGCCTTTTCTGTTTCTGATTCTACCCCTGGGGTCAATGTTCATTTGACTCCCAAAATATCCCTATACCTGGAAAACATTAAGCATGATGAGTTTAGCAATGACAGGTGTAATGAAGTTACCATATGTCTCAGTTTTTCCTGGAACAATTTTATTTATGTATTTTTTTAAAAAAAATATGTTCCAGCAGCCAAAAATATTATTTTAAAATCACCAAGTCTCTTTCTCAAAAATCAACATTAGAATCATGATGCATATTTATGAAATTATCTAAAATTACTCCATATATTTTGGTGTTTTAAAAGACATAATGCTTCAAGAAGTAAAGTATAACTTGCACAAACATCATATGTTATTATCTGTAGTGCAGAGAAATTTGAGGAGTAAAAATACTTGAAGTAGGCTGTCACTATTCACAACTTTCATGAATAATAAAGTTCTATCATTATCATGCCATTCTGGTAAATGTACCAGTATAGTCAATACAGCAGTATTGATTTCTTTTTGCCTAACCACATTCTCTCTCTCTCTCTCTATTTGCTTTGTATCCCAAACTTGTGCAACTCACAATAGAACCTGGCTGGAGAACTGGAAAAGTTCCTCATTTGTAGACTGGATGTGGAGAAGTATTTATTCATTTACTGAATTTATAAGGCTGCCAAACTCAAACAATGTGACTTGGGTGGTATACCACAGAAAACAAATATGTATGTATGTGTAACAATTTATGTATGCATAATTATTTTTTACTATTGGTTCTGTGGGCGTGGCTTGGTGAGCATGGCAGGGGAAGGATACTGTAAAATCTCCATTCCCTCCCCACTCCTGGGAAAGGTTACTGCAAAATCCCCATTTCCTCCCAATCAGTTGGGACTCGGGAGGCAGAGAATAGATGGGGGCGGGGCCAGCCAGAGGTGGTATTTACCGGTTCTCTGAACTACTCAAAATTTCCGCTACCAGTTCTCCAGAACTGGTCATAATCTGCTGAATACCACTTTTGATGCATATATATCAATAGCAATAGCACTTAGACTTATATACTGCTTCACAGTGCTTTACAGCCCTCTCTAAGCAATTTACAGAATCAGCATGTTGCCCCCAACAATCTGGGTCCTCATTTTACTGACCTTGGAAGGAATAACCACGGCTATATGAATAACATTAAAACATACACAATATATAAATCTGAAAATAAATATAAGATGGTGACCAAATAAAATCATAAAAACAATAAAGGGGATTTCACCCAAGTGGATCCACCCAAATTTCTAGGGAAAGGCCAGATCTTCACAACTCTCTTGACTGTTGCTAGATGACAACTCTTGTTAGCCCACAATCTTTTAATATTGCCAGTTTGACAAGTTGAAAAAAACTAATTGAAATTAGGGGACATCATCCATATGTTAATGGGGAAAAAGGGGATGTATTCTGCTCTTAGACTGCTTCACATGTTTGGAAAAAGATTTGAAGAATACAGAGAAAAACAAGAAGACTCATTGCACAGAAGGTTGTCTTGAGAGGTTGTTTATTCAATCTCATTTTCTGACCTGTCACTACTAGTGGTAGTTTCATTTTTTTCCTGAGATTTCTTTTTTATCCTCCTGATAGTGTTTTGATTTCAAAAACAGAAAGTTTGTACAGATTGAGACAAGCTTCTCTACTCTTTCACATGTTAGTCCTCTGGGTACAAAAAAGTGTAGTGTGCTGATACTGTAGATAAAAATCTTCCTATTATAAGTTACTGCAAAACACTTGAGGGAAATACTGGATAGCAATCTTTGAACACTTTGTCTTATTATATTCACTATCCTAAAAGAAAGTGCTTGATTGAAAAACTTTCCCCCAAAATATTTCCCCATTTTTATCCATTTTTCATTAGAAAATTCACACAAAAAAAGCTATTGGAATAAAGGGAGGAGGGACAATAAAATTGTAATTATCTGTTGAAAAGGTCAAAAGTTACTTATATATTTCAAATTTTTCTTTCTTTCTTTTCTTTTCTTTTTTCTTTTCTCGTTTTTTATTCCCTGTAAAAATCTTAATAAATATGAATACATGTAAAAAATATTCCTCCTCACAAATTTCATTCCCCCAAGCCTTAGTATTAATGAACAGATGCAAACAAACTTTCTATTTTCCTTGAGGTATGAACTTAATATTGTTTATTTATGCAAAATATATTTTATGCATAATATAATTTCAATTGCAAGTTTTATAAAGTTTGGGAGTGGGTGAAAAGAAAAAGTAACTGGAGTTACATTGTTCCCAAACACAAAGAACAGAAGGATATATATATAAACACACACACACACACACACACACACACACACACACATATAAAGAAGAGGAATTTGCTAGCTGCTACCATTGTCCCATACAAGTAATGGGATGTGAATTCACTTAACTGAGGAGGTTTGGTGAATGGTTTGTTGTTACCTGTCAGTCTAGGGTGTTTAAGGTGATAATTTGGAGTCTAAAAAGTCATACCAATGATGTGAATTTAGTAAATAAATAACTTTATAGACAAGAATTTGCTTCCCTCAAACATACACTCTATGAGGAAGCTCAGCCAAAAGGCCAGAGGCTAGACAGCAGATGTTCTGACAACAAAACTAGGAATTTGAAAGCAGATTAAGTTGAGGCAATTCTCTTCCACTAAAACTATGCAGCCCGAATTTAGAAAAGAACATCTTAAATAATCAAAGCACTGTTAAATGACTTATGTAGGCAGTGGTTAAGAGAGATAAACATGCCCAGTCTTCAAAAAAGCTGGCTGGTTGCAGACTGGGAAACATTAATGTTTCATATATGCAAAGGGTTATGTGAAACCGAGTTAAGGAGGTGGGCCATGATTTATTATGTATATAATTAAATAAACCCAATCCCCTCAAAGCTTTTGTTAAAATGGCATCTAGTAAATAGTTCTGTTGAGCAGAATCTCATTTTTTGCCTTTGTTGTGTTAAAGAACTACATAAACAAAAATTGGGAGGTCAGCAAAAGTTTATAGTATTATGTAAAGGCTTTGGATTTGCATGTTCTGTGTGCAGAATGAATAAATATGGAACAGAGGATTCCACACTGCAACGTTCAATTGTTTCTGTCCCATATGTAACATGCTGAAATTGAGGTTTCTTAAGAAATCAGCTATTGTAGCTATAGCAGTGGTCAGGTATTAAATTATGTGGCACCTAACTGGTGGAGTTTCCTGCTTCTTTTCTGCTCCTATTAATGCCAGGCAAGCTAATGCCATTTGCTTTCCTTTTTGTGGGCATGTCCTTTTAATAGTTCTTCCCATTGCTTGATCTAGAAAAAAAGGCAGTCCTGTTGTTCTTCCCATCCATTTTTAAAAAAAAAGAATTTGTTATTCTGTTGAGCCTTTAAAACAGAAGTGCATATGACCAGAATTCCAGTACCAACACCAAACCCAGAAAAAGAGCAAAGAACCAGCCTTTCGTTGTCAATAGTTTAGTAGCTTTGCATGAAATGGCTACTAAAGGCGGGGGGGGGGAGATAATGTGTTCTAGAGTATGGATGGGGATTTCTGGGAGTTAAGGTCCATGTATCTTAAAGTTGCCAAGATTGGTCAACCCTGCTTGGGAGCCAATTGGAATGGAGGCATAGAAGATGAAGTATAGCCAGCAGTCCAGATTGCTATGTATGCACTTGCACAGGAAGAAAAACATTACTTTTGATGTAGAGCAAGGAAAACTGAATGGGGGTCTCCTCCCAGTAACCTAAGAATCACTGAATATGATTTCTGCCCCCTCGAAACAATATATGGCCTCTTATTATGCCAGAGAAAACAGGAAATGCAGATCAGTGTACTTCTCAATGTACTGAAAGGACTTGCAAATGATTGGAGACACCTCAGTACCTGTAGAAGCATTTGTAGATTTTTCTGTCATCTAGTGATGGGTATGCTAAGAATTCTGGACTACACATAGGCTTGTTTATGCACTCTAATGCTTTAAAACATACAGGAAAAAATGGAGAAATCAGATCTATTTTAAATTGTATGGGTGCATCATTCATAATGGAATCTAAATATCTTCACTTTGTGATGTATGAAAGATAATGAGAATAGATTAAGGAGGAGGCACCAAAATATTTTGCACCAAAATATTTATCCACTGAAGCCCTTTGTATTGAAATTACTTCCTTGACATTCATATTATGTTTAAGCAGAAATGACTGGCATATAAATTTGATAAATAAATAGAAACACATGCCGGGAGAAAGTTCATATCTGTTATACTACTAACTGCCCTATTTAGTGAAATGTGGTAAATGCTTCATCTCAATGAATTACCTAGTTATATATATTTTCCAATTGCAAACTGAAAAACAATTGCTCCATAGATTAATTAACAGAAGGAGAGAGAAGTAAAAACCAGTAAGATAATATCAAGAGTATGATATTACAGAAAAAACTATCAGCAGATTTGGGGAAAATATTTACTTAGATCTCTTTTGCATACTTTCACAGAAGCTTTTTAAAAAGCTCAGAGGGATTTGAATTAATTTAGAATAATCTCTAAACTGTGGATTTCTTCTGTGTGTAAATTCTCTTATTCAAAGTGGGTATAAAGTAACGGCAGCATTGTTTGTCAATGTCCTCCAGTGACTGTTAGCAGTGGATTTTTGCACATATTGTTCCAGGCAAAAAATTAGTATTTTGCATTAGCAGAGGATAATTAGGCAATAAGATACAAAAGAGAGTGGGGTTATCATGAGATAAACACACACATGGGGCATTCAGAGGCATCGCCAAGTATCTGTAATCCCCCTAGGGTATGATTATCTCATGATAACCACACACACTGGAGTTGTCTTATTGCTATTATAAAATATCTTTATTATAGGAAGAAATGTGCATTTTTGTGCTGAAAGAAGATGGAGCTGGCAATTTAGAATGTGTGCAGCAGTTTCAGCTGAGCTGTGTTCATGGTTTACATGGATTAATCTATCCCCCCTGGAATGTTTCCTTAGCCAAAAAACTTGTTCCTTAAATCCAAGCAGTCGTAATCTGTGATAGTGAGATGTAGCTTTTCAGGGTATTTGAAAATTCCCAGCTTGTTTACTTTGTTGCTCAGTTGATTGCTGAAATGCACACATGCATACACATACACAAACATATAGACAGACACTTGTAGAAAATACCCTTCTCAACAGTAAAAACAACTCAATAATGAAACCAGTTATGTCGACAAGTGGGACTTTCACTTTATTGGATGCTTTTAAATAGAGCTTAGACTCCTGTTATTGGTTATAGTTTAAATTAAATCCCTACTCTGATCAAGGGATAAGACTTGATGGCTCAAATGGACTCTCCAAGCCAGTGGTTTGTTTTTGTGCGTGAATCTACTATATATTTTCAATTTTTTTTTCAAATAAACCAAAGAGTTCAGCTCATAAATACTCAGAAATACCTTGTCATACCGATAATCAACCCATGGCAGGATAAAATGTTTGATGTGGGACAAGTATGAATAATAACTATCTTTATCTGAATCTAGACTTATCTTTGTCTTTAATTTCTCAGAGAAGTAATTCAAGTTGGATTGGATTTCAACAAAAAAAGGTAAAATAATATTTTCTTCAGTCATTTCTGTCTTCTGGTGCAATATACACATTGATAAGGGGCTGTAGCTCTATTGGGCCACATTATGGACTATTTTACTCTCTTTTTCATAACAATCAAAGCTTCCTAAACTGGACTAATTATACCTCTTGATACATTTTCCTATCCTTTTGGGGGTCTTTGGTGCTCTCTGAGCTTGGTAGTTTTTTTGTGGATGTGTCATTACCACATTAGGTAACAATATTATCACTTGTGCACCAATCATATTACCTAGTTTAGTAATGAAACAATCTGCAAGAAAGCCACCAATCTCGGAGAGCACCAAGGACTCCACAGTTCAACCCAGAGCTACAAAAATTCTTGTCTATCACTTCCATTTTTTGCTTTTTACCTAATGAAGGAGAAATTCCATTAAAACAAGATAACAAAGAGCAAGGAAGATTAGTTATTCTTGTTCATAGTAAAATGTCTATAGTCAAGATAAAGCACTGCAGTGTTTCTCACCCCCAACCCCCCCCCCCAAAAATAAGGAAGCATGCTTGGGAAGGTTGTAGGTAAAATTTACTGAATATACTTTTAAAATAGATGCATGTAAATTTGGGGGCTGAGAAGTTCCCCAGCAAAATTAGTTTTGCCTGTACAATCAATATCCCTACTGCCAACAATCCTTCCCTCCTGTTGATGAACAAGAACTCTAGAATTAATAGTTATTAAGAGAACAGGTGACATTTGTCAACACAAGAACTCTCTCCAAGACTTTCATTTAGTTTACAAATATCTCTGTTCTCAAATGTTTTAATCCAGCAACTCATTATTCAGAAAATTGCTTTGGTTTTCACCACTGTTTTTGACTGATTTTGAATAAAAATCAACTTATTTATACACAACAGAAGTGTTTTCTTCCTTTGTAATAGTACTGTAATGTGTATTGATGGTACTGAATTTTCAGGTGACCAAATCACTTCCCAAATGATCATGTTCTCCTATAAAGGTGGGGGAGAAGGTAGTGGTATTCAGAAGTTTTTAGGGCAGCCTGCTTTGATTTGCAATGTGACTTATTGGTGGGTTGCTCCTGGTTCTGTCCGGTTCTATAGAACCGGTAGTAAAACCAGCAGGAGGCTCTGCCCACCCAGCACAACATCATCATTGGTGATCTGCGCATGCGCAGAAGAGGAAAAGCGTGTGTGCGATCCCGCTGCAAACCGGTAGTAAAGGTAAATGGAACCCACCCCTGGTTGTGATGGGATATACAGTAGTTGATAATAAAACAGCATATAATACTGATAAGCAAAAGGAAAGTACTCCTACTGTTTTCTTCACACATTCTCATTGATATTGAACAAATTTTAGTTAGAAATTAACATTGAAATAGCCTGTAAATTGTGTGTTAAAATGTAATCAATATTTTTATTTGTGTTTGGGCAGCAAAAAAACTGTGAAGAAAGCTTCATGGAATTTGTTTGTGTATAGATACTTGAATTCTGGCCTTCAAAACGTGTCAGTTGTAATTTAAGATTGGTGTTTAATATGGAATATGGAGATCAATCCAATTGATTTCATTGAATAAAATAGTCCTTGTAAGGATATATGGGTACACATTTTTAAATGCAACAAGCCCAATAATTGGTTTAAATGTAAAAATAAATTGTGTCTAGAGAAATCCAGCCCAGCCATGGCTGATGCTTTATTGGTTTTTACATTTCACTAACTGATGGGCTTTCATGTAAAATCAATAGTTTGCAGTCAAGTATATTTTGCTTTCTTGTGCCGTAGGTTCTGTTAGCTGAAGTACAATTTTTATGTCAGAAGCCAGTCTTTCGTTTTGCAATAAACCTGTTTTAAAACAAAGAATTTAAAGGCTCACTTTTGCCTGCAAAAGTTCCCTAGCAATAATGTATGGATTTTATTATTTGATTCTTAGGTTGGTTAGGATTTAGGGGAAGGAAGGATTTTGATTTGGTTTGTTGTGGTTGTTATTGTTGGCTAACTCCCAGGTTTTTTTTTTTTAATTAACTCCCTGGCTATTCCATCCTTGAAAAGCAATTGTCTTCCATTAGATGGATAAGGTAGACAAAAGGCAGCATGGCAAGCTCGTTTAGCAGAAAGCAAGAAAACTGTGTTCCTCATGCTACATCTATACTGAATCTGACAGCAACTTCACATTGTGCTGTAATGGTGTGGAGGGGCACTGGCTTTGTTCCCTTTGGGCATTTTTGACAGTTTTAATAGAAGTGAAAGGCAGTTTCTCCAAGTAGAAGGAACTATTGCTTTTCATTTTTTGAAATTGTAATTCGTGGCTCACAGCAGGGGAGAGTCTAAGATCAAAGAGTAAAGCAAATTTGCCACATCCTCCTTGGTCTCGCTCAGAATGTTACCCAAGTGCATTCTGCAGAACTCACTGTCACAAGAGAAAGACCCTGGCGGGGTAATGCATTTGGACCACAGATATTGAAAGAAATAGTAAATATAACTCATCCAAAATAGCCTAAAATGTCAGCCCTCCCTTCAGATGGCCATAGCTTCTCATATTGCAAAATGGCAAATTTTACTTCAGGGGAGAAGGATCGTGTTCCCATGGCTAAGAACTCTAAAGGTCATTCAGTACTTTACATCTAGAGAGGGCAATGGCCACATTGTGAGATTTCTGGCTCCAATAAAACAGCATCTGAAAACAGTGAAATTCTTCTTTCTGGTCTCTCACAGTCTGAATGAACAGCGAAACACTCACAAATGGTGTTCTCCCCCTCCGAGTTTTTCTCATCCCTCCATAATAGCCTTGAAAGAGCAGGTGCAATTTTATAGTCATCTGAATTACAAAGCTATAATTACTGGTGGAATTTCATATTTTCATGAAAAGGAAGTTTCTTTCGCAATAAAGTTCTCAAACTCAGAACTGACATTTCAGACCAGCTCCTTCTTCCAACCCTACAATTCAGAAACACTCAAAAGGTTAAAAATATAATAGACCTAAAAATAAATATACATGCCACTTATTGAATTCAGTGGAGCAGAGAATTCTTCTGGACTCATGAATTCAGTCAGAGACCAGTTTTATATTTTTTTAAAGTCATGATTTAAAACAATTGAGCACACACTATAAACATTGAATCACTAGAAAATGAAATCTGGTGAACCATTCACAACCCAACTGAACTAATATGTTAGAATATTATAGCTTCAGAATATGTGAAGTGCATGTTAGATCTGCTCAAAAGTCACTTTGGCTGAACAGTGGTTGAACAATTTACATAAAAATATGTGTTTTGTCAAATCAAAAATATATTTGCTATACATGACATGACTTCAAACAAAGGTGAGAGCAAAAAAAAAATGTTGTCATGGAAGCAGTCTAAAAATTCACTTTCCAAAAGATCAAAGAGTTTAAGGAAGCAAGTTTGACCCATGACAAAATCTTGTGTAGCTGGATGTTTCTGTCAGGTTTAAAGGTAATTTGGCCAACTTTTTCTCTTCAGCTGTTTCTCTGAGGGTTTTATTTATGTACTACATTTAACCTATAGTAGTCAATTAACACATCCATTTTTATGGAACAGTTTGGATTATTTTATTCCTTTTGTCAGTGTTGTTTTAATTTCATGAAATATTGTTGATATTTCTTCTTACACATGAATGAAGCAATGCTGGCTATATTTGCATAACATTATCATCAAAAACATTTAGTAGCAATGCACTTAGACTTATATGCCACCTCACAGTGCTTTACAGCCCACTCTGGTTTACAGAGTCAGCATATTGCCGCCAACAATCTGGGTCCTCATTTTACCAACTTTGGAAGGATGGGTCAACCTTGAGCTGGTGAGACAGCAGTCAGCAGTCAGCAGTCAGCAGTCAGCAGTCAGCAGTCAGCA
>WNWU01000001.1:45617827-45629862 GCA_012654045.1 Ptyas mucosa
CAGCAGTCAGCAGTCAGCAGTCAGCAGTCAGCAGTCAGCAGTCAGCAGTCAGCAGTCAGCAGTCAGCAGAATTAGCCTGCAATACTGCATTCTAACCACTATGTCACCATGGTTCTTAATAAATTTTAGAATACTAATAAATGAGTATGTAATGGTCCTGATTTTAGCTATTTCCACATCATTGTATTTTAACATTTTAAGCTTATTTTGTTATTTCTTTAACATCTTAAGTTTATTTGCATAAAAGTGACCATCATTCTGAACTTAGAATTTAGGCTTATAAGGTTTATTTGTGGTTATCTGTGTTCCAGATAACGCAATTAGCTTAAGAGTTGGTTAGATGCCATTTTCAGTGCGGAGAAGAGTAAGATTCTGATGTGATGTTTAATAATCAGAATTTTTAAACACTGTTGGCTCTGTAATGACCCAGTCTGGTTATCTGAGTCCTTTAGTTAAAAGGACTCAGGACTAAAGTTATATGATTGCATTATCAATGTGGAGTTCACAGCTCTGTTCATAATAAGCCTGGTATAGTATTAAGTACAGGCATACAATTTATTCAGGATTTTTTATGGAACTAAACCAATTAGACAAATAGATCACATATATATTTCTGCATATTAGACAGCTATTAAAGGTACAGGATAAAATTGAAACCAGCAGCCAACGCAAAAAATATCAATTTACTTTACTCTTGGACTTTTAGCCAATCTTAGAGTTCAATTAGATCACTAGACGGTGATTAATGTACACAGAATATTGACCTGGCAGAATTGCTTGAATTATAAACACTTTGGTCTGAGGACACAATATATGAAGCACAACATGCCTGTAAAAGTACTGTTCTACATTCTTCATAAAGGTCTTTATTTGGTTCTCCTTTCTGTCTCAGAAGCAGCTGATAGCTACGGGGAAAAAGCTTCACTTGGGAGGTGTTTTTCCACATGAAGCTTCTTCTGTACTTTCCTTCATGGTATTCAATGACAGTTGCCTTCACACAGACTTTTTTCTCTTGCTTGTTGTTACAATGTTATTCGTTAATATTGTGGCTTTCTGGGCAATTATATCCCTGTCTCCATGTAAGTGAAACATTTTTCCACGTAAATAGAGAAAGCAATGCAGCTTTAATGTTCATTGTTGTTGTTGTTTTAACTGTTGGCAAGTTCCCTGATAATTTGTTCACATTTACATCGTAAAATACTTAAATGCAAATATTCAGTTTGCATTTAGGTTGTTGAAAAGCAGTCTTTATGAGGCTGCTTTTGAAGATGATTCAGAAGCTTCAATTGATCCAAAATGTGGTAGGCCAGCTATCGGCCAGAAATGAAAGATTTAGCCGTGTAACACCAGTGCTATGATCACTATATTAATTAATAATCTGTTTCTGGGTCTCATTCAAATGCAGCTTCCAGGTTTTTCTTCTTAAGTAAGATTTGCTCCATGTCATGCATTCTATTTGGGAAGGAATACTAAGAGTTAAACATGTAAAGAGGGAGAAAGACACATTTCAATAACTACCCCCCAAAAGAATTCTAGAATACCATATGTTTTGCAGTTTGGAACACTTCTAATTTTATCAAAGTTTATCAGGATTTGGTTATTCCACATGGCACTAGAGCATTGACAATGGCAGAGTTACTTTTAACTAGGGTGAGATTTTTGGAGGAAAATAGGCAAAATTAAGTAATATGTAGCATATATATATGTATAATTTATGTTCTCTCCAAAGATCTATTTTGTTTGCTTTCAATCTTACATGTTCTGCTTGATTGGAAGCCACCTTGATTCCAAGGAATTAACAAGATGAATTGATAAAATTTCCTTTTTCTATAACACCTTGGATATTTGAAAATGCTGAAACCTGATTTTATTCACGTGCAAAGGCCTAAGAATCCCAAGATTCCCTACCTGACAGCTGGCAACTATAATGTCTGACTGAAAATGATGGGCACTGGCATTCAATGGAAAAGGAGAACACCAAGTTGAACAAAGTTACTATATAGGTTTTATGGGTTTAAGTTCCTCTTTATAGACACTGATCAGATTGTACAGTTCGTATGAGTTCTGTTATGAGTTCTTCTATTTAGCCCTGTTAAGTTCCTGAAACATTGGAAAGAATGACTGGCTGGGGGGTGGGGTGGTATCACAATTCATCTACATAGCTAACACAGTCAAGCAGGAGCAGTTCAATTTGCCCATCTCTTGATTCTCTCATATCTTCTAAGGAACTTTTTTCCACATTTCCATTTGTAATTAAACAGTGAAACAATTTTTTAAAAAAAAAATCCCATGAGGTTCTAAGAAATAGAAGGGACAAAATCTGCATTAGCTAGAGCAGCAGCTAATAGACTTCTTAAATGCTACATGTTGAAATTAAATTGGATTTGTATGTGCTTAATGGTACACAGCATGGTATCCTGATTTGGCAATGGCAGGAAAGAAGAGTTAATAATTTCATAGAAGCAGGAGGTTAAAGGGAATCATTGTAAGGATATTATTAAAATAACACGGTTTTGTGATAGCAATCTACACATAATTAGTGATCTATTCCAGCTGCAGTTTAGGATGTAATTTTTTGTCTTTAAATCTATCCAACTAAGGAAAAATAGGAAGAGAGGTGAGAGAAACTTCTGACTTAAATGGACACATTGTTCACCGCATTTGCTAATACCATCTCAAAATATTGCTAAGCTCAGTAGCTGAATAGCAAAATACGTACATTTTTGAAAGCATATTTAAAAAAGGGAACATATTAAGAATGGCAAACAAAAATGAATACTAGGAAAAGTGTACATAGACTATAAATAAGAAAACTATATGTGCAACTGTGTACACTAGAAAAAACTTTGTGTGACAAATCAGGGCGTTGTTTTAAAAATAATTCATAAAAATGTTTCCTTAGTATAATTATAACAGAGGAAGAATAAACACAATTAATTACTATGCAACAACATGTAATGTATGTGTTTTCAAAAGTGTGACATCTAATTTCAACCGATTTTACTTTCAGGTAAATAGATGTAGACTGAGTCACCATGAAATAAAAGAAAAGTTGGATTAAAAAAAACCCCAAAAGGATAGGTCAAAACTAAGAAGTTAAAAGATTGTTTGAGACAATGGTATTGGGAATAATAGATGAACTGGTAGTAAATTTAAATGAATGGATTAGTATTAGATTGGTTTAGATTCCTTATTTCCAAGAATGGTTTCTTATTTAAGAAACTTTTTGATTTATGTGATGTGACAAAATTTCAAAAACAACCTTCACTATGAGATAATGTTGATATACTATAATAAAGAATTGTTATTGTTCTAACATACTGTATTTTTAGGACCATAAGATGCCCTGAAGTATAAGACACACCTAGCTTTTGGGGAGGAAAACAAGGGGGGGGGGAATCTGCCTCTGCCTCCCAGCAATTTACCTCCTTGCAGCAAACAGCAAACAGCCTGGTCAGCTTCAGCACACCTGATTTAGCACAAGTAGCTGATTGATAGTTGGATTGGCCTCCCAGAATACCACCTATCAGCTGTTCCAGGCTGTGGGGATAGTCACCGTCTGTTGCTGCCCATCGCTGTTGCCATATATCTCTGCCTCTGCACACCCTGTTTTAAGCCTCTGTGCGTCCCGTTTTCAGTCTCCATGCATCCCATTTTTGACCCATTCCAGGTGGCAGGGATCTCTGGAACAGCTGATAGGCAGTATTTCAGGAGTCCTATCCAACCGCCAATCAGCTGTTTGTGCTAAATCAGGCTGTGCTGAAGCTGACTAGTCTGTTTGCTGCAAGGAGGTAAATTGCTGGGAGCAGAGGCGAAGGATGGGGCCAACGGGTGAGCAGGGCTTCGGCAACATTTGCTGTATAAGATTCTCAGACATTTCCACTCACTTTTTTGAGGGGGGAAGTGCATCTTATACACCGGAAAATAGAGTAGTTAAAACATGTTCCTTATTTTGGAGTGTGTCTAATATTCTTCTTTTTTTGCAGAGAGCCTTCAGGTTGAATATTCTGTTCATGCTGTATATTCTTTTAGCTATTCTTTACTTTATTTAAAAAGAAAAGAAAGTTCAAAAGTTTAGTTTGCTTAAAAAGAAAGAAAGCAAATAGGGCACTCAACAGGAGCAAGAACTTGGACTGGTGTAACATTTTAACTTTATGTTGAAAAAACCTATTATAAATTATTATTAAAGTATAAATTATTTATACTTCCTTATCTTACTTCCTTCTATTCTCCCTTCAGAGCACCACTTGAATAAAATGTAGGAGCCTTCTTTCTTTTTTGGCCTAAGGATATCAGATTCAGAACAGGTCAAGATCTTAACTTAGACAAAAAGGGAAATTATCCCTTCCGTATTTTACCAGTCAAAATACAAAAGAAAGATAATGGAAATAGATATCTGAGAACAAATGATATTGTACAATTATCCAGATACAGCACAACTATCTATATTGACTGATTAATTATGTTTCACCAAGTTGGGATCAACTTTTAACAACCATAGAGAGAGGTTTTCTCTATGATGATCTGTCTCTAAATTGATCCTTCAGCTTTTCTAACAGTGTACCCACCACTATTGAGTCCATCTACCTTGATGCTAATTGTCTGTTTCTCTTTTCTTCCATCTTTCCCAGTATTAGAGACTTCACACAATATAGCTGAAGTAGGAGGATCTGAGCCTGGACATGAGAACATTGGATTAATTTAATCACTTTGGGGTTTTGTTTTTTTTATTCCATGGTATTCTCAGAAATCTTATCCAACATCAAAGTTCAAAAGCTTTAATAATCTTTTGATCCTACTTTTTCAAAGTTCAACTTTTGCTATTTTAAAGTATTATCATTGTATACCATTGCTTGCATTAATCTGATTTTTGTAGGTTTAGATACATCACAGGATCTGAATATCTTTTCTGAGGCTTTTAAGGCTGCTCTACCAAATGCTAGTCTGTGGCATATTTCTTGATTGCTTGTTCAACGAAGTATATACTTACTTATTTTTTTAGTATTCTTTGACTTTCTCAATTATCCAAGATGCATCAGCAATTATGTTTCATGTTCCTCCACCTCTTTTAGAGCCAACTAGAACATCTGGTATTTCTTTTTTCCATGAAGGGTGCTTTAATCTGAATTGGATTATTTTGTGATCTTGAGAATTAAGGATATTGCACAATAGCTTGTGAATTCTGCTAAGCCCCCATTTTTTGTACTGGGACACGGATTGACCACTTCTAATATTTTGGCCACTGTGTCATTCTACAGATTTGCTGGCATAGTTTGGGTTAAACCTTTACTGACTTTTTCTGTTGCTTGACATATTTCTGTGGGTATTCTATCATGTACGTTGCTCAATACAATTATGGGTCACTCAGACTATTCTGTTTGTTTAAGATGGTTCACATTATGCAGTTACGAATTAACTGTCTTGAAGTCTTGAGCATCTCATCTGTGAATTAGAAGCATAGATCAATTTTAACTAGAGACATTTTGTTCATTGACAATTCATGGTTGTCCAAATTAATATTGAAGTCATCAATGATTAAGCTGTAAGAAAGTATTCCCCAAGTCTCTTTTAAGAACTTTCTAGCTTCATAAGTAGATCAGAATAATTCAAACTGGAAAATAAATGCCATCTGAAATAGGAAATAATTAGTGTATTTAATAATCTCCAATCACACAATTCAGTTCTTACTAAAACAAAACTACCTCAAATATAACAGAATCTTCTGCAAACAGACAAATCTTTATTTAGAAAACTGCAACATTTTAAACATTTTGTTCATGGAACAAAGTTTATGCTTCCTTTTTATTTTGTGGGTGTATACAGAGTTACACCTGAAACAAAGAGAAAAATCTGGAGGTGTCTGCGCACCATGGACAGACTGAGTGTCAGGACAGATCCATGCTCGCAAGTACACTCTGAGAGCATTGTTTAGGTATTGTTTATATAGCCATAGTGGTAAGTCCCAGAATGCAAATACCTTGAATTGTTTCATAAAGATAAAGTCTTAATAGGAAAATAACAGCAAAATAGGATGCTTGCTTCTGTATAGCACTGAGAAATATCTCTTTTTATTATTTAGGGGCAAGATCTTTGCAATATCTTCATTTTGTTAATGAAACAGAAAATCAATGAAGTTGGTTCAGGAAGCAAGTTTTGGAAATCTGGAATCTTGAGGGACTCCGTGACTTAATTCAGATCAGTTCCATCAATCCCTCATTTTTGTGTGTGTGTTTTTTTTTAAAGGAAAACATCTCTTGATTGTGGCTCAAATAAGTCAAAACCACAAGCCTAACTCTAACAAAACCACAAGTCTTTCTTGGCTTTTTTGCTTTACATTAAGAGAAGATTTTTGTTTCCTTTATTTCTATAGCCTTAATTAAAAAAAAAAAACCTCTTTAAAGTTCATCCAAAGCTCACTTATTTGGGACATGTGGTATTAATGTTTTATGACTGATTTTATTGTATTTCTTATATTTTGAGATGAAAACTAAACCAGAAACATTTTTTTTTAAAAAAGTAATGTGGGTATTTGGCGAATGCACTATTTTTAAAGCAAGCTATTAACATAGCCCAAAGATCTCTGAAAAGCAGGTAATTTTTTATTGCCCATGAAAACCCCTTTGATTGAGTTTTATTGCATTCTTATTAAAAGTGTTTATATAACATCAACCTCAATTATGGTTTACATTTACATTCAGATTGTCAGTGCTACTGAAAATAGTAATTAATGATGTAGCTCCGTTAAATAAAAGAATGACATATCCTATTGGCATCCAATGAATGTGAACATTTAAAGATGACATGAACACCCCCTGTGTGAATTATCAGTTTTCATGTGCTTTTAAAAATGCCTAACAGTTTACTGCAAAATAGTATCCTTTTATTCAATTACTTTAGTGCATTCTATAGGATTCCCTGCTTTTGTATGAACTTTTCTCAGATACCTCCAGAAGCCATTCCAAAGCTAAGGGATAAAATTATCTTTTCCAAAAGGCCACTGACAGCCGATTTCTTGAATTTTAAGCTCACAATGAAATGTAAATTGCTGCTCTACTTATTTAGTTTGTATAGCTCTTCTAGAGTTTTAAATTATTTTGTGTGCTTTGATGTTCAGTATTTCAAAGTGTGGTCTTACCAAGGCCTTATAAAGCGGTACTAACACTTCACGTGATCTTGATTCTATCCCTCAGTTAATGCAGCCTAAGATTGCATTGGCTTTTTTAATGGCTGCAGCATACTGCTGGCTCATATTTACAGTAAGT
The DNA here is from genome assembly GCA_012654045.1 of Ptyas mucosa. Classification (NCBI taxonomy): domain Eukaryota; kingdom Metazoa; phylum Chordata; class Lepidosauria; order Squamata; family Colubridae; genus Ptyas; species Ptyas mucosa. Next base: position 45,625,090 of record WNWU01000001.1, read on the forward strand.
GATTGTCCACTAGGACTCGATCTCTTGCACAGTTACTGCTATTGAGCCAAGTTTAACCTAGTCTACACCTGTACATTAGGTTATGGTCTACTTTGTCAAATGCCTCACTAAAATCCAAGTGTACTATATCCATAGCATTTTGCTGGTCCACCAATTTAATCACTTTGTTAAAGAATGAAACAAGATTTATTTGGCATGATCTATTTTTGACAAATCCATGTTGGCTTCTGGTTATAACTTTGCAGTTTAGTTTAATTTTACTTAACTTTCATGTATTGGAAACTACCTATTTAGTTGAACATCAGCTCTAGAAATAGAAATTCAAGTGACAAAAATAAGAAACAATAAAATCAGCATAAATCCCAGGCACTTTATATTAAAACTCTCTGTCTTGAAGCTGCAATTGGATGACTGTATGTAGATGTTGTTATTTCCTGCCCCTCTGATTGTGACTGCACTATGTATCTAGTGAAAATCTTTCAAAAGAGATCTTTATATGAATGGTATCAGACTGGTTGTGAATGAAAAGTAGGAGTATCTTTGACATCCGGTGGGAAACATCTGCATAGCAGGTTCCCCAACTGAGACCAATGAAGTGGTGGACAGTTTGGCCTCAGCTGTGAAGCTACAGTCAGTATGGCAATTCAACCCTGTGGAGAAGGTTTCCAAAACAGTGGGGGAGGGATATGTGCTGGTTGTTCCAATTATTTGTTAATGAGTTTTGTATGAATTCCTGCCATTTACCCCTTGGAAATTTAACCCCCTACTGTCCTACCACAAAACCATGTTTTATTGGCTTACTAAACATGAATGTAACAGTTGCATCTGGAAGACAGAGGGGAATAAATCTGAAGTAGTCTGACAGCTGGTTACATAAACTCATGTTTCATCTAGAATAATCAACAATGCTATGTTGTATTGTAAGGTGCTCTACCATGAGAGATTGTGAATAGAGAGAAAATAGAGAGACTATATTTACAGATATGCTATAACACATGTCATGGATTTACTTCTTAATTCCTTGCATTTGTCCCTGCATTTCTGTGGTAATTTTCTATATATTAGTTTATAAATCAAGAGTGATCCTAACCATATCGATTATCTATGGTGTTTGGTTAATTTTGAATTAACATATGCTTGATGCTGCTGTGTATTTCACAATTATGGAAAACGAAGTGTCATGAAGTCTATTATTTAATTGAGGAAAACATTTTTTTTAATTTGGTGTGCAGATTTTAAGACTACAGATGAAACAATTCCCTTAAGAAATCCCTCAATAAATGTGATTTGAAGGCACCCCCTCTTCTTGAAATCTAATGAATTTACATTATTTTTCTTTCATTGTGTAAATTTCCCTCATGATTTACAGAATGGCTAGACGTTTAATAGACCTGAAATGCAAATTCAAATTCAAATTCCCACAATTCAAAGTCACACCATATAGGAATGATTGGAATTGCAGGCTAGTATACTTTGGGGATAGTAGATTGGGAAAAGCTTGATCAAACATATGATTTTAAATTATCCATTTAAATGGGAAAACTCTGAAAAAAAAATATTGAAGAGTAAAGGTAGGATCCATATCTGAATCACACCAAGAGTAACCTTGTAGGGAATTTTTATTTTGCTCTATATAAGAGAACAGCATGCCCATTTTAAGAAGTTGCCATTTTTACAATTATTGGCATTCTGTCTTAGGACATGTTTTACGTCGATCCCTTTTGGCCAAGTAACTCCTCTACGTACATTACTTAATCTCATATAACCTGACCCTACACATGTTTCCTCAAAATTAAATCTCATGAAGTTCAATGGAAGTTAGTCTCTAGCGAACATAGAACCACAGCATGAATCATATACCTGACACTTGATGATTCATAGTTAAATGCATAAAGTGCCCCTATTAAATAACATCAGGGGTGGAACATTTTTCAAAGCTGCTTTGAAGGGAAGGTGTTTCCATAAATAATGTCAATGTAGAATGGTAAGGCAACTGTGCAGAAGTTAGTATTGGCTGAGGAATAATGAGGGAAAGAGGGAGAGAAATTTTGAAAAGCAAACCCACAACTGTAATGTGATGCTATAAAATTAATTAGAAGGCTAGACAGCTTGGAAATTGTACTATACTAGGAAAATTGCAAATGTGATCATAACATGTAAATTGTGATGTCACCAAACAAGCAATGAAAAATATTTATTTTGGCTTAGGCTTAGGTTGGAGAATAATGCTTAATGCCATACAAATTACATCGGACGACTAGGAATTACTGAAAGAAGTATTGTGGAGAGAACTTTTCATTGCTCTCTAGTGTATATTGGATTTCATTGCGTTATGTAACTAAGCTCACACTGACAGCATTTTTTAAAAAAAAAGTCTGATTAAAGGAATAGCAGTAGCTAACATGGATAACTTTTTTTTAAAAAAAAAATTGGTTTGAGACACAAGGAAATAATAATTGCCAGATATAGTTCATGCCGTGCTGTGGTTCCTAGGGCATAGCTCTTATGTGCTCAAGTTATAACTTTAAAAAATATTTGTTTACACAGAACCGAAAGAATTATGCTTGCTGGGATTGGCCAAAGTATAACTCATTGAACAGGAAAATATTAGGGCTTTGGATTATGTAATATTCTGAATGGCCCCTGATGTATTAATAAAACTACTGTTAATAACATTCTATGTTTTGCAGTAGATACTGACATATAAAGGAGTTATTTTTTTTTAAAGTAAATTCCAACAGTAAATCATTAAAAGATACTGTCCTTCACCAGCTTACAAACACCCCCAATGGCTCATTGTAAATACATCTACAATTTAGGAGAACATTTATCCAACACATTGTCAATTCACTATATACATATGTAGAAGTCATTATCCAGGATATTGTCAACTCATTGCAATTAAAGATTCTTGCAAGGTAACTGTAGCATTTCCTTATGCAAATCAGTATGTTATAACCTTAGGTAAAAATGCCTAGAGACTTAGGATATATTTTATATGTCCATATGGCAACCCCAAAGCAGAAGTGTTATTTCCTTTTTGTTGGTTAGTTCTGTGCCTTCAGCTAAAAAGTTTAAATGTCATATCTGCATTTCTAATACTAAAAAGTGGCTATTCTGGCTATAACTATCAACAAAAATTCTATAGCATAGACAGACAATATTGTTGAAGACAGCTTTACTTGGAAAAGCAAACCGCACCAAACTCGATCGTAGAAAATATGACTTCAGAAACAGAGTGGTCAATGCCTGGAATACACTATCTGACTGTGGTTTCATCCCCAAACCCCCAAAATTTTAACCTAAGAGAGTCTACTGTTGACCTCACCCCATTCCTAAGAGGTCTGTAAGGGGCATGCATAAGAACACCAGCGTGCCTACCGTCACTGTCCTAATATTTCTTCTATTTGTACCTATTTTATGTATCTAATCCATGCTTATACTTATTACCAAATACGTTCTTGACAAATAAAAAAATAAAATAAAAAATCTTATGATGATACTTTTAATTTTATTAAGCATCTGCCTATCTCGGATCCTTGAGAAGGACTTAATAGGCAGACAAAAATGCCAAATCCAGTCTAAACATCTGGCTTAGTTAACATACTAACTATTCAGAAAAATGTTATTCATGCCAACTTCCCATCAAATATGTTGTGCTATTTGACCAATGCCTCTAAGAAGAATGATATCACTTGACCTTTCAGCACACCTTTTGAAAGAAATCACAATGATTTGAAAGAGCTTCTAGTTGTAGTTGTTGAATTTTAAATTCACCCCATAGCAGAAGAGTTATTAAAGTGACAGGGATGGGGTACATAAATCAAACTTTGGTCATTGAGACACCTAGAAGTATGGAATTCAGCAGGTCATAGTAAGCTAAAAGGCAATGTTTAAAATGAGATCCTTTAAGTCAGGGGTCCCCAAACTTGGCAGCTTTAAGACTTGTGGACTTCAACTCCCAGAATTCTCCAGCCAGCTATGCCAAGTTTGAAGACCTCTGCTTTAAGTGATAGTCCATTTGTGTGTTTGTGTGTGTGCGTTTATCCATTAGTCACAAAAGCAGGTAGATTACTTTCCATTTGTGACTCTCAGAGATTACCTTATAATAAAGCATTTGAAGAGAATGGAGTACTGTTGGTTTTCATCTTCTACACACCGATTACTATAACCATACAGGTATTTTGAGATTTCTTGAAAGGTCAGCTGCATCACTTTCCTTAACTGCAAAGGAAAGGCAAAGGCATTCTACCTGAAACAGAATGGAAGTGTAAAGAATACTCTGTTTTAATCAATAAATAAAGGATCTCTCCACTAATTGGTAAATCTGTGTTGGATTGATATGTTCTACCGGTAGGTGAAAGAAAAGCTGCATCCTCCACACTATTGTGACATTTACTAGAGATCAGACAGATTATTGATTGGGACTATCAATGTCCCTGTGGCAAAGCAGGCTGCTAGCATCTCAGTCATTTGGCAGCATTCATTAAATTCATTATTCTGCCAGATGTATCACTGAGCTACATGTGAATATCATATGCACACATGCAGAAGACTGATTCCAAACTCATTGAGGTAATGAAAAATGCCTTATGGAACCTAAGTAGCTTTTATTTGTATGGTCTCTGGATTTTCCCTTTAACCCCATTTTCCTTTTAAAGGCACCTATCCATTAGTTGAACTTATTTTCAAATTCTGACTTCATTGCCGTGGTTACTTTTTTCATTTTCACATGGGCATTATATATATATATATATATATATATATATATAT